>CAVLJG010000009.1:89131465-89471000 GCA_963669975.1 Acanthoscelides obtectus
TAAGGCTGAACATGTTTTTCACTTGTTATTTACAGTAAGATAATACATTCACCAACTTTTATTAAAATAAAACCATTTAAACTGGGTGTTCGGATTATATGTCACTTAGTATACAAATGTAAAAAAAATGCGAGTCAACCTGCTCGACGCCATTTTTAAAGTAGGTAGTTTCAAGCACATGCCGCTAAGCATGTGTTCCGTTTAGTGGCCAGACTTAATACAGAGAACTGTCTCAAGATACAAATCGTTTATTAGAACTTGCTGCTACACTAGTTCCATCATAACACAGACACGTATTCCGGCATACATCAGAATATCTCAAGACTAGATTTGGGTATACTACTCTTCTAACGAAAAACAATTTTAAAAAACATAAATGTATATACACGCTGACATGTTCCACATGACTCAAGCATCAACAAAACATTCACAAGTTTACATTAAACATTCAATGTACAAACGACAACTTTAAAGCATTTCTTCATCTACAACATTATGTTTCTTCCTCCAAGATTTGTGTCTCTTCTTTTTCCGTTTCTCCAAATCCTCCAGGTATTTTTCCATGTTCTCGTAATCTGCGGGCTTCCGCGCCATATTCTCAGGAGGTACATCTATATTTAGTTGCTCAGGTAACATGTACGATGCTAGCCACCCTACTAGCGGTGTATATCCGAAAAAATAGTGTGACTCTTTGTGATAAAATACAACTCCGTCGTAAGGCAATTTTTGGTCTTTCACTATAGTTTGTTCCGACATTATTTCCTGCATCATGGATTTCTCCGCGGGAAAGTGGTGCAACAAAATGAACTGGATATGTCCATGCTGGGCCAGATCTGGCATTTCATCGAACTTTGACTTTAGCCAAAAAAATCTGAACTGTGCCTCGCTGTCTAACATGGACAATGAGTTCCAGAATAAACAGTCTAAAATGAACATCACATTTGTAGCTTTGTTATAAATACAGTCTAGGACTGTCGTACCATGCATTCTTTATGTCCACCTGGAAATCCTGACTTGAGGTTGAAATAATAACGTCCTTTAGTGTTATAGCAATTTGTATGACCTCTAGTCGCAATTAATAGGACTCTGAGGCCTTCTGGCGCAAACTTTGTCAACCAATTTTCTTCCAGGTCATCTGGTATATCAGTAAACCATTCGGAATGCATCAGTTTGAACACCACCTTTTTCCTCTTGCTTCGAGGTGTGACGGAGTCCCACTGCATTGTTTCTTCGTCGAAACACATGTCGTTCAATAAGAGCTCGCAGATTTTTCGATTTTCGTCGGTTATTTGATGCCTTCGCTCTTTTTGCTTTTTTAGAAAGTCCATTCGTCTTTGTTGTTGAGACATTTCCTGAGTTAACCCTCGACATTTGTATAAATTTGAGTACATTGAGGTAGGTTCGGCAACAGTATCTTCTTCCATTTTATCTTAATTTATTCGTTATAATGGTCAAATTAATAAAACTATGTTACAAAAGTTCAACTAAGCTCTAAGAAAAAATAAGGTTATGTTATGTTGTCTGGTTATGTTGATGTATTGGTAATCGATGTCACAACGGTCGCAACATGTAGTTTCTAATATTCCTATAGATGGCACCATAAAACGTCATTTCACTGACATCTATACACGAAGAATTCAAGTATTATGATTTGGTGACAGATTTCTATGTCATCGACAAACACCTACTTATTGTTTTACTTGTAGTTTCTAACTTCCTGTATAGATGCCGTCACCGTGATTTTAAACAGATTTCTAACACTTTAACTGTGCTTTAACAGTAATAAACTCATTTTTTCGGACTTGCATTATCTGTATTTTTATATAAGTACACAACGTTTAAATTAGTAAGTATCTCTAATCGTTATCAAGTGTGAAATGAGAAATTGTCCTAGTAATAGAGTATTTGACGTCTAGAGGCCGCTGTAATAGCAAGCCAGTGACGTATCGATGAAGGAAGATAGAAGGTTGAGTATTTAAATGTCATTGACAGGATGACAGGGTTTTAGGCCCGTATCGTCAGTCGTCCCTACAACTGTAGGGCGCGTTTATGGCCTCCTTGATTGTCATACTTCTTTCTCTCCTTCAAAAATTTCTAGATTACACTTGTCCCGTGTCAGTGTCAGCGCTCTCCTATTTTGAAGATATGTTTTCTTTTTAAATTGTACGAAATTTCAGGCTGATGAAACATGATATAACTCAAAAGCAAGCACAATTTGATGCAAATAGATGTTTGTGACATAACCTCAAAATAGAGTTCTGACACGGACAAGTAGAAAACTATGACAATCAAGGAGGCCATAAAGGCGCCCTACAATTGTAGGGCGCGTTTATGACCTCCTTGATTGTCATACTCCTTTCTCTCCTTCAAAAATTTCTAGATTACACTTGTCCCCTGTCAGCGTCAGCGCTCTCCTATTGTGAAGATATTTTTTCTTTTTAAATTGTAGGAAACTTCAAGCTGATAAAACATGATATAACTCAAAAGCAAGCACAATTTGATTCAAATAGATGTTTGTGACATAACCTCAAAATAGAGCGCTGACCGTTGACACGGAGAAGTAGAAAACTATGAAAATCAAGGAGGCCATAAAGGCGCCCTACAATAATTGTAGGGACGACTGACGATACGGGCCTTAATTTTTATTATGCGTCGTCTTAATTTCCTTTACATATTACTCAGATAGAATAGAATGCGAGCGTTTCCAGGGGATTATTTAAACAAATAGGAATAAGCGATATCACAGGTGATCAAAACAAAATAAAGCTTGCAGCCTACACTTAAAAATTCTACGATGCGATGCCGAATTGTACCGAAAAGGCCGTTTATTTTGCCTGGAATCCAACTCACTGGATCTGGCACGAACACATCTCTTCAATCAAGATCAAGCTTTTTGAGACAATGACCAAAAAGGGCTTCATATCAGGGTTGCCAGGTTTTCAGTCACGTTGGCCATCCTCTGATCTAAAAAGTAGCGTTACTGCATGTCTTGCTGAATAAGTAAAGTCTAAAGAACTTATAGACTTGATTGACTCGAAGTGTGCAGTCAACATACTTGCATACTTAGTATGATTTTGTGCAAGCATTTTTGGATAATCCCCGGGGTAGCGGAAAGTAGCGGAGTTTTTCGATCCAGTAGCGGAATTTCCAATGTTGGCTCTGGCAACACTGCCTCGATCTTCCGCATAATCTAGTTGGCTATGGCTTGATACGGATGTCTAGATGTTTCTGATAACAATTCTGAACCGACTGTTTGGTGTAGTGGTTAGATGCCCGGACTAGTAATCAAACGTTTCAGGGTTCGATCCTGGGGTGTTCATGTTTTGTGGTGGCGGACAGAAATTTTTTTTTTACTTTTTTATGTTCGGTTAGATGTTCCATATGAAACAAAATTGATAATTTATGAAACTGGTGAACGGTACCTCACATGTCACTATGCAATCTTGTTATCAAACTTTTATTCGATTTTAACCTCCACAAAGAAATTCCCGAAAATGATCTATGAGGTTTTCGCATGTAAAACGCGAACAGTACTTACGGTTATAGTTATAGCGTACCGGAAACTGATAATACCCAGCGATTAGCCACCGTTTTCAACGTATCACTGGCTGCTTTATCAACTGATTTGAATTTTACCGCTACGCACACAACGAAAGCCCAATGCAACTCAACGAAAAATCAATAAGCCCGCTCCGATCTGCGCACGTCTCGTAACGCTTAAAGCTAGGCACGAGCGGACTCACCTGCCATATGCTGTATTTTGATACGGAGTTCGAAATTGTGCAAACATTTTCGCAAGCAAAATAAAAAAATCGACCAAATACACAATCGGCAATTCGGCTGTGATCGTACAAAGTTTTCGTTTTTGTGAAAGAGTGAAACATTCTACTGGGTAAGTCTGACGAAGAGAATTACGTGACTGCGATTCGTCTGACGAGTACGTTTTGCAGTTCCAATGCGGTACCCGGGGTTAAACTTGAGAGGCGAAGTCAGAGAGAGCATTTCTTTTGATGACGATGATATGAGCGACGTCGGATGAGGTTTTTATCAGAGACGGAAAGAATGGATACAAGGTAAGTAATTCTAGTCGAAAAGCAGAAAATAATTTCATGTTTTAAAGGGAGTACCTGCTAGTTTTATTGACCGATTGATTTGCCGTACAAACAAGGTTTAGTGCAACGACAGGTCTCAGCATCAGGTGGTATTCGTAACGTAAACATCTGCACGTAAAGCCACCTGTCAATTCGGTAAACAGTGGAATAAACATAGTACAGGTGGGCCATTAAGTTGGGCGTATTTTAAAAAATCATGGAACAAACTACAAAGCGTAGGGAAGATCATTATATTTTTAATAAAGTAGACACATAAGATTTTTTTTTAAATAACATCATTGGGATGCCAGCCATCGGGCAAACATCGCTTGTGGGATAGCGCACATCTCATCTAAAATGTTGTGCTTGAGCTTATTGGCGTAAACGCGGCTCTTGAGGTATCCCCAGAGAAAAAAAACAGTGGCTTGAGATCCCCTCGCCGCCATATCAGTTGTCCACTTAAAATTTCGTTTACAACTGCTTTATTATTGAAGATAGAAAAACGAAATGTAGGGGTTGCGTTTATAGGTAAATTTGCATTTTTTGACATATTCACTTGCTTTGACGCACTTCCGGTTTGACCGGAATCGACTCCAACTTTCGATTTTTAAATGGGACACCCTATATATTTTTACTAATTTCGATCGATAATGGCATTCTAAACAAAACAACGCCTCACTTCTCAATATTTGACAGATACAGTCATTTTTATTTCAATTTTTATTTTTCTATCTAGAATGCCATGGATCCTGGTAAATCGCTTCATTTTTTGATCAAGTAACACGGAAAAAATACGATTTTGACGCCCAACGACCTTACAGTCGTTTTTAAAAATTTCTAAAAGTTACAAACACTAATTTTCTCAGGTTTACTTGATTTTTTCAAATAGAAAAAGAGACCATTTTTCGCACGAATAGTTTGACACTACGAACTCTTATTTTTTTTTTCACTATTTTTTTGAATATTGTAAGAAACGACCATAACAACAAATAACACGCATCTGCATGCGGTATACCTATACATTCATTATTCAAGTTATCCATAACAAAAATTGAAGCTGTTGCTTTCGAAATACAAAATGTGCAACGAACCAGAAGTTGACATCAAAATCGTATTTTTCCCGTGTTACTGAGCAAAAATTAAAGCAATTATAGGATCCATGGCATTCTAGATCGAAAAATAAAAATGACTTTATTTGTCAAATATTGACAAGTGAGGCGTTTTTGAGTTCAGATTGTCATTCACGATCGAGATCAGTAAAAATAAATAGGATGACCCATTTAAAAATCGAAGTTGGACCCGTATCCGGTCAAACCAGAAGCACATTAAAGCAAGTGAATAGTCAAAAAATGTAAATTCTCCGTAATACGCGAATCCCAAATTTCGTTTTCCTATCTTCGATAATAAAAAAGTTATAGGGTGAGCCACCTCGGAGAATCACACTATTCAGAAAATAAGTGTCCAGACGTATTCGGTGAAAAATGGTCGTATCTAGACTCTAAAAAAGGATCTGCATATTAATAGGAATTAAAAATGTCAATATCGGAATAAATGGACTTGAAAACCTCGTATATCAGAAATGAGTCAATCTCCTTGACGCCATTCTTTTCAGCTTGCAGAGGACTTTAACGCAAAACGTCCTCTTATGGCCCCAAGAAGGACGGCAAAGTCTGATATCAATGCTAGACTAAAAGCGAGGCCTCCTTGCAGAGCGTTTTGTAAACCCTGCTGTTATGTCATCCTATCTTTGAGTATTTTAATTGGTAAGTTTCCAATCTGCAATATACAGGGTGTCCGCAAAGTTGTGGTTTTCCTTTACACGACGTGTAGATCTTGAAACATAAGCAATTTTTCTTAGTACCACCAATGTCTTAAGGGAACCGAGATAAAGGGCTCTGCAACATCAAAAATATCTGAATACCGTCCTGTAGCCGCGACCCGGGACATCCCGAGTGGTACTAGGACACTAGCTCGACCCGACGACAGAACTGGGTCGGGGTCAGTGAGTCAGGTCAGTATGCAACTTTCATTACCGACGGTTACTGGTCACGCGTGTAGAGGTAAACGAACCCGTATAATCGATTACGTTTCAAAAAACAACAAGCACTAGAGACGTGGCTAGAGAAGTGCAAGTATCAAAAACTAAAGTGTGGCAAAACACTGCGTGAAGAGGGGCTGTATCCGTTTCATGTCCAACGTGTACAAGCCCTTCAACCTGACGATTTTCCAGCAAGAGTGCGGTGGTTTTGTGAGTGGACTTTTTGAAGTGCATATTGGTGACAGACGAATCTACGTTCACGCATAATGGGGTGAATAACTTTCGCAACACTCATGTTTGGTCAGTAGAAAATCCGCACGCTGTCCGTCGGGCACATTTTCAACAACATTTTCGGTGAATGTTTGGGCTGGCATGGTGAACGGTATGCTCATTTGATCATTTATTCTCTCAAATCGATTGGACGGGATGCAATACCTAGACTTTTTACGCAACATTTTGCCTTCCTTGTTTGCCTGCATCTGCTCGGTAGCGCATCAGCTGATTTCATTTTCTGTTGGAGCGGTACGATTTCGGGCAGAGACGTACTTAGCCCTTCTCGTCAACTGGAGAGTGAGTACTTTTTCCTTTATTTTTTTTTTACTTGGTCGCCCTCGTTTCACTACACATTACCTTTGTTATTTCAAACGGTAGTTGTTTCTGAAAGGAAAACTCCAACTTTGCGGACACCCTGTATATACAACCAGAATATTTTGAGTACCTATTGTCGTTTCAGCTGACCATTTCTTCCTAAATCTAGCTTGAAATTTGGTGAAAAATCTCTTTCTCGCAATGAATCCGATGATTTGTTCGTAAATAATTCCTTCAAATACTTTTTCGACATTCCTCTTAACCTTCAGAACAGGCTATTACCTTAATTTTAGAAGAAACTCACGGTATTTCAAACAGTTATTTATTAGGATTAATATTCTTATTCCAATAATATCAAAATATTCATTCGCCCCTACCCCCGATTTTGAAATTCCTCGTACAAATAGTTTTTGAACCACATTCAAGTAACTCACCTTGCAATTGGTGAAATATACTTGAAAGGCATCCATAATGGCTGAGGTATAACAGTCGAAAATTTGTAATTCCAACAAATAGTAAACCCACTTGTTATTGGTCTATAATAGAATACCAAATTGATGACAGTAGCGAAACTCATCGTACGCCACTGCTAGTATGCGGAGGCGTTCGAAAATGCGGCGCTTTTTTGTGAAATGTCGGCAACCGTCGCTGTAATCAAAAGGTACCGCGTCAAAGCAGTGGCGCACGATGACTTCTTCCACTGTCAACAATTCTGGCATTTGACTTTATTCAGGTCTAATAATTCTTGTAGTAGTAGTGGTATCTATGTTTCCTCTACCGATAGACAAATCAGGGATTGGATAATAAGCAAAACGCCGAAAGAAGACGCAAGCGTCAAGCTATTGCCTTGTAATAATTTGAGGGTAAAGGACGTATGGTCGATCAGTCTTCCTAAACTTACGACTGATTCTGCTATACGCACAATCGATGTAAACGAGGATGGTTTTGAAGATGTACTTTTTAGTTTTGGAACAGGTAAATATGCGTTTGAATATGCAATAGCGTACAGGGTATTTCGAAAATGTGGTGCAAACGTTCAATTTAAAACAATTTAAAATAATTTAAAATTTCATGAATAAACACCATTGAAATTTATATCAGGTAAAAATAAAGGCTTTTTATTGTTATTGAAAGCTTGTAGGCAGTGGAAACCAAGCATGCTACAATAAACTATACAGAGTGTTTCATTTAGTTTTTTGAAAAAAGTACCTTTTGCACTTTCGGTCACCATGTATTGAACAGTAAAAATAGATGACTGCGGTTACAAATGACAGGAGTGAAACTTTAATGTTTTTCAAAATAAAATATCCTATAGCTGAACAACTAATAATCAAAACCAATAAGTATGTTATATCAGTTTTCTTCTTTTGAAAGGATTTATCTGAATATGTAATGAAAATGTGGCATTCCAGCAAAAAATCAACTTTGATGTGGGTCAAAATTGGGACACCCTCTGTACGTGGAAGTATTTTATAAATATGCGTCTAGATATGATACATGAGTATAACCACCAATAAATAGTTTTTTAAAGATTCTATATTTGGGTCGATGAGACACCCTGTATACATGTGCATCTGTATACATATACAGGGTTGAAAAATGCGTTGAAAAAATGGCGACTATGTCGAAAAATAGCTTAAACATCAACGTTTCCAATGATAAATTCGTTTTTTCAAATAAATAATTTGTGCCCTGTGAGAGAACCCTATTTTTAAGACAACCCTCGTAGTTTTCTAAACACTAATGATACCAATTTCAAGCCACTTAATTAACTGACCTCGTACATTCATAAGAAGTTTTCCTATTAAAATGGTCTCAAAAATCGACCGCTTAAATGTTTACATTGAATTAGGAAACATCATGTTTTCACGTTTACGCAATGTGTCCAGGATGACTGGGTTATATAGTCGAAATCACGAAAGATGACGATTACGTCATCATTTTAGTATGTAAAAGACAAGCGACAGCGATTTGTGAATATTTTTAATGAAGTTTCAGATATGTTAGACAGAGACAACCATAATTTTATTGTCTAAATAAACTGTATTGCTGACGATGTTTTCATGTTGCATGATCGAACATATTTGAAAGATGAATAGTTAGGTTATGTTAAAGCAAGTTAGGTTGTTTTCGAATAATACTTTGGTCTTTGGTGTTTCTGTCTTAAGGTATTCTACTCACAACTTTTTTTAAAACAAAAACTCCCCACTAAAATTATTATTAAGGTATCAGTCAAAACCATGAAGCACAATGAAAATAAAAATAATCAGTGGAATAACCTAACTTCGCAAAATCATAATATAAATTTGTTGTCATTATGTCACTGAAAACGTGATTTTATCATCGACGTACGTCCATTGATAACTTCAGTACAATTTATAGTATGACGTAATAGAAATCTTTCGGAGTCTGACTATACTTGTCAATATTATACCCAAATTTGTTGAGGGACTTCCAAGGGCGTCCGCAGGGGCGGGGCAAAGAGTGCCGTACGGGGCCTTAAATTTTCCATATTTAGCACGATTTTGTGTATAATGTTCCCCTGAGAAAACTTGCTATTCTCAGCTCTACAAAAAGTTTTGGGTGCAAGTTCCCTTTTACCTTCCTTCCTACCTTCCTTTGCTGAATGTAAAAAATTTCAGGTAACAATTATGACGTCATCCCCGCAGACGTGTTCTGCCCCGTCTTCATGGGCGTACCGCCTCCATGTGAAGGGGGTGTGATTGCATTGAGTGGCGTGAACGGTGAAATACTTTGGAGACAATGGCTGAACGATACCATATTTTCTTTGCAATGTTCAACTGACGTGAATGGAGATCATATCAATGATTGCTTAGCTATAGGAATTAAAGGGGTGAGATTTAGCAAATTGCCATTGAAGTTAGAGGAGAAATTATTATAAAATATTACATAGATTGTTAAAAACTCCATTGGCTCTCAACATATCGACACAGGGCAGGCATCTTAGAATAATATGGCGACTGATCCGCGGCGGTGTCGTCACTGATACAAGAGAAATGGAGTGGAGTATACAGGGTGTTTCAGTTTATTGTTGCATAACTTTAAGATTCGATAGAACTCTTAAAATTAATGCGTAAAGTCTATATAAACATGGGTCGAAAAATGCGTGGCTTAAATTTACTTACTAAAATAGTTTTTTTTTAAATATTTCGAACAATATTTGATGTATAACAGTTAAAATTGGTATACAAGAGTTTTTTGGTACGACAAAACGAACCATGGGCATAGTTTCACTGTAGCCGCTAGAGGGCGCTCTCTGCTGTAACTGTAGTGTATTAAAATGACCGAACATTTTTTCTAAGTGCAATTTTTTGCTTTTTGAATAAAAAGACTGATTCTTCGCACTTTTCAACATAAAAAAGCTCTCCTGTGAGTTTTCGGTATAGTTAGCCGTTTTTGAGATATTTCGATTTTTAAGGTTCGATGCATTTTTAATTATTTATGGAAAAACAATATTTTTTTTACATTTTCGATTTGGGCATTACAAGTAATTAAGATGATCGTTTAGATTGTCTTTTTAAACACAGCAATAATTCCCAACTCCAAATAAACACAAAAAAAACAGAATATTAATTTGTTTAATTTTCCAATATAATTTTTAACAAATTAAATTATTTACAACTAAAATGCTATTGGATAGTTAGGACAAACATACAAAATCTAAAGTAGTTGCTCGAAATGTAAACCCAATTGTTCAATAAAAAACAGGTAAAAGAAACTAAATTTCATGCATTCACAATTGCAAAAAAACGTTTCAGGTTTCAACAGACAACAAAACTAACTGTCAACTAATTGACGTTTAACCTTATTCTGCTTTCAATTTCAAAAATATTTGCAAGCACAGCCTACTTCTAAAACTTATCGAGATACTGACTTTTTAACGTTATTTTATCATAAATAATTAAAAATGCATCGAACCTTAAAATCGAAATATCTCAAAAACGGCTAACTATAACGAAAACTCACAAGAGAGCTTTTTTATGCAGAAAAGTGCGAAGAATCAGTTTTTTTATTCAAAAAGTAAAAAATTGCACTACGAAAAATTTTTCGGTCATTTTAATACACTACAGGTACAGTAGAGAGCGCCCTCTAGCGGCTACAGTAAAACTATGCCCGTGGTTCGTTTTTTCGTACCAAAAAACCCTTGTATACCAATTTTGACTGTTATACATCAAATATTGTCCGAAATATTTAAAAAAAACTATTTTAGAAAGTAAATTTAAACACCCTGTATTTCGGAAGCCACGCTATTTATATAGACCTTATGCATTAATTTTAAAAGTCCTATCGAATCTTAAAGTTATGCAACAATAAACTGAAACACCCTGTATAGTCATTCAATAGTATTATTTTATTCTCAGAATGCTCCTTATGAGATGCTACCCTAACGTTGATATCTTTGAAGGTCATTTGAAAGTGCAACAGTAAGAAGTACGATTTTTTTTAGACAATAATAGTGATCAGCGCAAAAAACGGATCAGTGATATGGCAAATCAATAGCGGCAAATCGAATATTTTCGTGGGGAATTTCATCCCAGACCAAGACGGAGATGGGATATGGGACGTTCTCGCGTCCCATTCTTCGTTGACTGAAGGAAAAGATGGACATATCATTTTGTTCTCTGGAAAGAGCGGAAAAGAACTGAAGAAGTTAGATACTCCTAATAATGCGAAAACGTTCTACATGCCTCAAGTTCTGAAGTATAACGATTCTGAAGCGTTTGTTTTGTTTGGCACTGGATCTACGACACGACCAGGGAATATGAGTGTTGTATCCTTAAAAAATATCGAGAATCTGGTAAGAGATACAAGTCTTACAATACAGATAGGGCATTTTTGAAACTACCTTGATAAACAAAACCGTATATACTTTTTAAACATTTCTATAATTTGTAAGAGAAAACAACAATGCGGAACCTTCAGCATGCAATAATTTCAGGCATTTCTTAATTATTTAAACTGTTAACTCAAAATTTCCTTTGATTGGGGGCAATCAAACGAAATTCGATAGGTTTGGGGTAATTTGGGACGCAGATTTCGAGTATAGATATCAAAAAGTGGAAAATCCTATGCATTCGGTTTACCCAAGAAGTTTTTATCACAAAAATTTTGAAAAATTTGAAAAGTTTCTCAAATCGAAAATAGCTGTTTTAAAAGGTAATAAAAACGTGCTAATTTCAAATTCCAGACAAATTCGTCAACGACAATATTCGAAAACAAATACGAAGGTATACTGACCCAATCGGTGCTGGTCGACATAACAGGAGATGAAATACCCGATATCATAAACTCTATGTACAACACTACAGTGATAGCCATAGACGGCAGCACGTTCAAACAAATCTGGAACTTCACTGTGCCTGGGGCTTACTCAGAAACAAACTTGAGCCCCACACCTGGATACTTTAACTATGATAACGTTACTGATTTTCTGGTCGTGTATCAGAAGTACGATGATATTCTTAACTATAACTACACCCAGGTAGGTTCGAATTAAGCTTAAGTGACACTTAACTGTTTCACTAGGCACTTAAGTGGTGACTATAACTACGGATCTTAGATTTGATAGAAGATGTCTTTCAGACTTTCATAATCGATGGAAAAACGGGTCGATCCATATACAATCCTATTGCCGGGAGTATAATTACCCAAATGAGCGCCATGGCTATAAGCTCAGAGTGCCATGGCTACGACACGTTCCTGTTTTGGACTTCGGAGTGTGCAAACATAGAAATGTACAAGAAAGTCGACTTACCTAAAGGTAAGAAAAACGTATTAAATTGCTACAATTACATTCTTTTGAAAAACTTCAACATCTACATAACATGCAAATATGCAGAAAAACAAAACCTGCATATCTTAGAATTTTCATCGTCCAGAAATGTTCCTTTAATTTTCTTTAAATTACAAGTAGCCTTTAAGTCGTACCTATTCATTATCCAGTTCTATGTAATGATCTAAATGTTTTGACAAGAGATGATTTTTTATTTTAAATATGAAAATAAGAACCTAATATTTATATGAATTTTTTATATTCAGTGTAACATAGATTTTATTTTGGTGTACTAATTTTTATTCAATATTACTCTCATAGATTTATTTCGTAGAACAATTTAGTAAATGCGGTAGAGTAATTGCCAAATAGACGGAGATAATATAGAGGATGATTCCTTGTTAAAGAATATGAAAAAAAATATTCATAAACCCATAAACATTCCAGAATCCGGAATTGCAAAGTTTTCAATATACAGGGTGATACATTTAAAAAAATTATATATATCTTAAAAAATATATACTCAATTCTGTTGAAATTTGACAATATTATTTGTTGTATTAATATGCTAATTTAGCCCCAAATATACTAAGTGACATATAAATCCGAACACCCAGTTTAAGTGGTTTTATTTTAATAAAATTTTGTATTAGTACTTAATGAAGCATAATAAGTAAATGATAAAAATTTCAAAATAATTGCACTGCTTTAAAGCCCTTTGACCTTTAATAATGTGTGGATGCACCCTGATGTGCTACGCATTCTCCAACGCGCCTAGGCATGCTTCTGATCAGGTGGTCAATGTCCTCCTGTGGTATCTCATTCCAGGCAACCACCAACTCCTCTCGAAGTGCTTCTAGAGTCTGAGGAGGGTGTTGCAAATTGAGCAATCTCCTACCCATCATATCCCACACGTGCTCAATTGGGGATAAGTCGGGAGATCTTGGTGGCCACGGTAACAATGTGACATCATTATGTTGAAAGAAGTCTATTGTGACTCTTGCAACATGTGGTCGGGCATTATCTTGTTGGAAAGTTGGATCTGCCAGGGTGTCAAGATAGGGTAAAAGATGGGATTCTAGAACTTCTTGGATATCGCTGCGCGTTCATGTTACCTCTGATGAAGATTAAAGGTGACCTGGAACCATAAGCTATAGCACCCCAAACCATAACTCCAACAGTGTGATGAACATGTCTTTCAACAAAAAACTGTGGATTCCTCCTTTCACCACGTCGCCTTCTAACCCTGGCACGACCATCGTGCATGCCTAAATAAAATCGAGACTCGTCACTAAAGACAATACTGTTCCATTCCTGATCCTAGAGTGACCGTTGTCTGCACCACTCAAGGCGATTACGTCGGTATTCTCGAGTTAAAGGGAGGACCCAGTGTGGCCGGTATGAAAACAAGCCAAAACTTCTCATACGTCGGTAAACACTTCGCATGCCAATAGGTCTTCCGTGTTCTGCAAACCATTCATTTGCAATGGACCTGGTAGTGGAGAAACGGTCCCTTAAGGCCAATAATCTTAGGCGGCGATCTTCACGGTCTGTTGTTCTACGGCGGTGTCCAGTGCCCCTTGCTCTTTGCGTACGGCCTTCTCGAAGCCATGCCTGACAACACCTAACCACAGTGTCTACACTTCTTTGCACTCTAACTGCAATTGCCCGAAAAGAAAGTCCAGCTTCCCGAAGTCCCACTATACGGCCCCTATCAAACTCACTAAGTTGACGAAATCGTACAGGTCTCCGTACTCTAGGCATCGTAACCGATCGTAAAGGATGTCAAGAACCAAAATCCGCCAACGTTGATTATTTACTGCGGCTGAAATATTCATTTTTAGAGCGTTAGTGAATTAAAAAAAAGCAGTATAAAAACCGTCCAACCGATAAGGCTGAAAATTTTTTCACTTGTTATTTACAGTAAGATAAATACATTCATCAACTTTTATTAAAATAAAACCATTTAAACTTAGTATAGATTAAAATTATTAGGTCCAGTGTCGTCCCGCGGGGCACCTTAGCGAATATTATTGACAAAAATGTACGCCACTACCTTTTTTGTAACTTTAATATTTGTTGTTTCATTAAGCATCTGAAAATACAACTTCTTTGCCTCTTGTATTTTTTCCGTATCTCACTTCGTTTTCGAAAGAAAAACCGTTTTATTGCACGGCAGTGGACAAAATTGGTTTATTAATTTTTGTTAGAAAAATCACAAGTGCCTTGGAAAACAAAAAATCCTTTCTATATGGAAGTTTGACGTTTGCGCGTCAGTTCAAATTTCAACAGAATCGTGTAAATATTTTTTAAGATATTAATAAATTTTGTCCTGTATATTGAAAACTCACCATTTCCGGACCCATGTTTAAAGAATTTTTTTTTCATTTTTTCAAACAAGGAATCACGCTTTAAAATATCTCCGACTATCAGACCATGTATGAGAGTCATTTGTTTAATGTTAATGGGTATCATTCCCTAGTTCTGGGATGTTTAATTACTTTAAAAAAAAGTATGTGTTGCAGCAAATTCGGACGCACCTTATGATGAGTGCAAAAGTCAGTTCAACACGTCAAGAATCATTAAAATGAACGCATTAAGTCAGTTTCATCAACCACCAGGCTTCGTTGTCTATAACTCTGGTGAGTATAATTATCATCAGGCTGAGTCGATCAGAAGCATATCCAAATCCAAAATAAAATAAAGCCATTTTTACATTCGCTCTCTCAGCTTGGATTTGACTGGGGCTTAGAGATGATTATTTCATCGATCGATCTTTTCTAGTGGATCGAATACCAACGGAATTTAAAAGCTTCAAATCGATTACAAAACAACTGAAAGAATACTATACGACCCATCCGAAGTTCCGTATTTTATCGGCAGGACAGTCTGAGTTAGGGGAAAGTTATAACGTAGACGCAAAGCCTATTGGAATACGAAAATATGGATCTTCAAGTTTCCGCCACAAGCCTGCTGGTAACGCGGGAATTTTGAAAAATTATATTCCTAGTGAAATCACTGAACAGGTACGTGAACGTTCCTTCGTGTCAAAAATAAAGACGTGGAACTCAAAACTACGCGATATGGCGTCCATAAGAATAAATAAGTAAAAGTAAAAGCAGTATTTTACCAGTTTTACGATTATCTCTTTAAACATAAAATCTTGCTTCCCATCATTTCCCGTTTTGTAGCCTAGTGTAAATATGTTGGTTTTTTTTATTCTTCCTTAAATATGATTCAGAACTACTTAGGTTTATCTCCAAAGTGCCTCATTTCCTACGGAGTTCCCCAAGGATCCGTACTTGGGCCACTACTATTCATTTTGTATATTTCTGGCATGTAAACGCAGTCGTTTCCATTACCACAACGTTCAAAAGCTGAATCTAACGTAAATCAAGATATAAAATCTACGTGGGACTAACTTTATAATATATAATATATAATATATAATATATAATATAAAATATAAAATATAGAATATAAAATATATAATATATAATATATAATATATAATATATAATATATAATATATAATATATAATATATAATATATAATATATAATATATAATATATAATATATAATATATAATATATAATATATAATATATAATATATAATATATAATATATAATATATAATATATAATATATAATATATAATATATAATATATAATATATAATATATAATCTGTTTCAATAAATGAAATGTTGAATGTTTCTCACTTATATTTTATACGCTTACATTTTTTACTTATCAAATGTTTCTTTTATGTTTTTGTATCCTGTTTTTTTTTTGTTTTGACGATTGATGAGGACAATTCATCATCATTCTTGTTAACGTTTTCGCATTCTTCATTTTCTTATTTATATTATTTGTAGGACACCTCAGACTACGACTGGTCTCAAAATGTGAACAAAATAGATCCCGATTTCAGCGACTATCCCATTGAAGATACCATACCTTACAATCAAAAACAATTGTTGCTGAAAGACTCGAAAAACAGAGATCCGAGAAAATCCGAACGGAAAAATTCGAAATCAGTATCCACAAAAAAGAACTTGTCGGACACCAAAAGCATCTACGATTACGACAATGTCAGATCGGCTAGAAAAAGACTGATGGACGATGTCGACTATGTTCCGACCGAGATTCTGAAAGACACGTTCGTGAAAAACGAAGAGACGCGGTTGAGAAGGTCGAAATTTGAACAGAGAGACGTTAACACGCATTACGACAAGATCAAAGAAAAGGAGGATATCCAGAAGATCATCCAGAAAAAATTGGACGATATGAAGGCGAACGAAACTTTGAACCTTTGGCAGTTGGAATCGGAGAAAGAAGTGCAAGATTGGTCTAGTGGCAATTACAGAGGGAAGAGAGCGGTTAATTACACCTTTGAAAGTTCTTCTAAAATCACGTCAGTAGGTAAGAAGCTACTCGTACTTCAAAAATGGGAGTATGGCAAAAAGCAAATTACCCAGTTTTCAGTTTCCAAATCCTAACTTGTTGTAATAGTTATAGTTTCATAGCAATCAATCGTTTTCAGGTGCCATTTTAGACTCTTTGAATTCCACGAATCAGTCAAATACCATAGACTTGGTATTCATAACTTACTGGCAACCAGTGAACGTACAGCAACCAAGTTCTCTAAAAAATGACATCCAGGAATGTATCGAAGACAAAATGGCACTGAATTCAAAAGGTGTGTATCCCGTTTCAAATATGTTTGTTACCAGTTTTGAGAGCTTTGAATAATTTGAGAGGTTTGATAGTGACGTGTTTTTAGAGACTTAGGGTTTTCGAATTTTTAAAGATTTTAGAGACATTTTAGATATCTTAGACGTTTCAGACACCTTAGACACTTTAAAGATTTTCGTTATTTTTTCGAAATTTTCAGGATTTTCCAAATTTTCGAGATCTTTCACATTTTCGAGTTTTTGGGATTTTCGATTTCCGAGATTTTCTGAATTTTCTGAATTTCTGAGATATTTGAGATTTTCGAGATTTACAAGATTTTCGAGATATTAGTAAATTTCGAGTTTTTCGATATTTCCACGTATTTCGAGATTTTCGAAATTTTCGAGATTTTAGAAATTTTCGAGACTTTCAAAATTTTCGAAATTTCCGAGATTTTTGAGATCTTGTGTTTTCTCGAGATTTTCGAAATCTTCTAAATTTTTGAGATTTTCGAAATTTTTGCGATTTTTAAAATTCACGAAATGATCGAGATTTTCGAGATCTTCTGAATTTCCGAGATTTTGCGAATTCCGAGATTTCCGATTTTTCCGAGACTTGAGATTTTCTGGGTTTTTGAAATTTTCAAGATTTCCCAGATTTTCGAGATTTTCTAAATTTTCCATATTTTCGAGATCCTCGAGATTTTTGAGAATTCCGAGATTTCCTAGATTTCCGAAATTTTCGATTTTCGTGTATTTACAGATTTCCGAGATTTTCGAAGTTTTCGGTATTTCGAAATTTTCGATCTTCCGAGATTTCCGTGATTTTAAGAATTCGAAATTTTCGAGATTTTGAAAATTTTCGATTTTCTGAATTTTCGAAATACACGAGATTTTCGTAATTTTCGAGATTTTCAAAATTTACGAAATGATCGAGATTTTCTAGATATTCTGAATTTCAAAGATTTCCGTGATTTTCGAGATTTTGAGATTTTGCGAATTCCGAGAATTCCGATTTTTTCCGATATTTTTGGGAATATCTGGATTTTTTAAATTTTAGAGATTTCCCAGATTTTCGAGATTGTCTAAATTTTCTATATTTTCGAGATCCTCGAGATTTTTGAGAATCCCGAGATTTCCTAGATTTCCGAAATTTTCGATTTTCGTGTATTTACAGATTTCTGAGATTTTCGAAGTTTTCGGTATTTCGAAATTTTCGATCTTCCGAGATTTCCGTGATTTTAAGAATTCGAAATTTTCGAGATTTTGAAAATTTTTGAGAATTTCTGAATTTTCGAAATATACGAGATTTTCGTAATTTTCGAGATTTTAGAAATTTTCGAGATTTTCAAAATTTACGAAATGATCGAGATTTTCTAGATATTCTGAATTTCAAAGATTTCCGTGATTTTCGAGATTTTGAGATTTTGCGAATTCCGAGATTTCCGATTTTTTCCGATATTTTTGAGAATTTCTGGATTTTATAAATTTTAGAGATTTCCCAGTCTTTCGAGATTGTCTAAATTTTCCATATTTTCGAGATCCTCGAGATTTTTGAGAATTCCGAGATTTCCTAGATCTCCGAAATTTTCGATTTTCGAGAATTTACAGATTTCCGAGATTTTCGAAGTTTTCGATTTTTCGAGATTTCAGAGATTTGAAGAATTCGAAATTTTCGAGATTTTGAAAATTTTCGAGATTTTCTGAATTTTCGAAATATACGAGATTTTTGAGATTTTCGATTTTCGAAATTTTCGAGATTTCCGACATTTTAGATGGGTTCGAGGTTTTCGGAATTTTTGAAATTCACGAGATTTTAGAGATCTTAGAGTGCATGGAGTACTCAGCATAATTCTTAAAAAGAAAATTTTCGCATTACAGATCCCACTTCTGACTACCAAAAGAATACAGAAAAAGAACAACGTGCCCTGTACAAACAAGAGTGCCTGGAAGAACAATCGAATTTGCGTAACACATTCGCCTACTACGACCGTCTTCAACAGTTGCACTTGGGACAAATGACCGTCTACCGCGTGACAATCGAATGCGAATGCCAACTAGCCAAAAAGAACGAGAGGTGCGCCAGGTTTCTGCCGAGAAAGGAACAGAGTTGGCCGGAGTACTTAGGAAGGAACGGGGACGGGATCTTTGTTTCCAGGGGGTGAAATTTGTAAATTATTTATAAAATTTCGTTTTGATTATTATGGAGGATAAAAATAACATTCTCAACACAAGTAACAGATTCCGTCAGAACCTAGACTATCGATGGAAGTAGAAAAAATATCTTTTTCAAGCATATTTTTCATCCCAAATCAGTATAAATCGCTTGAACCCATAATCAAAAGAAATTCCGAACATATATCCTTGCCATAGCATAACAGCTTTTATTTTGATCCTTCCGAGTACAATTTATTGTAACTTATACCAGAACTAGTTTGTAAATACTGTAAAATTATTTGTATATATCAAATTCTATCCAGATTTTTGTTAAGTCAGATTCTACTTAACAAAATGTCATCATTTCAGCTATATTGCAGCACTTTCATCCGTAATTTTCAGACCTCAAGCTACAAAAACATATTGAAAATTCTTCTTATTTGTCAGAATCTAATTTCTAAATTGAAACCTTACATGAATTATACAAAATTCCACAGTTGAACGCTTGACAATCGTTTAGACATGCACGTAACAGCCTTTAGCTTTAAGCTATATACAAATGCAATTTTTCCGAAGCAACTCTCCTAAAGCATAATACACTCATTCATATCCACAACACTGTTAAGGATTTTTAAAGAAAATTCGGAATTTTGAACTAACCGAGATTATAGAAAAATGTATGAGACGTATATCTACATATTATATTGATAATAAAACAAAATGTTGATAAGGTGTGTGGAGTGCAAAAAATGACTAGTAGCTATTCCTATTACTAAACCTCCTCATAATGCGTAAAATATACGAGGGTTGTCTCAAAAATATGGTTTCCAACGCCAAAAATGTGGGAACCATATTTTTCAAACAACCCTCGTAGGTAAATATTACGTTTCATTCAGAATAAAATAAATATGATTTCTCTCACTTTTGCATTGAAATTCGTAACAGAAACGGTAAATAATAAAATATCAGCTTGCAAATAATTGGCTGGAAGATATTTGCAACTGTCATTTTATTAAAAAATAGCTACTAATCGTGGACTGTGTATATTGATGAATATAACAATATGTTTAAAAGTAAATAGATATGTTATTTTTTATAATAAAATGTTGATTATCTATACTATGTGGTTTTAATTTATCTCATTCGTTAAATTGAAAATGGAGTCGAATTAATCCAGTACTTCGCTTGCATCTCACGTTTTGATTGTTGCGAAGTGACTCATGGATCAAAATACGATCCTGTCATCAGCAGTAGGAAGACTAAAAAGTCTTTAAACGACCTAGAGTTTGAAAAAACAATAGTCAAACTTCATTTTACTTTAAATTTGGCTTTTAGTATGGATAGATAAATAATCTTTATCTTCATTTAGATTTCTAATTATTCTTGTAATAAAGAAAATCTTTGCTAGTCGAGAAAGCACTTTACATACATGATTAGTAAAATCTGATTTGAGATCTATGTTCGGTACCAAAAATTTGATGGTGTCTGTTTTGTGTATCAACTCATTTAAATTTATAAAATCGATAAAGCACTTCTGTACCTCAGAACCAGACTAGATTAAGTCGAAATAAGTAGTTTTGATATAATTGTATTTGAAATATTTTTCTTGCAAAGTATTGATATGAATTAAATAGTCGTAACTTCCATATTATTACCGATAGATGGACTCTGCATGTAGCAAATGAAAATTCACAATATTATAATAAGCTTAACATATTAAACTCATTTTTGAAAAAATGGACTTAACCTAGTCTGGCTGTGAGGTACACATTTGGAAGTCATACATTTTGCCTTATTAACATCTAAAGTCAAGTAGTTGTTGTCACACCATTTTTTTATTGATTGTAAATCAGTCACAGGAAAAACTACGAATTTGCCAAGTCTATTAAATCGTTGATATAGACTAAGAATAGGATTGGACCTGATACCGATCTCTGAGGTACCTCTGCGTTTATATTTAATTTATTTGAAATATAGTGTCTTAATAATTTTACAATTTGGAATCGAAATATGTTCGAACCAAATGAGCGAAACTCCGGCACAACCACATTCGTTTAATGTTTTTAATAATATACAGGGTGGCGCAAAGAAAACGAAACAGACGCATTTGGCAGCTCAGTTTTTTTTTGGAAAAACGCTCAGACCCGTCGATTTTGTGTTCGAGGGGGACACAAGTTTGGCAAAAAAATCACGTTAGCACGTGCAGCCCCCTAAGCGGGGGTGACACCACCCCCAAAATCTTAAATGGAAAGGGGGGTCGAGTGATACCTTATTTTAAAGGTCTTTCAATTCCCTTTATCGTAAACTATGTACTAAATTCCTATTTAAAATAAGTTTGAGATATTTCCTTATCTTCCTTCAAGAAATAACTTTTTGCCACAAAAAACGCTCAAACAGCTATTTTCAACAAAAAAATGATAAACAAACCATGGGCGTAGTGAAGAAAAGCATTTACTTATTAAGTAAATTCTTTTAGTCAAATTTCTTCTGAAAGTAGTACAAACCAATCTGACGTACCTATTAAAGTCTACTTTAAGCTTTAAATCAATAAATCTTCAAAACTACTGAACTGAAGCTCATATATTTTACATCATTTTAAAGGGAATTGAAAGACCTTTAAAATAAGGTATAACTCAACCCCCCTTTCCATTTAAGATTTTAGGGTTGCTGTCACCCCCGCCCAGGGGGCTGCACGTGTTAACGTGATTTTTTGCCAAACTTGTGTCCCCCTCGAAAACAAAATCGACGGGTCTGAGCGTTTTTCCAAAAAAAAAACTGAACTGTCAGTAAATGCGCCACCCTGTATAATGATTTACACAATCGAAAGCTTTGGAAAACTCACAAAAAAGAGCTATTGGAATTTGTTTATCGTTTAAATTTTAATCGCAGACTTCAATCCGGAAAGTGATAATAAAGTCCGTCAAAACGTACGTCTTTAGTATTGTGACAAACGGCGCCATCTGTTGGGCGAGTCTCCTACTCGCCAGAGCTTAATGGCCGATCTCTGCTTTTACGCGAACCACGACCGTACAAGTCGCTTGGCGGCGTCTGTGAGGACCGTGACCGCGGATCGCCTTCTAGATCGACGCGAAGCTACCTCCAATATTCTAGATGCCGCTTTGTGGTTCACCAGACCTTTCTCGAAGCAGCAATTGCGACTATATATAACTCGGCGGCCGGGAGATGGAAGCAGAGTACTGAATACGGTAGAGTAGCAGAGCGGAGTTAAGGATAGCGCAGTCAATGGTGACATAAGAATTAGTCGAACAGAAATAGTGGTTACATAAATGTTGCAATGTGTACTTCTTTTTGTGGAATCCAGTGTCTGAATTCACACAACAAAGAACCCAGAAAAACGCTACAGTATTTTCTTACGGACATAGATCAAACCAACTCGGTTACCCACAGCAACAGTGTTGTGTCGTTGACTTTCTTGACCTGATTTTTGAAATTGAACGGCTGGCAATTTGGGCTCTATACAATCTTTGAATAATATTTAAAATGGCATCTGCTAGATGTACGCCTTTCAGGCCACACGATTTCATATACGGTAGGTAAAACGTATTGTGACAAATGGCGCCATCTGTTGGGCGAGTCTCCTATTCGCCAGAGTTTAATGGCCGATCTCTGCTTTTACGCGAACCACGACCGCACAAGTCGCTTGGCGGCGTCTGTGAGGACCGTGACCGCGGATCGCCTTCTAGATCGACGCGAAGCTACCTCCAATATTCTAGATGCCGCTTTGTGGTTCACCAGACCTTTCTCGAAACAGCAATTGCGACTATATATAACTCGGCGGCCGGGAGATGGAAGCAGAGTACTGAATACGGTTGAGTAGCAGAGCGGAGTGAAGGATAGCGCAGCCAATGGTGACATAAGAATTAGTCAAATAGAAATAGTGGTTACATAAATGTTGCAATGTGTATTTCTTTTTGTGGAATCCAGTGTCTTAATCCACACCCAAAAGAACCCAGAAAAACGCTACAGTATTTTCTTACGGACATAGATCAAACCAACTCGGTTACCCATAGCAACAGTGTTGTGTCGTTGACTTTCTTGACCTGATTTTTGAAATTGAACGGCTGGCAATTTGGGCTCTATTCAATCTTTGAATAATATTTAAAATGGCCTCTGCTAGATGTACGCCTTTCAGGCCACACGATTTCATGTACGGTAGGTACGATTTTGCTTGAAACCAAACCAAATTGTGCGCTATAAAGGGCTGTGTTGCTTTCAGATCCTATTTTTACTGTTTCTGGACCGGCAGATCACTACAAAGCTGCTATAGCTGCAAAAATGTCTACAGCGAAATTCGTAAGTAGAAATAAAATTACGATGGAAGCTTCTTCTTATGAGAGAACCTCATCAAGGGTTACGTTTGCTAGTAAATGGGGCATATAATTGTTTTTGTCTTTTTAATGGAAAACTCCTAATCAAGTAACTAACAGTGGCATCTTTAATGATCCATTATGTTTTTCTGGTCAATGAAACCACACGTATTTAAAATTCTTCCCTTATGCGTCATTGAACTTGTTTAAAAACAAGCTACTTTCTCTCTGAAAGTCAGCTGGCCGCGTAAAGTTTCTTTGAGGGCAAACATGTGACTTCTGAATTAAAATAAGTTGCTATTTTTTCCAGCAAATATGTCCGATATTCCCGAACATGTTCTCGGACCTGCCCTCACGACCCAGAGTCCAATACGTCCGGAGGCGGCCCACGTTGAAAGCGCCGCCCCCGTTCAAACGACGTTTGCCGTCGGAACCGACCGATCCTCGACTTCAGAGACAGCCTGACGTCCTAGGGAAAGATAGGCTCAAGTTTTTCTGCCCTATCATCAATTTTCCCACCAAGGTATGACAGCAAACTAATTTTATTTCATGAGGGAATAATGTTATCGCGAAGTACCAGGAACTTTTTAGTTTTTGCAAATCGTTCCAGTGGAGATGGAAACAAATGCCAAAAACGGAAAAAATAAAAACCTGTCAAACTTAATGCACTTCCAACCCCGGTAATTCTATTAACATATTAGAAATATTTCACACATCACAAATTTTTCCGTCAAGCTTGGAAAAAGATTTTTAGCGGCCGAATCGCGTACCTATCGGTCGCACTCGCGGTGCGCCACTGGGTTGAAAATATTGCATCTTTAGTGCTGGATTCTAGGGACTTATGAAAGAAGGCAACGGTCACGTGATATGCACATACGAGGAAACGGAGGACAGGTTAAGTCATAATAGTTTTCAGAAAAATATAATAAAAAATCTAAGTCGTGTACTTTTCAAATTATAGGCTTTGAAAAAAAAATCGGAAATCCCTACATACTGCGATAATCTTTTAGTTCCTATTACTGCAAATTTCAGTTTTTTCATCTCGATATCTTGTACCTAAACTAAAATTTAGGCAAAAGAAAACTTTATACGGAAATCCCTTAAATTTGTATCTTTTTAAACTAATTTTTCTGGAATTTCTTTTTATTATTAAGTGTTTTAAGCGTCCCCATAAACAAAAATTAAGACAAGTCAAGTTGGTGATCGCGAAGGCCCTTGGAAACAGACTTCCTCTTAAAAACCACCGCTGTATTAATGAGGTTTCTTGGTTTCGCAACGTAATGCTGTATATAGTATAGTATATATGTATCACGGGCTATTAAACAACAGTTATTAAGCATTGTTGGTAAACAGTTTTATACCAGAGCACCAAAAAAATTGAGACTACCGTGTACGGACACACTGATTGCCTCGATCTGGGGATTTTTTTCGCGGAATGCCCAAATAATGCTCTAATAGACCTGACAAAACCAAATTTTAAATTACTGGAGACTAAAGCTCAAAAATAGACAAACTGTTTATCATAAATTATATATAGTCAAATTTCTTCTGAAAGTAGTACAAACTAATTTGATGTACCTATTAAAGGCTACTTTAAGCTTTAAATCGATAAATCTTCAAAACTAGTGAACTGAAGCTCATTCATTTTACATCATTATAAAGGGAATTGAAAGACCTTTAAAATAAGGTATCACTCGACCCCCTTTGCATTTAAGATTTTAGGGTTGGTGTCACCCCCGCCCAGGGGGCTGCACGTGTTAACGTGATTTTTTGCCAAACTTGTGTCCCCCTCGAAAACAAAATCGACGGGTCTGAGCGTTCTTCCAAAAAAAACTGAGCTGCCAGTAGATGCGTCTGTTTCGTTTTCGATCCGCTACCCTGTATAAAAAACTTAAGATAAACTAAGTCTAAAATATTTTTCTGGGTATCTTAGGGAAAGTTTGACTTTCAGCCTAAACACTTTGCAGCTTCAAAAATAATAGTTTTTGATGGGGTTTTTAAGCATTGCAAACGGTCATTTTTAGGATTTTGATTTAAGTCTTTTATAACTCTAACACTGTAGACTTTTGAGAAATGTTACCGAACATCTTTTTTATTCAGAATGACCCAAAAAAAAACTAAAAAGACCTTGTACGGCGCGAAAAAAAGCAATGTTTTGTAATTTGCTTAAAAAAATGCTTGACCACAATCACGTCATAACCACATATTGTTCGGAAAATTAGAAAACGAGATACTATAATTTTTCAGATGTTATCTGGCGTGTACGTCACGAAACACCATGTCACTCATTTCCATTGTCAGTCTGTCCGTAGTTCAAACGCTGCCGGCATGGTGGCGCCTCGCCAACAACATTAACTTATTTTTGTTGAAATGCCCTTTTGTTTCAGGAAGCACTGCCGTATGTGGCCTTCCAAACGTACAAAATCGAAAGAATACCGAAAAAGGAAAAAATCAAAAAAGCAGCTACAGCGAAGACGCTGACGTTTGACGTAGGAACGGAAACAGATTACAGAGAATCTGGTGCCCAAACGGATCCCTGGGAACCACCTTATGTGGTTGTCGGCGACGGCGACCCCGAAGTGCTCAAATTGGAGTTTCTCAAATGGGGTAAGGTATTATTGACAGGCGAAAGCCTGGGCACGTCAACGCAGTCGCTTTCAAAGCTTCGCAACCTGCGATACATGATGGCGTAACACTGGCTGCCTAACTATGCGAGTGTGTCTTTACGCCGTTCAAGGGCGTTACGTTATTATTCAAACGATAAACCATACTTATCTATGTCATAGGTAGCGGGTTACCAGCAGGTGTTCGAGAAGTTCAACTGATAGAACGGGCTCGGATGAAAGCAGCCTGGGAAAAAGTGATACAACCCAATGTAAACGATGAAAATTCACTGGTACAATTCAGAGACTATTTGGAAGCTCTTGAAAGAGACGAATGGGCGTTCAGAGAACAGGTTAGAACAATTCGTGTTTTTAATACAACAAATTGCAGTCACATGTGCAGGCCGTTGACGCCCCCCCCCCTCTCCAAACGCCCAAGTCTGCCATTTTTTGAAAAGGCTTGTTTCAGAAATAAGGATCCTACATTTTTTCTGGCTATTTGAAAAAACGTTGACCTGATTCGTACGCCCATCTTCTGTACCGATTTATCAAGTGGTGTCGAACATGTAAAAGCCAATTTCCTTGTATGTTTGCCCTTGAAACTTAGAGAAATATATACTGACGCGTCACGCTCTCGCTAGTCAAACTTCATGCACCCACCGCTATCTGCACCTGACTGCATCGCTGGCGCTCTCGATCTCTAGTGTTATGTCTGACGCTTCTGGCGTCGTTGTCAGATGGTAGAGAAATAAATTAATGGCGTTACTAAGTGTGGTCTAGTTCTATGTGCCTCTTTGACTGGCTTGATCTATTCACCTTTTTTGTTATGAATTTTTTTTATTGCATTTCATATTTTCAAGTAGGAAATCGCAGAAGTACAAGAGCTACGACTACAACTACTAGAAAATATGCTGGACGAAATCCATGAAAAATCTCATACAAGAACGGAAATGAAGATGAATAGTTTTATAGAAAGACAAAACGCGCTGAAAGAAGAAAAATTGAGCAAAATTAGAAAGCAAGCCGCTAGAGGTAATAATTATTATATAGGGTGTTTCAGTTTATTGTTGCATAACTTTAAGATTCGATAGAACTTTTAAAATTAATGCATAAAGTATATATAAACATGGGTCGAAAAATGCGTGGCTTCCGAAATACAGGGTGTTTAAATTTACTTTCTAAAATAGTTTTTTTTTTTAATATTTCGAACAGTATTTGATGTATAACAGTGAAAATTGGTATACAAGGGTTTTTTGGTACGACAAAACGAACCATGGTCATAGTTTTACTGTAGCCGCTAGAGGGCGCTCTCTACTGTACCTGTAGTGTATTAAAATGACCGAAAAATTTTTCTTAGTGCAATTTTTTACTTTTTGAATAAAGAAACTGATTCTTCGCACTTTTCAACATAAAAAAGCTCTCCTGTGAGTTTTCGTTATAGTTAGCCGTTTTTGAGATATTTCGATTTTTAAGGTTCGATGCACTAGACGTGGAGTGGTAAATTTTCATAATCAACGTATTTGGTCGCATGAAAATCCGCATGCAGTTCGGGAAAGAAATTTTCAGCATTTATTTAGTGTGAACGTGTGGATTGGTATCTACCGTAATTGACTATTTGGACCCTACCTTTTGCATGCAAGGTTAAAAGCTGCGACCTTCTTGGAATTTTTAAAGGCTGAACATGCAAATATCTGGGATGATGTTATGTTAGATTTAAGAAGATTGGCCTGGTTCCAGCTTGATGGTTGTCCAGCTCATTATTCGAGAATAGTTAGAAACTGGCTGGACGAAAATTATCCAGAAAGATGGATCGGCCGTGGAGGACCAGTCGCCTGGCCTCCACGATCCCCTGACCTAAATCCATTAGATTTCTTTGTGTGGGGATTTCTAAAAGAAAAAGTGTAGCAGACTCCCGTAACCACAAGAGATATGCTAATAGACAGAATCAGGAATGCATGTGATGAAATAACGCCTTATTTGAATAATGCATTTTAGTTGTAAATAATTAATTTAATTTGTTAAAAATAATATTGGGAAATTAAACAAATTAATATTCTGTTTTTTGTGTTTATTTGGAGTTAGGAATTATTGCTGTGTTTAAAAACACAATCTAAACGATCATCTTAATTACTTGTAATGCCCAAATCGAAAATGTAAAAAAAATATTATTTTTTCATAAATAATTGAAAATGCATCGAACCTTAAAAATCGAAATATCTAAAAAACGGCTAACTATAACGAAAACTCACAGGAGAGCTTTTTTATGCAGAAAAGTGCGAAGAATCAGTTTTTTTATTCAAAAAGCAAAAAATTGCACTGAGAAAAAAATTTCAGTCATTTTAATATACTACAAGTACAGTAGAGAGCGCCCTCTAGCGGCTACAGTAAAACTATGTCCATGGTTCGTTTTGTCGTACTAAAAAACCCTTGTATACCAATTTTCACTGTTATACATCAAATATTGTTCGAAATATTTAAAAAAAAAACTATTTTAAAAAGTAAATTTAAACACCCTGTATTTCGGAAGCCACGCATTTTTCGACCCATGTTTATATAGACTTTATGCATTAATTTTAAAAGTTCCATCGAATCTTAAAGTTATGCAACAATAAACTGAAACACCCTGTATAACACTTCTATCCCAAAATATACATTTACCCTACCTGTGCTATTATTTCCAGAAATGAGGAAATTGGAAGCGCAAAAGAGAGGTTTCAATCCAAGATATCACCGTGTGAACATTATTGATGAGCACGCTGATAAGAAATCAGAAATATATGGGCCGTACTTAAGACATGGAGAACATCCGAAACGTTGGCACCAAGTGATAGACGAGAAGATGAAGCAATACAGAGCTCAGTTCATTGGTAAAAACTTCGGCTCATCAAAGCGATGTACAAACTCTAGAAATCAAAATTTGCTTAAACTCTTCCAAAATTCCAGGTGTTGAAAACTTCAGCACATTGCCAGGGTGGTTAGAAATCGCCACCAAAAAATGGAGGAAAGAACTTAATAAGAGAACCGTACAGAAAGGCCTATGTATCAAGGAAACCAAATGGACAGCGCCAGTCCTCAAAGAACTCCACGAAGAACTTAAGAGTGAGTGTGACTGAGCTAGTCATATTTTTCAACCCCATAAAGACACAAGTAAACTTAGTTAACATCGGATACTACCACAAAAACACTATGACCTCAGCAGCAATAATTTTGAATGCGGGGTTCCGCAAGGATCTGTATTGGGTCCACTGCTTTTTATTATCTACATAAAGGACATATTTTGCTGATACGATTCTAAACCGTGACAAATGTTGTCAACACTCATTATATCTCCCACCAGCTCATATTTTGGTGACGGAGTACCGCAAGGATCTGTACTGAGGCCCCTGTTTGCAGTTATTTATGTACAAAGCATATCAATTCACAGCTACGATTCCTAATGTTTTTTGAACGAGACTAGTAAATATTGTAGTTTCTTAAGCTCTATTTTCATTATATAGATCTGCATAAGGATGTTGATGAGCGACCCTTAGCATTGAGGACGAAAGTTGAAATTCCAATTCCGGAACCAGCCACCCCGGAAATTGAAGGTGTACCGCCGGAAGAAGATAAGCAATATCAAGCTGTCGTGTTGCTTCAGAAGATCATTAGAGGCCGAGCTGAGCAGATGCTGGTAAGTTGAGGACGGTTCTTCAAATTGTAAAAAGGCGTATGTTTTATTGCTTCTAAAGAAATTAGCGTTGGCATACTTGGATTCACGACTATGATGATGGAAATTGTATATGCCCATACGCAGCATTGACCATTTTCATGGAAAATGATGTCAATGTCTCAGTTCATCTCTTAATGATAATTTTCAGATATATGAGGGTAGAGATACTTGTAAAGAACTTATACAAGAGCTGAAGTATTCGGTCGGTTTGTTGAAGAAAGACAAAGGGATCCGTAGTAAAGAGAAGCAAAAAGTTAAGCTACAACAAAGGGAAGAAAGTATTCAGCTCAATATGGTAGGTATCTTCTTCCCTTATTATTTGCTCGGGTATTCCGCTTCAAGATATTCTGTAAATGCTTAGTGACACGTCTTCCAATAAATTGGGTAAATTATTTTGTAAAAAGTCTGAATAAGTTTCGCCATTCAAGAACTCTGTCAGCTCAAAGGGTATAATGATTCTCCCATTTAGAATCCACATTCTTACTATAAAACCTGTAAATCTGTATCAGGATCGCAGTAACGGCAAGAGGTTTCGATGCCATGGACTTGAATTTCGCTCTTATCTCATAGCAGGAGCAGGATATCCTTTTCATACCTGCCCGCGTTTCTGTGATCCTGATAGCAACTCGTCGTCCACCAATTGTACAAGGAAATTCTGCATGACAATGTGATTTTCAGAAACCTATAGATCTGTATGTATCAGGATTGCAGAAACGGCAAGATGTTTCGATGCCATGGATTTGAATTTCATGCTTATCTGATAGCAGGAGCAATTATTTGCAAATCTCCTTGCGTTTCTTTAAACCTGATAACACTTTTCCAGTCTACCAATTTTACGAAGAAGGTTGACAGTGCGATATTCAGAAACAAATATATCTGTATCAGGATTGCAGATAGGATTAGGAGCATAGATGTCGAAGATAAAATTTCGCGCCAACATCATAGCATAAGCAGAGTGCTATTCTCATATCTTCTTGGGTTTCTGTGGTCCTGATAGCAACTCGTCGTCCACCAATTCTACAAGGAAAGACTGGATAACAGTGCGATTTTCAGAAACCTATGGGTCTGTATCAGGATCGCAGAAACGGCAAGAGGTTTCGATGCCCCCTCGCATTTCTGTAAACCTGATAACGATTCTCGAATCTACCAATTTTATGGAGTTATGGACAACAGTGCGATATTCAGAAATACATAGATCTGTATCAGGATTGCAGAAAGGATTAGGAGCATAGAGGTCGAGGATAAAAACTTCTCACCAACATCATAGCATAAGCAGAGTACCATTCTCATATCTTCTTGGGCTTCTGTGGTCCTGATAGCTACTCGTTGTCCACCAATTTTACAAGGGAGGTCTGGACAACAGTGCGATTTTCAGAAACCTATAGATCTGTATCAGGATCGCAGAAAGGGTAAGAGGTATCGATGACATGGATTTGAATTTCGTTCTTATCTCATAGCAGCATTTGCAAACCTCCTCGCATTTCTGTAAACCTGATAACGATTCTCGAATCTACCAATTTTATGAAGTTATGGACAACAGTGCGATATTCAGAAACACATAGATCTGTATCAGGATTGCAGAAAGGATTAGGAGCATAGAGGTCGAGGATAAAAACCTCGCACCAACATCATAGCATAAGCAGAGTACCATTCTCATATCTTCTTGGGCTTCTGTGGTCCTGATAGCTACTCGTCGTCCACCAATTTTACAAGGGAAGTCTGGACAACAGTGCGATTTCAGAAACCTATAGATCTGTATCAGGATCGCAGAAAGGGTAAGAGGTATCGATGACATGGATTTGAATTTCGTTCTTATCTCATAGCAGCATTTGCAAACCTCCTCGCATTTCTGTAAACCTGATAACAATTCTCGAATCTACCGATTGTATGAAGAAACAACAGTGCGATATTCAGAAACACATAGATCTGTATCAGGATTGCAGAAAGGATTAGGAGCATAGAGGTCGAGGATAAAAACGTCTCACCAACATCATAGCATAAGCAGAGTACCATTCTCATATCTTCTTGGGCGTCTGTGGTCCTGATAGCTACTCGTCGTCCACCAATTTTACAAGGGAAGTCTGGACAACAGTGCGATTTTCAGAAACCTAGAGATCTGTATCAGGATCGCAGAAACGGTAAGAGGTATCGATGACATGGATTTGAATTTCGTTCTTATCTCATAGCAGCATTTGCAAACCTCCTCGCATTTCTGTAAACCTGATAACAATTCTCGAATCTACCGATTGTATGAAGAAACAACAGTGCGATATTTAGAAACACATAGATCTGTATCAGGATTGCAGAAAGGATTAGGAGCATAGAGGTCGAGGATAAAAACTTCGCACCAACATCATAGCATAAGCAGAGTACCATTCTCATATCTTCTTGGATTTCTGTGGTCCTGATAGCAACTCGTCGTCCACCAATTTTACAAGGAAAGTCTGGACAACAGTGCGATTTTCAGAAACCTATAGATCTGTATCAGGATCGCAGAAACGGTAAGAGGTATCGATGACATGGATTTGAATTTCGTTCTTATCTCATAGCAGCATTTGCAAACCTCCTCGCATTTCTGTAAACCTGATAACAATTCTCGAATCTACCGATTGTATGAAGAAACTAGGGCCAACAACAGTGCGATATTCAGAAACACATAGATCTGTATCAGGATTAGCAGAAAGGATTAGGAGCATCGATGTCGAAGATAAAAATTTCGCGCCAACATGCATAAGCAGAGTACCATTCCCATATCTCCTTGGCTTTCTGTGGTCCTGATTGCAACTCGTCATTCACCAATTTTACCTTCTCGCAGTTCCATGATCCTAGTAGCAAGTCACCGTCAACGAGAACCGACAGTGCAATATAGATCTGTATCAGGATCACAGATAAGGAGATAGAGATACGCTTTTTGCCCGTACGGGCAGATTGCTCTCCAGAGTTATATGAAAAAATGTATATGATAAATACAGGTTCAAAGACTGCAAGGGATGCTGGGTAAACTTCAAGGAGTGGTGGTGGGCACGCTTCTAGACTTTTTGAACAAGGAGCTTCGCCGATTGCTGGAAGAGAGAAAGGCTCATGCAATGTGCCTGGTGAACGAGAGAGAAAGGTATATCAGAGAGGCTGCTGAGGCTGGCAGAAGACAGAAAGAGCTCAGAAGACGCAGGGAACACGACGAGATGTTCAAACAGATCGTCAAAGTTACGCAGGATAGCGTTGATGTATACCTACAGGTAAAACAAGGACCTAAAAGTTTTTGAAGAATTAAATTGGATGCTAAAGGTCCCCCAAGTTATTCAAATCGTTGTTGTTGCAGGATATTACCACTGAAGGTATGGAATTCGCTTCCAAAGAGGAAGCTACCGAATACATCACTAAACTTGTTAGGAAAATTGAAAGAGATACAGACGAGGCTTATAGCAAGTAAGTAAATTTTCTTACTTTGCTTCGTCTCCAAAAATGAGATAGGACATTATAGTACGCGTCCATTAGAGGGAAGTTTTGAACCGGTAATTTCTTTATTGTAGAATGCGATTTTACAGAATCTCTTTCAAATCTTATGATTACACTAAAATTGTTCATGGCTGTTTGTCAGTAGCTTCATGTGAAAGGAGTTTCAGTGAACTAAAATTAATAAAAAAATATTTTCGGGCAACAACGACCCAGTCGCGGCTTATCAATCTTGGTATATTAGTCATCGAACACGAGGCAATACAAAATATAAATTTTGATGAAGTTATTTCTGTGTTTTGTTATTTGTTCAATATTTTAAATATTCCATGACGTTTATAAATCATATAAAATTTATTGCTTTTGACTTTCGATGGGGTGACGCCACCAACTTCCGCACCGGGTGCCACCCAAGGTAGCTACGCCACTGTTTGCTTGTAGCATTATTTCTTCGATTGTGGTTTTCTAAAGTATTTCAATTTTCTCTCTCTCTCTATTTCTATTTTGAAGGCGTTCTGAAATATCAATAGACGAACAAGACGAACTGATAGCAGATATGGTGCATCACTTCGTGTTGCCGGACGTTCAGAAAAAGATAGTCAGGCAAAGGATCGCCGCCAAACAAAAACAGAAACTGAAAACCGTTCATGACACGATCTATACTCGCTTCGAAACGTTCCAAAAACCAGCCCCACGTAAGTATCTAGTGGCATCCCAGTAAAATCCTTCAAGACTGGATCAACTGATTAAAAACAAAGAGGGTGTTGAGAATCTAACCTCAAATCCTCAAACGTATGTCCATTACGTCACCGAGTGTGCAGCGAGTCAAAGCCGACTATGTGAAACGCAACCAGTCTAGCAGGCTGTGAAATCTGTCGGTAAGATCGATATTCGCCTAGCAGTCAACGCATTATGAACCGTACGAGCATTTTCTCGTTGCAGCTCAGCTAGAGTTTTGAGACGAGAGAGTATGTAACGGCTCAGACCAAGGAATAGCGAAATTTTGTATAAGAAAATTCCACAGTCTGTGACAGCTAATTTTTTTGGTGGTATTACTGGATTATTGCTTTTTAAATTGGCTGCATGATAGGGCTGGAGCATTTGTCGCCATTTTGATAAACGCGTTTGATCGAAAACCATCCTTCCTATGTGAAAAAGTAATTGGGACAATTTTGTAGGGAATTAAATTATTAATCATTTTACTTCTATCAAAAACTGTCGTATAGTCAACAGCTTACGAGAAATTTAAGGGTAAATGTACATGTTATGATATTTCCGATAATGGCCAAACTATGAATTTAAGAATATAAAACATTCATAGCTTTTTTGTAGAGAATAAAATTTGCTACAAAAAAGTATTTTACCGTTTTTTCGGCACATTGATGATTAATGAATTATAAGGAGACAAAGTTAAAAATTCGTATCGCACACATTATCTGCATACACCATTTTATGGATTTATTTGAGGACAAATTCCTGTTTTATACTCTTCAAATTTGGCCATGAATTCAAAAGATAGTCAAAACTAACTGTTAGAGGATCCGCAGAAGTCTTGTCTTAGGCCCGTATCGTCAGTCGTCCCTACAATAATTGTAGGGCGCCTTTATGGCCTCCTTGATTGTCATAGTTTTCTACTTCTCCGTGTCAGCGCTCTATTTTGAGGTTATGTCACAAACATCTATTTGCCTCAAATCGTGCTTGCTTTTGAGTTATATCATGTTTTATCAGCCTGAAATTTCCTACAATTTAAAAAGAAAACATATCTTTACAATAGGAGAGCGCTGACGCTGACAGGGGACAAGTGTAATCTTGAAATTTTTGAAGGAGAGAAAGAAGTATGACAATCAAGGAGGCCATAAACGCGACGCGCCCTACAATTGTAGGGCGCCTTTATGGCCTCCTTGATTGTCATAGTTTTCTACTTCTCCGTGTCAGCGCTCTATTTTGAGGTTATGTCACAAACATCTATTTGCCTCAAATTGTGCTTGCTTTTGAGTTATATCATGTTTTATCAGCCTGAAATTTCCTACAATTTAAAAAGAAAACATATCTGCACAATAGGAGAGCGCTGGTGCTGACACAGAATAGGTGCAATCTAGAAATTTTTGAAGGAGAGAAAGAAGTATGACAATCAAGGAGGCCATAAACGCGCCCTACAATTGTAGGGACGACTGACGATACGGGCCTTAGATAACGGTTGCTGTTGCCATATTGCCAAATATTCTAGCACTGATCACTGAAATTTTCGTCTACCCCAACTGAAAGTAAATCTTTGGTTTCAAATACTTTTCTGGCATGGTTAGATCCCACAAACATAACCTCACATTCTGTGCAGTCCGTACGTACGATCAGTGGATTTCTGCGTAACATTATGCATCAATAATTACTGACGTTTAGGCTACACGGTCAATAAATATCACATATCATGATAAATATATTGACTGATTACAAGCAATACTGATCTTGTGACATTCGGCTGTTGCGTAGGTAAATAAAAATTGGAACTTGACAGTTTGGAAATTTAATGTACGAGGGTTGTCTCAAGAATATGGTTCCCAAAAGAATTTTTTATTTGAAAAAACGAATTTATCATTGGAAACGTTGATCTTTTTGGTAATTCTCTATCTTAGCTACACCTGCCGTTTTTGATGGAAAAATGATTTCAGATCCTAGTTTTTGGGTGTAGATGAAAGAAATGGGACTGAAAATGAGCGCAAACATGAAAGTTTTTTACTATATAATAGATTTTTATTGGATGTTTGTTTTCAAAGACTGTGCAATGTTGCCAGATTCCATCCATAGATTTTAATAAGAATATCGTAAAATCGTCTTCCAGGTGAACCAGAACCAATCGATATAGTGACTGATATACTCAACGAAGTTCAAAGTCAAGCGATCCGAATAGTTGAGGAGCATCCCGAAGAAGAGCCTGCAGCTGACATCACAATCGACAAAATCTCATACGGAGAACAAACTGATGATGTAATAGAACACCGCGAGCTTCACTACGACGAAATGTTAGAAATGTATCTCGACGAACTCGCTCACGAAACTAACGAATACCAAGTACAAGATGATACGGCTGTTGATGATGTTACTGCTTTTCAATTGGCTTTTGAGGAGCGTGACAGTGAGTTTCCGTACACTAGTGACGGGTTGGAAACGATCACTGAAGTTGATGATAGTGATGTTAAGACGGGAGAGACATAAGGAAAATATAGGAGGAGTTACTTATGTCTTATTGCCAAGAAGATTGTGGTAAATGTTTATAAGCTACAAATGTAGGATGAAGATAAATTTTGTTTAGTATAATATTAGAGGCGAACTCAATAAATGATGAATCTATTAGATCAGGCTATTTTTTCATTCCATTTAACTTACTAACTTAAAGCCGGGGGAACGTGATAGACATGATTTTATCCGAGAAAATACAGAATAAAATATCTCGAAAAACCTATTTCCAGCAACGTCTCCTTCATTGCCCTATTTCTCCGGAATCAAGAGGTGTTTCGCAAATCGAGAAGAGCACATATAATAGTTTCTGAATCATCATTATGCTAAGTTACATATAAAGTGTCAAAAACACGGACTAGTATATATGTTTCTGAGCCGATAGATGAAGCGTGCGAGATTTAAACACTTTTACGTTTAAACAACTACTTACCATCTCGCGCATAATCACTTTTTCATTACATTTGGGTCAAGCTGAACGTATAGGCAACCAGTCTTACGTAACCCTCTTATTTTCACATCATCATCGATGCGCTTACAAATTGATCAGGGTTGCCAGATGTGATGATTGTTCAGCAAATCTGGCGATTTTTTACCCGTTTGTCTCCATTAGTCTTTCTTTATTTTATTAAATTTATCAAAGAAATTCGAGTTAGTGGTCAAACTAATTTCGTTCTGGACCCCCTCTTGATATTTAATTCTTGAAATTGCGAACAATTTCAAGTTCAAGTATATCCTTGTCAATGAATCTGACCATAACCTTTAAGGTCATTTAAAGATCAGATGAATTCTTGAGTGAACTCCTTACCTTTTCGTCAATAAATAAAAAAGCGAAACATTGAAGTTGATTTATTCTTGCACTAAAAGATTTAACAAAAAATGTTCATAGCCGAAGAAAAAATTGAAGTGTCTGACAACCAATATTTATTAGATACAAAATTTGAATAAAAACTCGCTCCTCATGAGCAGTTTATTCTTTTTTTTACACAAATCGGCCGTGTCTTAAAAATTTGAGAAATATAAATTAGTTTCTTGGCTCTAAATTTATAAATTATACGATCTTAAAACTACAATATACAATAAAATTATGTACCAGAAAAAATAAACTCTTGTACAATTAGATTATATTGATTTGAGTTGCATGATTCAGAAAGGTTGCAATATGGCTAGGTAATAAAGTACATCCAAAAATAAAAGATCATATATGTCCTAATGTCTCCCATTACCGAGATACAGGGTGTTGGAAATTTCTGCGCCACTGACGAATCCCGATAAGCGCAAAACATGAACTCTATTCAAATATGCACTACCTAAAGTTTCCAACGCCAAACTTCACTGACTTCGGACAAGTACAGTTAGATGGATTTTTTTATATGCAATTTACCCGCAATTTTGCTTCAAAAAAAGTACAAAATTAAATAACCTATCCAAACATGCAATTGATATAGATGCTTAAAAAAAATCAGTGGTAGATGAATGTTATTTTATTTCTAAATTATAACAATATCATACATCTCGGTCAGCGAGCAAATTTAAGAGCCTTGCTCGTTTCCTTTTATCTCCACCATTTTCTGGATTACCTTGTATATGTTCAAATCCAAGCACTAACACCAAATAAAGAGTGTATCAATTCAAAGGCATTTGCCGCTTTTTTATTTTATCTTCATTATTTTCAAGAGGATCCGTTTATAGCACATCGCGGATATGAACAACAAAGAAGACATTTTATACAAATGAGGAAATTTCCTACATTTTGAAACATCAACAACAATTTTTCTGCGAAAACTTTCTAGTCGACAACAAAGAATGAGAAAACGTGTTTTTTCGGATTCAATCGAAAGTGTGGCAGGAACGAAAAAACTCATCATATAAGATTTTTAGGTATTTACGAGTCCTCCAAAATGAGACCACATGTAAAAGATCCGACTTATAGCAAAAATGTTATGGCCGAAAACCTAATTGGTGTAAGAATGAGGATAAATTTGATTATTGCTTTTGTTTAGAGATGATTTGAATATGTTGTGGCTGTAGGGGGAATACGCTTCAAAAATTAAAAAAATTACAGATTTGTGAAAGATACCAGTTGTACCATCACATGCAAGTGAATATTCCTGATTAATCTTAACACCGGACACCCAATTTTTCATGACGACAATAAAGAATTACAAAAAACGTCAGTGTCTATGTTCGGTTCAATTATTAAAACATAACTAAACCAATAAATGTGTCTGCATAGTTTTTTTGCCGGGCCACGCCTCTTTCGCGTATTTTTTCTTTTTCGGTTCCATCGGATCTTGCATGGCTTGTTGCGCTGGATAATTTCCGGAATTCGGATAGGCGTTGCCTATTTCTACGTCCGGAGCTGGATTCGGTAAAATCATACCTGAAAATTACAACAAATAGTACAGCAAACACGTTTCTTTAATTTGTATAAGTAAATGATGTACTAAAGTTGAGCTTACTCTCAACTTGAAGTAAAAGGTTTTTTTTATCATACTTACCTAATCTTGAGCTTAAAGTACCATATATTCCTAAAGTACCACCGGTTGGGTTGGACTCGGGCGGTAAATCATTATACAAATCCGGCGCCACGCTGACTGGATGATTCAACGGTTTTGGCATGCGGAACTCGGAATTTTGGATGCCTAGAACAAAATAATACCGTACAAGATATTTGCAAATATTCACCGCCCTTCCCAAAAACCCATTTGGAATGGTTTCGGGTGCAACAGTGGAGTTTTTTTGCCATCTAATGTCAAAAAATCGCGAAGCGCCACAAATCTGAAGTAGAAAAAATATCTAGTAGTAGTAGTAGAAAGATTTATTTAGCTCATTTGGCTACATAAACAGAATAATTGTAAACAACTTAGAACTAGTAAATTCAAGCCATATGGTGTATGATGTAAATGCTGGGCAACCTATAATTGTAGATTTAACAAGTGATTTCTCAATTTACTTTAAATTTTGTCAAAGTTTTCTGGTCTTGTAACTCCGAGTATAATTTATTATATTCAATCAGCCCTTGATTTGTAGCATATGTTATGCTTTTTGGTCATTAAATGGAAGTCATCTTTATTTCTGATATTATGTAAATGATGGTCGACATTTGATGATGTTAAATTAGTTAGACTTGATGGAAATATAATAATATAAATAATATAATATCATTACAAGATATTTGATAAAAAATTTTACATTGAGCCATTTTAATTTGCTAAGCATTTGCCTAATTGGAGTATATTTATCTTCATTTAGTATTATTCTCATGCACTTATTTTGTAAAATTTGCAGTCTTTCAAAAATGGAATTATTTGCTAAATATAGAATAGTCGAACAGTACAAGAAATTTGGAAGAATGATGGTATTATAGATAATTTTTCTGCTATATGAACTCAGACATCCAGAAACTCTCGATGTGTTCTAGCGTCAATTTGACGTTTGTTTGTTGTTCTAAAAATTCTTTCAGCATTCATGCTACAATCTCAATTTTGTATAATTACACATTTACACATTTTTTTTGATCAATTGGCTGCAATCTATCTATAAAATTACATCACTATACATTTTGAATATTCATAATTTTATCTTAAACATTCTTAAATTTGAACACTTTTTAATATCATTATTCAATTTATTAAATTTCAATAAACGCTACTATTACAAATCTACAGATGAAAATCTATACTTCCTCTAGTTTCCTAGTTATAGATTATTTAATTTCGTTTTCTAAATGTATCATGTTTTAATTTGAATATGAAAATGAGAATTAAATAATTTATACAAAATATATGACTTTCAACCACTGTAGTTCTCCTAACATAGACTTAATCTTCGCATATTTGTTTTTTTTTAAATGATACTCATAGCTTTGTTCCGTAGAATTTGTAATTCTGAAATTATGTTTTCATTTGCTGCAAACAAGATATGGTTGAAAAATATAGTGTTATACACAATTTGTTGGAATATATACCGAGATTAATTACTAAAGAAACAGTCATTGGCATACAGGCTATTGAAATTTTTTCCACAGGAAACCTCAAAATACACTAAGTGACATATAAATCCGAACACCCAGTTTAAATGGTTTTATTTCAATAAAATTTTGTATAAGTACTTAATGAAGCATAATAAGTAAATGATAAAAATTTCAAAACGATTGCACTGCTTTAAAGCCCTTTGACCTTTAATAATGTGTGGATGCACCCTGATGTGCTACGCATTCTCCAACGCGCCTAGGCATGCTTCTGATCAGGTGGTCAATGTCCTCCTGTGGTATCTCATTCCAGGCAACCACCAACTCCTCTCGAAGTGCTTCTAGAGTCTGAGGAGGGCGTTGCAAATTGAGCAATCTCCTACCCATCATATCCCACACGTGCTCCATTGGGGATAAGTCGGGAGATCTTGGTGGCCATGGTAACAATGTGACATCATTATGTTCTAGAACTTCGTGGATATAACGCTGCGCGTTCATGTTACCTCTGATGAAGATTAAAGGTGACCTGGAACCAAAAGCTATAGCACCCCAAACCATAACTCCAACAGTGTGATGAACATGTCTTTCAACAAAAACTGTGGGTTCCTCCTTTCACCACGTCGCCTTCTAACCCTGGCACGACCATCGTGCATGCCTAAACAAAATCGAGACTCGTCACTAAAGACAATACTGTTCCATTCCTGATCCCAGAGTGACCGTTGTCTGCACCACTCAAGGCGATTACGTCGGTGTTCTCGAGTTAAAGGGAGGACCCAGTGTGGCCGGTATGAAAACAAGCCAAAATTTCTCATTCGTCGGTAAACACTTCGCATGCCAATAGGTCTTCCGTGTTCTGCAAACCATTCATTTGCAATGGACCTGGTAGTGGAGAAACGGTCCCTTAAGGCCAATAATCTTAGGCGGCGATCTTCACGGTCTGTTGTTCTACGGCGGCGTCCAGTGCCCCTTGCTCTTTGCGTACGGCCATGCTTGACAACACCTAACCACAGTGTCTACACTTCTTTGCACTCTAACTGCAATTGCCCGAAAAGAAAGTCCAGCTTCCCGAAGTCCCACTATACGGCCCCTATCAAACTCACTAAGTTGACGAAATCGTACAGGTAAATAAAACCATTTAAACTGGGTGTTCGGATTTATATGTCACTTAGTATATAAGACCACAAAAATCCCATTTTCGTCTTCAGTTGTTCAAAACACTTAAATAATAAACAAGATATGTTGTGGGGCATGGGACCCCTCACGGAACCTAAATGTGACATTTTATAGTTTTATTCTAGATTACAGATAGTTATTCTAAATTTGTATATCATACCCATGCTCTCAGCAATTTTTATCCTTTTCGCCGACGTTGGGACAACCGTGGTCTGTATCAAATTCCTAAACCTGCCTATGCTAGGATCGATATCTTCCGGATTTATGATTTCTTCTTCCTCATTAAATGTTACGCATTGCCTTTTTCTTTTTCTTGTCAGCCTTTTATCGGCATCATCCGATATCCCCAACATCGATATTCTTCTATTGTGAGCAGTATTGAATTCGGTTAAGTTCTGCAAGCATACAGACCAGATTCATGTCACGTTCTTAAAAATACAAATATCCACTTACGTCAAGTTCTGTTTCAGTTTCTGGCAGTCCTAGAAGTCCGCCATCCGATTCTTCTGCAGATTTCTCGATCTCATCTATTATGGGTCTGATACCAGTCTGGGGCCTCTCTCTGATGATATAGTTCCTCGTAGACGCCCCAAAATGGAAGCTTGAATCGATAGGTAACTGTGTCGGTTTGTACGCTTCCAGTCGCAATTTGCCAATGTATGTCCCATGTGCTGAAAGAAGCGATTATAATATGTCCCCAACAAAGAAACTATATACCTACTGCTCCCCAAATCAACTAAGAATGCCCTGTTCAAGTGTTTATGCCAAACAAAGGCTGAATGTACCCTGGAGCAGGATGCGTGGTCTATGGCAAAATCATTCATCTGAGCGTTTCTTCCGAAAAGGTAGCACTTTTTCTCGTCTATCATCAGTTTCTGGATGAGCTTGTCGCCCTTTAAGACATCCAAGTGCAGTCCCACTGGAGGTTTTCCGGCCCTGAAGACAAAAATAATGAACGACTTCGCACCCCAAGAAGAATTGCTATTCATACCAATTAGGTACTTCGTAGTGATTAGCCATCCTTTCTGATTATATTCCTAGCTACATAATTAAACGAAAAAATATATTTAAGCCATTCTTATGCTATCCAGAAAATAAACACAAATTGGGAAGTGTCACAACATTCAAACGTCGACTGTCAACTAGTTGTTAAAAATATAGAGATGGGTCAATTTGTTCCAATGTAATTAGTTCCATTAAGTTTACACGACGAGTTAATTCGTCCAGAACGTGCAAATGATTTAGGAATTTGCTTAGGTAAAAGCGATTAAAAATTTTGTAAGTCCATCGCGTAGAGACTGCCGCAATAGGTTGGAGAGACGAAACGGAACAACCAGAAAACGTATCAATTTTTTGAGGCGTAAGGAATTAAATAACATAAAAAGATCAAGTATGAGTTCTAAAATGAGAGAGATATAAGAAGTTGAATCGAAAAAATATACATTTACTGTGTGGTGTTGACATCGTAACCAATACATTCAAAATTGGGTTAGAATCAGTCTTCTAGGTATTCGAAATTGAACCTTAGACAGTTATTCAGAGCATTGAATCACACCGTCAAACAATTTGTCGCTACACCTTTTCAAGAAAAATTGGCTTGAATATTAGAGGAAATATCGACATATAAAATAACACATTTAAAGTTAACGCAATTACAACAATTAAAAAAGGCGTTATTGCCAGGCGTTTTCTCGAAATCGTTGCACACCGCTTTAAAAAATGCAAATGAAGATTGGAAAACTGCCGCTTTGACGTACTAAATGAATTGTGTCGTTACCCCGGGATAGACATACGGTTTGGCAGATGACCTCGTCATGCGTGTCACCTAGATTGTGGCGTTGCCAGTTCATCGGACAATTTGGCTACCTGTGCTATTTTGCTAGAATGTTATATAAAAAGTAGCTTTGAATAAAATATTGAGGATACCATTGGAGATATATTAAATTTGAGGCGTAGCAAGTATTATCAAAAAAACAAAAAAAAAACATTCGTCGCCTGGCGTCTATGCGGCGGCACGTTAATGTCTCTGAACGCTTTTATAAATATCCAGTTTTATAGGACATTTGATCTAAAATTACATGATCATCAATAGATGAAGTGCGATTTTCATTTTCTCTATTATTTATTAGGGGAATATGGGGACACCAAAAATTACAATACATTTGATAACAAGTTATTGTGGTCTCCTTATTAGGACACCAGAAAGTGACATAGTAATTTTTCTGATTTTATTGTCTATAAATTTTGTAATATTGTCTTTAAGCAGTGCTAGTCAGCTTATGTAGTGAAAATGAGTCGCTTTCGAAGTGATCTTTGACTAATATTGATCTGACGATTGAGAAATACCTCAGTATATGACTAATCTCTCGGTGTATGCAATGTGTGCAATTTATTTAAAAAAAGCATAGGATGTGAACCCTAACACACAATTAGATGAGTTTGCAAGGCTCACCAGTTTGCTGCACAGGTATCCTGTTTCCCTCAGAAAAGTTGGAAGTAGACACCCACGTCACAACACCAAAGCACCACTGAGAGACAATCGAGAGCCCTATAGTGAACAACACTACTGAAAAAAGTAGCTAAACCAAATAGAGCTCTGCACGGAACTGTGAACGTGTAGACATTCCGCTGCGCCGGCGATCGCCGAGAGACTGAAGCATGTGAGGTGTTGAGTGCTACCGGTCAACGTGAACATCGAGTCGCTTCGGGAGCAGACGCGTGGAGTGGGAGCTGGAAAGGGGCGTGGTTGTACTACCCGGCCGTACCGTATCGCAGCGAAGTCCGCTGCGCCGACAGTTGCCGAGAGACAAGCGTGTGATACAGTACGGCCGGGTAGTACAGCCACGCCCTTGTCCAGCTCCCACTCCGCGCGTCTGCTCTCGATCAACATAAACATCGAGTCGCTTCGATATACTGTTAGATTATAAAACTAAAAAAAAAAACAAATCAATCCTATACTGCTCTTGATGTTACTCCAACATACCTAGAGACACACTATTTATACACATGGAAATCTACAATATAAATAATTGTTTTATATTTATGTGAAAATTGTTTTGGTAAACATTGCTACGCCTCAAATTTTATATCTCCATTGCTATTCCTCAATATTTTATTCAAAACTTCAAGCTCATCTGTCAAGACGGATGTCTATCCCGGGGTACCGACGGAGTCATTTAAAACGTCAAAGCGGCAATTTTTTTAAGTGTTGTGCAACGATTTTGGCAACAATTTCGCTACGGATAGTCTTCTAGAGTCTAGTAGAATACATTTCAACAGTTGTCTTGCGTGGCCACACAACTACGACTGATAAAAATATGTTGATCATTAGTTTTTCTATTGGCAGCATACTCTGGGCGAATTAATATTCGGTGTATATCTGGCTTAACGGAACGTATTACATTTAAAAGCAAGTCTCCCATCTCTATATTTTTTGACAAAACAAGTGTCAGTTCACTTGACAGTTGAAACATTAACTGAGGTTATGTTACTGTTTATTTGCGAGTTCAAAATTGTATCTGCATCTGCCTAAAATTTTGTCAAAACAAATATTTCTGCTGTATAGACAAAATAATAGGAACAATGTCAGCTCACTCAGCCCCGGGCACCGCAATGGACTCATTGAGCGCGGCACTGAAATGCAACATCATCCCGAACCAGGAATACCTCCTCCAAGGCTCCGTTCTAGACCAATACGTCGAAGTGCTGCTCCACAGACTGCGCGGTCTTTGCGACAACGTGGACAGCGGCCCCGAATCATTCCACGATCACGAGTTATGCTTTACTCTGAGAGCTGCTAACACTGGTACACCAATGGTGCTCCCGCTGCGAGTTAGAAGAGCCCTGGACGTTAGCGATGCCCCTTTTCAACTGCGATACGTGGGCCAGCAGGAACTAGGAGACAAGAGCCGACCTACTGTCGTCAGATCCAGCATAGACATGGCTTGTAGTTCTACAATCATAGATTTCTTGACCGAACTCGGATGTAGATTGGATTTTGAGTACATAGCAAGAGGATACATGTTCAGAAAAGGAAGAATGAAAATCACAGTATCAAAGATATTCAAAATGGGCGGCAGTAAACCTGGTGAAGGTGTAGAGGCCATTTCGCAGAGTTATTTGGTAGAGTTATCTGTGCTAGCACCGTCTGGGCAAGACGCTATTGGTGAGGACATGAGGATATTTGCAGAACAGTTGCGGCCACTTGTACAGCTTGAGAAAATTGATTATAAAAGACTGGGAAATATGGCAATGTGAAATGTTTCTTTATATAAGTTAATCTTAAGTTCGTGTAATTGTTTTTTAAAATAAAGTGATGATCACACTTTCTTGTCTGTTGTTGAATTTCAAAGAATTTCATTGTTGAGAAGAAATTTTCGAATATGCCAAGATACTATTATTTTTTGACTGACCTGATACTAAAACCTGTATCATCAAACGTTTCTACATTTGTAAGACACCTTCATGGCCTTGATTTTTATATTACAGTGGACTTCCGGTAATCCGACAAACATTATGCAGGGCAGTGTCGGACTATCGAATTTGTCGGATTATAGAACACTGTCTAAGACCCCCTATAGTCCGGAATTATTTACAAAAGAATACCTTGTAATCCGACAAATTACATATCCAATGGTAAGATTATATATGTTATGTATATGTATGTACTTTGAAGTACAAATCATACATAGTTTATGTATGTTGAATTTAGTAAATGAAATAACAATAGAGAGCTTACGTTTTATTATAAAATTAAGCATAAATGCACATACATATGTACCAAAATAATCAAGAATTATTAACCAAAATCATTAATGAATTTATCAAATTATGGAGCTTGGAAATATTCATCAATTTTTTTTTGCTTAAGGTTGTTATAACGCGAGATCAGAGCTTTGTCCCTCAGTCTTCTCAAAAGTAAAAGTTCGTTGTAGGATGTACCATTCTCTTCAGCCCATTGTAAACCTAGCTCAAAGGCGTTAATTGCGTCTCGTGCTGTGACTTGTGGAGCAGTTGCAATCACGTCGTCGTTATTTTCCTGATTGTTTGTTGTATAATTAGAAACCTCTTTTATAATCTCTTCGTCAGACATTTCATGAAAAACATTTTCCTCTTTATCCATTCCACGGCACCAGATTTACAAATCTTCCGGACTTATCTGTGTTTCAGTAGCGACTTGTTCTATAACTTCCGAAGTTACACTGATGTGGAACGTTGCTAGGAGTGGTGACTATATCTGGCCATAACTTTTTCCAAGACGATTTAATAGTTGATGACGGTAACGCATTCCACGACTGACAAAGAGCAAAAACTAAGTCTTTCATATTAAATTCTTTAGAAACATCGCAGTGATGCATTTATCCTCAGTTGTTAGTTCTTCTTCAAACGGATGACCGGGAGCGTTATCAAGTAGCAACAACGCTTTCTGAGGAAAATTATGATCTTTAAACCATTTTCTAACTTCAGGTACGGAGCATTCATCAAACCACTTTTTGAAAAGGTCTTTTGTCATCCATGCACTTTTTTGTCCGTAATAGTGTACAGGTAAATCAGTGTATTGGAATGCCCGTGGTTTATTAGATTTCCCAATGACCATCATCTTAAGCGCGTGTGTGCCCTTTAGCGTTAGCACATGGTAGTATGGTTACACGCTCTTTACTCACGTTTCGTCCAGGTACGGATTTTTCGTTACAAGAAACGAAAGTTTTGTTAGGCATCACACGCCAAAAAAGCCCTGATTCGTCTGCATTGTACACCTGTGACGGATCAAGATTTAAATCGTTCACCTTTTGCAAAAATCTTAATTTAAAGGGCTCTATGCAGGTGGCATCGTTAGTTCTTTTGCTATTATGGCATTATGTGACGTATATTTCACCCGACAGCGGACATTACGTTGTAATTGTGCACTGTATCTTGAAATAAAGATTATTTATTATGATTATATTTATATGGTTGGATATCTTCAATGATCTGCGCCATACAAATTCTGGAATCAACTATCAGTTTTTTAGGACACCCTATAAGATTCAGTTCGTGTTTCTCTCAGTGTATAAATCGTGATACTGGTCGCATACGGTAAAGTCAAGCCATTTCATAAATTTCGTAACATTTCGCAGTTGATCTGTCATCGAAGTGTCACATTTTTCACATTCACAGTCGATTCAAGTTGATTCGATGTTCGTAGACCATTCATTGATGTTATTCCTAATAACAAATTCAAACAAAACATCTCGGAAAACAATGATTACGTGATAAAATCTGTAGCAAACGTGAGAGATTCCGCTTTGTATTACGCGTTAGCTACACCCTGATTCTTAAAATTAAAGCGATTTATGTTCAAAAGCTTGACGCCTACTCACGCAATACGCAATGTATCAATCCTGTTAAAAGGCATGTTTTTCAAAGAAGACAAGGCAAAAGGCCCCAATTTGCTTATAGCATGGAAAATAGCGTTGCAGCTTCGCTAACCAAAAGCCAAAGGTTGACTCTGGGATCTTTGATATTAATTTTGGTGGATATCATTTGGGTGTCTTCTTCAGAATTAACAAAGGTAAAGCCTTTGCAATTGTCCAAAACTTTTCCACCAATTAAAAAAATATTACAATATCGTTACTTTTGTTTGGTTGGTACTAGTTGTATCAGAAGTGGGTTACAGCTCTTGAATACTATTTTTATTATTCTTCTATCGTGGAAACATCGCTGTTGTTCCTTTAATCACCCTTTACAATACATGATATTTCCTTGCAGTTCATCTACAACAATGAGACCTTTGACAAGCCCTTTTTTTGCATGTATATCAAAACTTCCATGTTCACCTTGTACCTGTTCGGCTTCTTGTTTTGGCCACCGTGGAAGGAAAGTTGTGCTAGGTCCAGACCTGCGGACTACATTTTCATAGATCCCGACAAGGAGGACGACAACTATTTCACGGATGTGAGTTGCAGGCTCAGCACTCCAGTGTACGTGCCTGTCAAAACGCCCGACAGGGAGAATTTTGATAGGAGCTCCGGGACAGAGAGTGACGATTCTACCAGCAGATCTGTCAGGTGATTTCAGGCGTTGCAATATCGAAAAAATATCTAATTTTCGCGAGTATAATAAGACCTAAACGGTTGGACGTAAAAAGAAATTTTTCATTTGTGAACATTTTTGAAAATTTTTACTTTGCTACAATGTCAATTTTGTATAATTATTTGTTTACACATTTTTTGAATCCATTTTATATAATTTTACATTCTTGTCCATTAAAATTACATCACTATGCGTTTTGAGTATTCTTAAAGCGATTTTTTGATTAGTCAAAGAATCACCTACCGAAGTTTGGCCACGTTTTGCAGTGTATTATTTTATTTTAAATTATGATTTTTCAGGTTTAATAAATTAGCAGAGGTTAGGCATATGTCAGAGAACGATGCTACGGAAGCATTGCTCGCCAGGCTGTCATATCAAGCGAGTCTAAGAGCTGGGGAGTTAGCAAAAAGGGCTGCAAGTAAACTCCCTGTCAGCAGAGTGGCAAAAGTAGCTCTCATTTTTTGTTTATTGGTAACTTATTCTTCGATTTCGTATTATTTGATTTAATTGATACCGTTCTTTTTTTCAGTGGTTTGTTGCAAATTATACTTATCAGCTGGCCCTATCAGAAACAGAGGCCGGCATCGTGAACATATTATCGTCAACTTCGAGCTTGTTCACGTTGATTTTAGCTGCAATATTCTCTTCAAACCAAATAGATAAATTTACCCTTAGCAAATTGATAGCTGTTATCATCAGTATTAGCGGAATTGTAAGTTTTACCTTTTTTATTTTTCATCATAGAAGTATGAAAAAACAATGTCAGATCCGCTGATCGTATTTTTGTGTAAAATGAGTTTATTGAATTCCATGTTTCTTTTGCTATAATCTCGAAAAATATGACGAACGTTTCTCGTAATTTCAGGTAATGGTCAGTTATTCTGACTTCTCTTTAGAATCTCAAATTCCTTTTGGAGCCATTTTGTCAATGCTCAGCGCATTTTTTTATTCGACTTACCTCGTATTTTTGAAGAGGGAAGTGGACCACGAGGATAAAATTGACATTCCATTATTTTTTGGTAAGTAAATATCCCACATTTTTTTTCAGGCACAATGCATTTTTTATTTGAAAAACGAATTCATCATTGAAAACTTTGACCTTCGAGCTATTCGTCAGGCTGGTACTGAGCTTGCCAATAGGCTCTTCTTGTTGGGATCGGTGGTGGGGGAGCCGACAAACACGACGGTGTTGCCAGATTTTGTATAGTATCACAGAGTTGCGAAACTTGTTTTTGAAATACCAATCGTATATCACCTATTCTGTAAATTAGGAATAACCTTGTTTTCAATGTTAATGTACCTCTTTTTAATTTCAGGATTTGTAGGATTATTTAACCTGATTTTACTGTGGCCATTATTCTTCATACTGCACTTTAGCAAAGTTGAAACATTTGAGTTGCCTACCAAAGAACAAATGATGCTTTTACTGTTGAATGGTCTGCTAGGAACTGTTATCTCTGAAGCGTTATGGTTGTGGTAAGTCTGTTGATAATATTGATCATATGACAATCTTATGCTATATTTGTGTCGATTTAAAGAAAATTGTTTTTCCATAACCATGACATCAACCTTCCTCAGTCCCCGTCATACTTCTCCCTAAGATTTTGCTTTTCTGTCACAAATAAATAAATCTACTGTAACGCCATAAACGACGGCATCTAGCGGTCACAGTGGTGACCTGGCTGTCAAGTGCAAACTATATAGTCTTAGTAGTGAAAAAATGTCTATAAACACCTTGTTTGAGAAGGTCATTATTGATCTATGCTCCTCAGGATATAAAAATGCAACGACTTAGGTATGTAATGCATTATTTCCTTTCAGGGGATGTTTCTTAACCTCGTCTCTGATGGCGACAGTGGCGATAAGCTTGACAATCCCTATGACGATGCTAGCCGACGTGGTGCTGAAAGAAATCGCCTACCCTTCCCTGTTTTACGCGGGAACGCTGCCTATGCTGGCTGCGTTCGTGGCTGTCACCGTGCTGTCGCATCGTGACGGATGGGATCCGGTTATGGACGCCGTCAGGTGGACGTACAAAGGGCTGTGTCGTAGGAATAAGCTGACGCAGTGAGTAGGACTTTTTTGTGACCATAACTGAACTGTTAGTTTATAATCACACGTATTCTACAAATTACATTTCAACTATTTTCAGGAAATACGAGTATATATAGGTGAAAAATTAAAGCTTCCGCCTTTTGTTGGGTACTTCGACAAAATTTAAGCAAAGAGGACTATTTATACTTTTTTAATTCTCTCTAGTTTTCAATGGACTTTGCCACCATCATCAGGAGCTGCAATTACAATGATAACAGTAGCAACAAAAGTGTAAAATGAATTTAAATTGACTCAACTTACAGTAGTATGTGAGGATGTTGCTAATTGTTGTTTACGTATAGGATGAGGGAAACGTCCAGTAACATGGTGAGAGCTGGATAGATGGTACAATGGTCAAAATTATATAAAATATGACAAGAACAAGTTAAAAACAGATTAAAAATTATTTAAAAAACATTAGAGCATTACATCGTGAAGCCACTTGATGATTGCACAAAATGGTGGTCATGGAATGATGAGTGAGATGAACCCTTTGACAGAAGGCCGAAGGTTGTCAATGTCTGTGTTGAAAGATGGAACGAATTGTGGGCGTGTGCCAAACGTTGCCAAATCACTTCAGATGATGTGATTTTCAGAATGTTATGTAAGAAATTGTTAAACCGACCAGAGGCAGTTGAATAAACTATATTTTAATTAATGGGAATTTAATTTAACAATTATTAATAAATCGTGAGAAGAGAATTATTATATTTTGAGTGGAATGAAATTTACTGGTGGAATCGGCCAAAACACAGATTCTATTTATGGTTGTGAAGAGTCGAAATTTGGGGAGATATGTAAGTTCTCCTCTGGTCGGTTTAACAATTTCTTACATAACATTCTGAAAATCACATCATCTGAAGTGATTTGGCAACGTTTGACACACGCCCACAATTCGTTCCATCTTTCAACACAGACATTGACAACCTTCGGCCTTCTGTCAAAGGGTTTCATCTCACTCATTATTCCATGACCACCATTTTGTGCAATCATCAAGTGGCTTCACGATGTAATGCTCTAATGTTTTTTAAATAATTTTTAATCTGTTTTTAACTTGTTCTTGTCATATTTTATATAATTTTGACCATTGTACCATCTATCCAGCTCTCACCATGTTACTGGACGTTTCCCTCATCCTATACGTAAACAACAATTAGCAACATCCTCACATACTACTGTAAGTTGATTCAATTTAAATTCATTTTACACTTTTGTTGCTACTGTTATCATTGCAATTGCAGCTCCTGATGATGATGGCAAAGTCCATTGAAAGCTAGAGAGAATTAAAAAGTATCAAGAGTCCTCTTTGCTTAAATTTTGTCGAAGTACCCAACAAAACTGGTCTAGACGACAATGGCCACGTCTCAACTTATATATATATATATATATATATATATATATATATATATTATTCTAGTTTCAGATTCAATGAGATGCCTTCAGAACAAACAGAGGCGCTGATCGGCATCAACACTGACCACGAAGCTTAAAGTAAATTATTTATAACCCACAATCTTTACAGAGTGGTTCCCCACATGGTGCTTGCAACTGTATGTGATTATTATTTTATGAATGTGATCTGTTATTTTTTAGGTTTTCCAAAATCGTAGATGTTTTTATTTATTTTTTATTCGACAGACGCGTAATACTTTTTGTTCGCTGATATTCCTAAGGAGTAAGTATTATTTTTGACGATTTAATGCTTGTTATAGCATTTTAAGTAGCGACAAGGAGCTAACTGCAAGTGTTGATTTTGAGTCTCTTATGAAATATGATTGGTGTTTTTTTTTCTTGAGGTATTCCAATGAATATAATGGATAGAGTTTGAAAAATTTAGGGAAATTGCATTTTCAGTTATCAGGGTCTGAAAACACTTTTGGGATAGCTCAATTATTCGTAGATATATTATTATATTATACGGGATGTTTCCTAATATACTGTCAATATTTAAAGGTGTGATTTTGAAAAGAAAACTTCATAGTATATGTTCTGCCTTAACTTGGTCAAGTTTTCAAAAATAAACGGAATTACTGCTATTATCTAAAATGCTCGTTTCTTAAGATTCGTGTATTCTACAGAAGCTCCAGCAGATTTAACGGACAAGAATGATCCACATTTGATTCCTAGTCAAAATATGGAATACTACAATCCTATTCTCTTTTAACACCAGACTAAAATCGTGCAATCTCACGCATAGGATCTTAAACTCAAACTTTTGGTCTCGTAAAGTTAAGAAAAGTTTTACTTACAATCAATTAGGAAACGCCCTGTGTAACTTACTTGAAGAGTTTATAGATTATTGTGAGCGGCATAATTTTAAGCTTTGTGTCTCGACAAACTCTACTGACGTTCCGGCTGTTAGCAGCTTCTGTTATCAGTTAAATATATATGTGGAAAGATAGTTGTATATATACTATGTCGTATATAGTATGTGTTCCTTTTAGAGACTGAAAATTGTACTATAAATTTATTTTACTACATACATACATATTCCTTCTCGTTTGGTTACAAAGTTTGTGATCAAAATATGGCCTAAATTCACGGATTGATTAGAATACACAAATACGTAGAATTTTGACGTTAATTGTGAAAAACTAGCGGCTAAATATTCAGATACTCATTCGAGATTGAGAATATGATTGTAGGGGCACGATGTACCTTAGAGGATCTCTGGAAATATTATATGTTGTATTATAGCTTCAAATATTATTTATCAGTGCTTGCCAATGCCTATTGCAATTTTGTTATATAAACAACATGAAGGTGTTTTATAATTTATACAAAATGTGAAGCTTATCCTTAATACAGATCAAAGCTTTTCAACCTGAAAGATTATTTTTGGTTTATTTGAAATGAAAATAAAATAGCATCTCTTTTATAAATTGTCATATCCTCGCCGTAAAATTTACCAATAATCCTCAGCCTAAACTATAAACATCACAGTGCTTTTGCTTCAAGTATAAAATATAGGTTCTAAAAAATAAATCAGTTACTTATATTCTAAAAAACACTGACTGTGTGGCTTTGTTATTGTGACAGTTAAATATGACCCGTTCGCCGTAAGGTGCAAGGCGTACCAGGAAAGAAATCCACCTAGCCATGAAGCAAAAAACGTACGATTTCTTTGGCCAAGTCATAATCAGAGAAACTTTCTGAAATTTCCCCCCTGCGCAATTTTTATTCAAATGTCGACAGGTTAATGAGACCACACGTAAAAAGATCCCAATAATAGTGGAAAAGTTACGGTCGGAAATCGAGGCAAAATGCAGATTTTGTCTCTTGCTAGTGCGACTATAATTTCCGAAGGCTTCTTCTAAATAACCGCAAGAAAATTGGAGTCGATTGGTCGAGTAGTTTTTGAGAATTTCTAATTATTTATCCCAAAACACCTGTCTTCCGGTCTTCACTACTTGTTTATTGAGCCAAAGGCTTCGTTCAGAAGGCATTTTATAGCAAAATACACGAGGTTACCTTACCGATATGAATCACAAGCCATTCGGAAAGATAATTGTTATTTTTATGCTAAAAACGAGGGTTTCCCATTTTCTCCTAAACAAATTCAAACATTTCGTATTTGTAAGTTTTCCCTCAGAATTCAGTTTGAAAATTAACTCAAATTTTGCAAGTAAATTTAGTGCTCATACCACTATTTAACATATGCTCATGTATTTCAATGTTTTGTTTCATGGCGAGGTGGATTTGTTTTCTAGTGTCCCTCGTACGTTAGAGGGACTTTCTGATATAAATACACCAATTCGTCTTTTAGACAATAATCGGCCCTCTTCTATCATCTTATAGGTAATGTTCCAGGAGTCGGTCATATGATTATACAGTGTGAGCCATAAAAATTCACTTTTGAAAACAATGTAAACGAAAGCAGGTTATAGCTAGAAGAGTGCTAATTTTTATGATAAAAAATGATATTATCCCTCGTAGTATCCATCAAAAACCCGAGCGGCACTTTCCGTGTTAGTTAAATCGGCTGTTCTGTTGACAGATTTTTACATGACCGACCGTTTGGATTCAAACTTAAGCACTTGAACACAAAAGTGCAACAGTTATACGCTAACGATATTAGATAAGGATTGATGTATCCATACTAATATAAAAATATAACAAAGCTGTCTGTATACATTCCTTAGAAAGGACATACATATTTTTAATATGTAGTGTTATCTGTAAAGTATTTTCTATATAAATATAGATGTTGTTATAAAATTTGAGTTTTATTCTACAACTTACAACGCACCATTTGAAAAATCGTATGAAACCCATAATGACAAGGTATGTATAGATTTTTTTTCAGTACTATATATCGCAAAATATTAATATCAATTTTGTATAAATATTCTTTACCACATTTTCCAGTCTTCCTCCACTTGTATCGCTGTGCTTAAGCATCGAAATTTTTGACTTCACCCCCACATCTCCTATCTCTAGTCTTCTTGCTTGCCATGGTACTCGCGTAAGAAATTGTTCCTCAAAAATCATCGTAATATTGCAAATACTCTGTACATGACCTATATTTCAGTTTTATCAATCAATACTGTCATTTTTTGAAGTTTTTTTTCGATATATGGTATTTTATGTAAGCCCTGCACGAACAGTTTTATATTTTAGTACCTACCGATGATGCACGATCAGCAAGCACCAAAAGTCGTCGGTAAAACGGATTTTGAGCAAGATTTACAGATTATTATAACGCAATTAACATGTATTTTAGTGAATGAAGATTACGTAGATCTGAGGAGGAAAAGTTCACGAAAAACCATAGAAAGTTCCAAAAGGAGTCATGTCAGGTCTGAAGTACTAAATACGTCATTTTTTAACCAGCACAACCGTGATTTTTCTTGAAGTGGATGTGTCTTCTCTTTGTAACCACGACCAACCACATACAACGTTGTTTCGTGGTGTTTAGCAATCAATATGGTTCATCCCCGTATCGGTTTTGGCTCCTACAATGTTTCTATTACATAACGCGTACATATAACGTTTCATCTTTTGCAGTTCTAGTAGCCAACACAACGAATCAAATTACTTGCAAACCAACGGGCTGCGTCACGAGAAAGAGTAAGCGTTAAATCCACTATTCGATTTGTATTAATACGATAAGTTGATAATCTCTTCATAGGCTGATCAATTGCGCGCTGAAAAAATTGGCGACGTCATACACTACCAATTTGAATAAGCATCAAAAGCAAGGTACGCCTTCGGTTAATCAATTAAGGGTAAAAGAAAAGTCTATGATCGAACCGACTAGGCAAAAAAGACATTCCATCAGTGAGTATGTATTTTAAAATCTCTTACGAACTTTTAAATGGTAGGATTTTAGGTCACGAAGGATCAGGGCTCAAGTCGCAGTCCGATATATCGTTCTGCAATGTGCTGAAGAAGAATCAGGATAACAGTGGAATTTTTCGGTAATTTTTATTTTTTCAATAGCACAAACAACTTTATGACATTAATAATACCGCTTTCTTCAGTCGGGGCAATCGTATACAGTTGTTTCATGCTTTTCCGCACATTCTAGGTTTGGTCTTATGTTGGACAAGTGACTGGACTTTTATCAAATGCGAACTAAGACATATATACACACACACGTAGTGTTCGATTCTGCTAATAGATGGCACCTTGTGCTTTCCTATTTCGATAGATGTCACATCCCTGATAGTTGCTATGCTTTCGTTAGTTTTTCCTAGACCATGCTGATGAGTGTCCAAATAGCACGAAACATCTGTCCATGGTTAGCTGTACTTGATCAGTCGGACGGAAGCATCATTTTAAGACTCTTTGGGTGTCCAGTTTTAGAAATTTCTCTTGTATTCTGCTTTGGTTTTTTTAGCAGAAAATGTTCCGTAACGAACATATCCGAGCCTGAAGTGACGTCAGTCAAAACAGTAAGTAAAAACACCGGTCATATTGAGAAGAAATGTGCCAGCAAAAAGGACGAAAATCGCAGACATTCACGTCATCAGAGGGCAAAGTCAAAAGATTTTAATGAGTAAGTGACATGCATTGAAATACGAGGTTACTATTTGCCGGCGGTCTGTCTCTGCTTTCTCGTGCCTGATTATTTTATAAGCCGGGCAGTTTGTATTGAAAACTGACCCAAAAGTCGCAAAAGACAAAAAGAAATGATCACTGTAATTTCGTTTTTCACCTGCATTTTCAGAACAATATTTGGAAAAAGAGAAAATTGGAGATTCGAACTGCAAGCAATGAACTCCATCCTATTATTAAAAATATGATTTCGGTAATATTACCTTGGATAAAGATAAAATAGGCACACATATTTACCATTGAAACAGAAAAATTATATGTTTTTGTATCAAAAGCCATTTCAAGGGCTTGGAACGTGTCGCCAATATATACTTGAGGCATTTATCATTGCTTTATAAATTCATTGCAGTGTTGTATGAATAATAAATTATGTACCATCGATTGCTTCATTGTTCCAGGAAGGAACCAAAGGCAAGCGAACTGAAAGATTTTGAAGTGTGAGTATTTCTCAAGAGAAACTAAACCTAATGAAACTTTGTCCGGAGCGTAAAAAAGTGTTTGGAAGTTGTTGCTTTCACGGCGCCCGCTGAAATGTTTCTCAGTGAGCCTTTTGTAAAAGCGAATCCGCTACCAGAACTTTTTGAAGAGTGGCGGGGATGCGAGGGTACCAAATTTTCTTAGGGGACAATTCCTAACACAAAAACCAATACATTATTGGATATGCGTACATTCTATAGGCAACCCAAATCTACGTCCCTCGTATGCCCGATTGCCTAAGTATAGTTTAGCTGGTATGGGGTATACAACTATATATACATAGAATTCATTCTTTAGCTTTATTTTTGGTTCAAGCTCTTTTTCGGTAAAAAAATCTGGAAATATATATCTGAATCATCATATAAGACCTTGGAAAATGAGGACGTTTTCGGTATTTAGGTAAATAAGGAACATTTCGGTAGGCGACACTGCCTGGAGGCGTTACCAATTTAACAGACCATTACATCATAGTATAGTCAAGCGAGATAGGTGAAAGCGCTATGTCGGGGCTGCAAGGGGGATGTTCAATGACTTCCCAGCCATTTTGGATTCCCCGTCTCAACTTTTTCAGAAGCCACAGTAATTTCAAACGACAGTCCCCGGATCGCGATTCGCCGATCTTCGAGCAGGATTTGCTCAATGTTCGCCACAACTTCCTCGAAGATCGACGGCCTTTTGCTTCGTTATTCATCGTGGATGTCCGATGACTGATCATCGTAAATAGGCGCTTCTTGTTGGGATCCGTGGTGTGGGAGCCGACAAACACGACGGTGTTAGCAGAACTTGATCGTTGATAAACCGATGAAAGAGTTGCGTGTTAATTACGAATAAGATTATGCAAAATAAGCGAATCAGATTATATGTACTATAACTTTTATTTTTCTTGTAGTTATCACGCAACAACTTACGTAGACCGAAAACTATCGGAATCGTATTGCCCGAACAAAACAATCGAATGGAAGCGAAGTTGGACGTTGCCAGTTTTCACGCCGAAAACCGAATCGAAACGGAAAAACGCTGATGCCGACAATTTCGATCGTACTACGTATCTTTATGATGACGGCACTGACATCGATTCCGCTTGCTTGCAAAGCGACAAGAATAAGATTATAGGCCAAGAGCCGTGCACTTCGATGGTTGGCACACTGTGTACCATGGGTAGGTACGACTAATATGATACTCAGCTCGAGCAATACAAGGATTGTAAATGGCAACACTGGCAAGAGATTATCACTTTTCTAAAATGAGACCGCATTAGCATCCAAAAAAATTGATCTTTAAAGGCCATGGCCGAGGTCAAACAATTGATCAATTTTTTCACCTAAAAATTGCTGCCAATTTCTTTAAAACAATAGATTCACGAATAAATTTCCAGATTAGAGCTTGTTCTAATTTTCTGTCAGTTTCTTTTTTTGAGAATATCCAGTTATATTTGGTTCTTTTTCCTAGATATCAACCTTCGTTCTGTAACTTGAGATTAAAATTAGAAACCTTATAGTGTGGATTGACGCTTTGGTTTTACTTTGTTTAACATTTTTCAGCCTTCGAAAAACAATTCATGGTCCTATTATTTATCATCGGCAGCCTCTGTGGATTCTTGTTGGTCTCCCTGTGTATATGGCTGCTATTTGGAAATGAACTCTTAGATGTACTCCTGAAACCGCGGCCTAAACAATACAGGATCGCGAAATATTTCAATTACCTAGGAAATGGAATAACGCGGATTATCACGGCGATATTTGGAAAGATTGGACAAGTTTTAGTAATGCCAGTAAGTGCATAAGTTGCCAAATTTCATGGTACGTGATGTATGTTTTACCTTGATTGCACTCTGGAACCGAAAAGGAAGAGAGAAGCAAAATCCATCGCACGCCCATGTTAACGCGGCATCTTCATGGGTTTATTTGACGACAAATGCGTGTTTTATACTTTTGAAATTTGGCCATGAACGTAATGCATAAAGAAATTCGAGGATTTATTGTCGGATGTTAAACGGGTATAATACCAGTCGTAGAGAACGAGTTTTTCGAGGAACGATGAACTATACTATAACTATCTAAAACTGTAATGACTCATCGATGTTCACGTGAACATCACTTAACTACCAGTAGTCGGCAGTTCATAGGCGGGGTATGAATGTTTAACATGGGTGAACTAGATTTGTCGCATGCTTAATAAAGAGTGGTTTGAAACATATTGTAAGTCAAAAATTTGGGAATTACCTTTATTCATCGTCGCTTCCACTTACATCTGACAGTAATAAACTGTCGCTATCGCTTTCCTCGTTGAAATTGACTATAACTGGTTCTATGATGGTGTCGATGTGGTGGTCAAGCTGCCACATTTTTGTTTCTTCCTTCACAACATGACGGATAGCATTCTGCCAAGCTTCGGGCGTTACTAGCTGTATGGAAGTCTCAAGTAAAACCTTAACGTCTGGTAAGTTGAAGGTTGTGTTATGGCGCGCAATATAACCCTTCACTTGAGCCCAGATGAGCTCTATTGGGTTCAGTTCACAGTCGTAGGGCGGTAACCGCAGCACAGTGACGGGCCATCTCATCAGTCACGTAACTAATGTTCGCAGGCTTGTGCTGTTTAATTTTTTCATACAATTCCGCTTTCACACATGAATCGTCAAACGGGATTCCTTTTTCGCGCAACCATTGCTGCATGTCACTTTTTCGAGATCCCATAGTCGGTACACGTTCGGCTCGACGACTATGGTAGGAAGCATTATCCATGACGATCACAGAGTTGGGCTCAACTCGCTGAAGCACCCCTTGAAACCAGCTCTCGAAGCAGCTGGCATTCATTTCGTCATGGTAATCACCTCCTTTCTCAGAGACGAAAATCAAGTCACACTCTTCTAAAAAGCCACTATCGCTACCAATATGAGTTACGACCAATCTTTGACCTTTCCCTGACGGTCCACGAAGACTTGTTGACAAACCTTCAATGCTTGCTTGTCGGTTACTTACTACGTTTTGGTCTATCCAGGTTTTTTTAACTGTGTGACCTGCATTTACCCATGTCTACGTCCAAATAATAGATTTTTCTGCTTTGTCGCCTATATTCAATCATTTCGCGTAGGTATTTTCGACGCCAGGCGACTATTTCAGGACTCTCTATCAATACTGACTTCCGATTACGCGTTTCGTAACGAAAATTAATTTCGTGCAGGGATTTCCTCATTACCTCGACGCTCATTTGGGGTATAATTTCATTTTCCTTGATCGCTGCATGTACAGCCTTGAGGGTTGGTATCTCATTCCTAAAGAAGAATGAATGTACGGTTCGCCTTAATGCCATTTTGCTATCGTCATCCAATATAACGGCCTTTCGTCCCTTCAAATTAAACTTTGGATCAGTAGTAGCTCCAGTTTTCTTCTTTTCATGCACCACCCTGCGAATGGTCCACTCTGGAACGCCTGTCATACTTTCACAACGCGCGAGTGCATCTCCCTGCGACATACTTCTGTTCAGATAATTGAACACGTTGAGCACGATTTCTTTCGCGTCCCTCTTCAGTGCTTTACGAAGCCGTCTACTTGTTCACTGGCTTTCAGTACTTCCACTCGTGCCATTTGTACTCTCCATGGTTAAGTATAACCAAAACAGTAACCACAACAATAACAATCACACAACAATTCTTATAAAAACACACAATATGCGATCGCTCAACGAAACACGTTCCAATGCGTTGCCGACGCCTATGAGTCTGCCGGTCGAGGCGCGTCTTTGATTTCATTGGTTCTACCGGCGGAGAACAATCAGCCATTATTTCCATCTCTGTCTGTGCTGTTGACCACCGCAAAGCCACAGAAACGACATATGTCGTACGCTATACGGCTGTACTGGAAGGAAGCCGGGATCGAGCTCTGATCACGCGTATGAGTCATTACAGTTTTAAATAGTTCAATCATAAGAATCGCTCGATTGAACTGGTTCGTTCGCGAACTACACACAACTTACGGTCGTATCGTTCCTGCAATTATTGTAGGACGCATTTATCGCCTGCTTGATTTCCATAGTATCTTCTCTGCTTCAGAAAGGCTGAGGTATTTTTACCATTCCGTGTCCTCCTATTGCGAGGGTATGTTTTCTTTTTGAATTGTAGGAAATTCCCGGCTGATATATATCAAAAGCATTAACAATTTGATGCAAATCAATATTTGTAAAATAACCTCAAAATAGGGCACTGACACAAAACAATAGAAATCTAGTAGGAATGAAAATCAAGGAAGCCATCATCCTTATGACCTTGATTTTTATATTTTCTCTCCTTCAGAAAGCCTGGGGTATTTCTACTCTTGTCAGCGCTCTCCTATTGTAGTTGTTTTCTTTCTAAATTGTAGGAAATTCCAATTTTTGGATAAAACAGATGATATAAATCAAAAGCATGAACAATTTGATGCAAATATTTGTGACCTAACCTCAAAATAGAGCGCTGGCTGGGAACAGCAGAAAAGCATGAAAATCAGGGAGGCCATAAAGGCGTCCTACAATTGTATGAACGACCGAAAACACGGCCCCAAACACACTCCACAAAGTGTCTTTTTTTGGATATTACTACTCTTTGCTGTCTTTTTTTTTTAGGTGCAACAAGTGTATCAACCAACGGACAACATCTGGCCACTAAACCGACTGTAGAATAAGGTGCTCACTTTACGTAAAAATGAAAATAAACCAACTCGATAGAAAACTTTTATTGTGTTTACTTATATTAACATCTATGTACGTCTGTTGAACGTGTTTGTGGTGGGCTGCGTCAGCTGCAAGCCGCTGATATTGTTGAACTCCAGCATCTTCAACATGTCCTTGGTCTCGGGATCAACTTCGATGATGTCGTGCTCCAAAGCGGACACCTCAGGCACGTAGTTGTCGCGCCTTTCGCGCTCCTCTTCTTGGAGTTTGATTGAAATACCACGGACCTGCAAAAACGATAATCTTTATTTTCAAACACAAAAGATGAAAACAATCGAAAAAAAGTAACGATAAAATCTCGCTCTATAGCATATTATTCTAATCTGTCTTGGAAAAATCATTAATTGTACACTGGAGTACTTTGGGGACACACCTCCTTTAAATGGATAGTGTCTCATGGTCCTACCGACTCTCATATATAATTTGCATTGTATTAACTCTCTCTTGGACGGACGCGGACACCAGAAAATGTACTCCTAACCGGACAAAAAACAAAATTAAAAAAAAATTGAAAGTTTAATGTTGGAAAAACACAAGCTGCATGAAGAAATCCTGAAGAAATGCATGTCAAACAAGACTTTGATCAAAAAAAGAAGTTTTTTGACGACAGATGATGGTACTAAAGCCAATAAAAGCAAGATTTTGTTGTATTTTTGAATGGACACTTTCAGTCGGTTCCATTGGTGTCCATCCAAAGGAGATTTCACTCTATATAATTGGACATGTTAAGAAAAACATAGGAAGACATGGGAGAGATATATACTAAGTGACATATAAATCCGAACACCCAGTTTAAATGGTTTTATTTTAATAAAAGTTGGTGAATGTATTTATCTTACTGTAAATAACAAGTGAAAAAATTTTCAGCCTTATCAGTTGAACATTCCGGTTTTTACTGCTTTTTTTTAATTTACTAACGCTCTAAAAATGAATATTTCAGCCGCAGTAAAGAATCAACGTTGGCGGATTTTGGTTCTTGACATCCTTTACGATCGGTTACGATGCCTAGAGTACGGAGACCTGTACGATTTCGTCAACTTAGTGAGTTTGATAGGGGCCGTATAGTGGGACTTCGGGAAGCTGGACTTTCTTTTCGGGCAATTGCAGTTAGAGTGCAAAGAAGTGTAGACACTGTGGTTAGGTGTTGTCAGGCATGGCTTCGAGAAGGCCGTAAGCAAAGAGCAAGGGGCACTGGACGCCGCCGTAGAACAACAGACCGTGAAGATCGCCGCCTAAGATTATTAGCCTTAAGTGACCGTTTCTCCACTACCAGGTCCATTGCAAATGTATGGTTTGCAGAAAACGGAAGACCTATTGGCATGCGAAGTGTTTACCGACGAATGAGAAGTTTTGGCTTGTTTTCATACCGGCCACACTGGGTCCTCCCTTTAACTCGAGAACACCGACGTAATCGCCTTGAGTGGTGCAGACAACAGTCACTCTGGGATCAGGAATGGAACAGTATTGTCTTTAGTGACGAGTCTCGATTTTGTTTAGGCATGCACGATGGTCGTGCCAGGGTTAGAAGGCGACGTGGTGAAAGGAGGAATCCACAGTTTTTTGTTGAAAGACATGTTCATCACACTGTTGGAGTTATGGTTTGGGGTGCTATAGCTTATGGTTCCAGGTCACCTTTAATCTTCATCAGAGGTAACATGAACGCGCAGCGTTATATCCACGAAGTTCTAGAAACCCATCTTTTACCCTATCTTGAAACCCTGGCAGATCCAACTTTCCAACAAGATAATGCCCGACCACATGTTGCAAGAGTCACAATAGACTTCTTTCAACATAATGATGTCACATTGTTACCATGGCCACCAAGATCTCCCGATTTATCCCCAATTGAGCACGTGTGGGATATGATGGGTAGGAGATTGCTCAATTTGCAACGTCCTCCTCAGACTCTAGAAGCACTTCGAGAGGAGTTGGTGGTTGCCTGGAATGAGATACCGCAGGAGGACATTGACCACCTGATCAGAAGCACGCCTAGGCGCGTTGGAGAATGCGTAGCACATCAGGGTGCATCCACACATTATTAAAGGTCAAAGGGCTTTAAAGCAGTGCAATCATTTTGAAATTTTTATCATTTACTTATTATGCTTCATTAAGTACTTATATAAAATTTTATTAAAATAAAACCATTTAAACTGGGTGTTCGGATTTATATGTCACTTAGTATTGATATGCTTTACTGCCTGATGAAAAACACAATCCTTATTGAAACAGCTAACTTACAATAATATAACAATAAGATATGTCAATCTTAAGTGTAAATGTATTCTAGTACTCACACACAGTATAATTTTTGAATCTTTTGATAGCATCGGGAAGATGAATGTAAATTTTCAGGCCACTATAAATTATCGAACCTCTCATAAGTAGTGAATCAGGTACTAAATTTAAAACCTTGATTTTGTCTGATATCTTAACATGTTTGATGTTTCAAGTTTAGATTTATTTTTCAGAAGGAGGTTTCCCATTTTTTATATACGAGCCTCTTCCCACTTCAGTTGGCCCAACTATTGAAATCTTGGTTTTTTTCTTATCAAACACAAATAATAAAAATGTAGCAGCGTGTTATAGGTTTAAAATATTAACAATGAATATTTTGATAATATATAGTAGAAAACACCAACTTTTTCACTCCCTAATCAAATTTGCAGCATAAAAATAACACATGTTGCAATTACAGCATATCAACCTATTTTCATTTCAATGCAAAATAAGTCTATAACGCATAGGTGGCTATGAAAAATAAAAGCTATGACAATTGCTTTTATTAATCACAGCTGTCAGAATACGTTTAAAATAGTTTTGGGTAGTTAATGTTTTCAAAATGGGTAGAGGAAAGGTTATTAGTCAGAAAATTCGGTTACTGATAATTAATTTTTTTAATTCTGGGAAAAAAAAACTCAGAAATTGCAACTTATCACGGTACAGTGTGAGAAATATTGTTAGAAGATATAACGTAACTGGTTCAGTTAATATTAAGCCCCGATATGTGAAAAAAAGTAATATCACAAATGCCGACCGAAGAGCATTAAGAAGAATAATCGTGAAAAACAGGCGTGCCAATTATTTACAATTAAGTGCTCTGTGGAGTGACACTGTTGGAAGGAGAATTTCGAGGTCCACAACTCATAGAGAGGCCCACAAACTGGGATTTAGCACTTGCAAGGTAAGTTTTCTTATAAAAATCTATGCATCCTATTTCACCTACAAAATCAATATAAACCATATTTCACAAGTATCCATCACATGTTGATGTCTGCTGAGGTGAATGGCTGATCAGCTAGTGATATCTTTGTATCTGTAATGTTGGCAATACTGATTCAGGTGTAAATCTAGTAAAACTTGCTTGTAAGCATTTATTCATATGCAATTAAGAGTTGTTACAAAGAACAAAATGAATCTGCAGAATAAAAACCAAAGTAAAATACGGCTCTGTCTACCTGGCATTGATAGATCTGTCAGAATTGTGTCATTTGTCAATTTTTGGGGAATTTTGAAATATTACTAGATAATCAGCTGTTATTCTAGCATAATCGATACTAGTGAAAAAGAAAATACCACCAATCACAGATGCACAGATGGGGTACTTTGACCTACAGTAATACTTCATTGAGCACTGTTACAAAACACGTTCGAAAAATCATCTTTGAAGATAAACTAAGTTTGGGGTTTAGGGCGGCAAATCGCTGAAGCTATATACAAAAGAGGCCTAGGGCATAGCAAAATTCATTATCAATAAACACAGTAAAAAGTGATTTATACAGCAATGGTTTCGTTTGGCCAGAAAAAGTTTCAATTTTGACAGCTCCTTACCTGGGAATGCCTCAGCCTCTTCATCAAATGCGTGACGAATCCGGCGATCTTGTTTCGCAGCGGTTTCGTGGGAATAATAGCGATTTCCTCGCAGATGCGCTTGTTGGTGTGGAAATCCAACGTGAGGCGGGTGTAGTATTTCTCAATGATCACTTTCGACGCCTTTTTCACGGTCTTCGTACGGACACGACCCATGTTTGCCAGCTAAAACGAAAAAAACGCATCAGTACTCACTTCACGGTACCGAATGGTGAGTGTAAGGTACACGTATCGCAACGGATGCATAATATCGACAGTATTTTTTGAAAAACTCACCAAAAATTGCTTTTTACGAAGAAAACGTGGTCAGCACCTAACCGCAGAAATAAAAGAGGGGAAAGAGAAAATAACGATGGCGCTAGTGAAGATATGACAGCTGTCAATGTCACTTTTTCACGTTTCCTGCTGTTAGAGTTTGGTTTTAGGATACGCAACCAGTATAACGATCTCTACACTGAGAAGAAAAATGCAGAAAATATTACGGGGTGTCCCAAAAAATCGACGGAGAATTCCGGAATCCTGATGACTTGGGAACTGTTTCCAACTACTTTACGTTTACGTCTTACACTGGTAGAGTAACGTCAGTACTTCTTCCAACTAGCTATCTTAGCTCGTTCTCAGTGGTTTTTGGTTTGATAGTGATACGCTCTCGACCTGCTCCAGAAGCAACGCATGAGAATACAATGTGCAGTGAATTACTCCGAGTTACTCAACAACTTAGCTTTTTTACTTAGTAAAACATTTCCATAGCCAGCTTAAGAGGTGTTGATTTTAATAAAAAAGACAAAAAAGTGGAAAACCGCGTCAGGCCCTAGATTTTTTAACCGTCCATCTAGTTTTACCATGTTTCTAAGTAACTTTGTCCTGCAAAATTTCAACAAATCCGGTTCAATAGTTCCTGAAATGAGACAGATTTGGCGAGTAAGTAAGAGTAAATAACGAATTTAGACCTTGTATGTTTTCAGATATGAAAAGTTCTCTGACTATACTACATACCAATTCACTATGATCATTTAAGTGCGGAACACCCCGTATAATTGCGTATACGATACTTGGACAAAGCATTAAAACTATCCTCTGGATTGAGTAGAATTAGCAAAGTGTTGCGAGCCTCAGCATGAACATCCTATCAATGAAGCGTTTCCAATGGAAAAATATACTTCAAAAAAATATCTCATGCTGTGGCAGTTTTCGCCAGGTCCTTAAGAAAGCATTGCACCTCATTTTTCACCTATTCGCAAACCTGAAATGCTCCTTTCAAGTTAAAGGGCAGATGGGAATCACAGGGTGCCAACTTCGCACTATACGGCTGGTTGGTGAAAATTTGGAAGAATTTTTACAACAGTTAAAACTGTAGGGTAGGCAAGCCTGGCCCTAGAATGATTAAGGACTGGAAGGGGGGAGGGTTGCTAATTTCCAACCAATGACGACGCACCACGAACGAAAGCCGTACCGACGCCGTACGCTGCGCACTTTAGTTGTCGGTTGGCGTTGCTGGAGGAAGGAGCGTCGAGTCCTCCGTGTGACGCGCTGCTTCTATCGAAGTCGTCGTTGATGTGGAGTCCAGAAAAGCCTTTGTCGGCGATTCCCCGCGGTGTCGGCGTGTCGTGATGGTGGTTTAAGTGCTTTTGTGATAAGTGTGTGTGAAAAAGTGTAGTGGTTGTGCACAAAAGGCCAGTGGAGTATTTTCACGTTGGATATTCTGAGGAAGCTGAATGTCTTCATATTATGCAAACTAGGTAGCTATACTCATCTACTTATCTGTTAGTTTTGAGCTCACAATGTCAAAATTGACTTCTTGTGTGGTCAAAAGTAATTAGCAATGTTTCCCTATAGTTACTTTTCATGTTAGATGCGATTAAATTTGTGAGAAACCTTAAGACAATGCGTCCGAGGCGGAAAAAACGATTTTTTGTCGTTTGTAAATGTTTGAACTTTACAAGATACCACCGGGCAACGCAAAGCAAGATTTACGTTGTATTTATATCTTGTCTCCCGTATAAAAAGTTGTTTACATTTTTTTACTAAGAAGTAAATACCTCCATTGTTCCATACAATCGATATTTTCGAGAATGGATTTTGAAGATTTGTCATTAATTGAACTATATTCATGTTGCAACTTGATATGGCTTGCATAAAAGTACGAACTGGAGAAAGGGAGTTGTTTGGCAAAGGCCTGTAGATTGTAAATATATCTTAAAGGGTGATTACTTCTTAAAAAAGTTTCTATAAACATAGGTTCGAGAATGCAGTTTTCAGGGTACAGGGTGATGAATTTAAAAAAAAAAATCCCCTTAAATATTATATGAGAGTTGCCTATCTGGAAACGCTTCTGCATAACAGTTACTATAAGCACGTTCATGTATTGCACGCATGTCTGCCATTTCCTCAAAAGTGTAAATCACAAAAACCCGAAAAACTTTTTAGAGAAATTTTACAAATAAAGAATAATTATTTTCTGGAAATGATTTTTTGTTTTCCAAGGCACTTTTGATAGTTTTAGCATACATTAATAAACCAATTTTGTTCAGTGACGTGCAATAAAACAGTGAGATACGATAAAAAAATACAAGAGGTAAGAAGTTGTATTTTTGAATGCTTAATGAAACAACAAATATTAAAGTTACAAAAAGGCAGTGGCGTGCATTTTTTTGTCTTTATTTTCAAAAATTCTGTTGTTCTGTTATCCAACACTCTTTAATTCATTGAGTCGAAATGTTTTCTTTTGGCAGTGTGTTCACGAAAACATCAAGGAGTAATTCTTTAGTTACTTTATACTTTATCGTTTTTAAAAAACGGCATCGTTTCGTGTGATCATTCATTGTCTTTTCACAACGTTTCGTCATGTTAATTTTTTATTTTAAACTCTCGTTAGAATTGAAGGGTGTAGGAAAAAAAAGATGGAAGTCGCAAAAACTAAGTATTGAGAAAAGTGATTTTAAAAGTTTCAAGACTAATAGTTCCGTTGTACAGGGTGGGTCAAAGATCTGACGGAGTACCATGAATTCTTCATCACGAGGAATTGAAAAAGTAGTTAAAGTTAAATTATAATTTTTTCATGTATACAGGGTGGCCCAAAAGTGAAAGCAGACCAAACATTTTTTAATGGAAATTCATATGTATTGTATACTCATGCCTTCTCTACTTGTTTCAGGGACCAGGGCAGTTTGCTGAAATGTAAGTGCATTTAGGGTTTTCTTATTGGTGCAGGGTTCACAGGCGAACATCACGTAGCTGCAAGACTGACAAAGCTGCCCTCCTCCTAGGCAGGGTGCCCCATTTAGATAGTTAGGAATCACTAAGAAAAAAGCGTCGGTATAGTAGAAAGGTTAGTAAACATAACAAAGCGGTTGCAAACTTTCAAAGCAGAGAGATTCGGAATAGTCATATAAAACATTTGCGTCAGAGAATTCTAAATAAGTATCTAGGGAAATGTTAGGGAATGGGCACTCTGCGATATGGGGGCGCATCGAGGGATACATCAGACAACATAATATGCAAGAGCACATCGCGGGATCCAGACGACACGAGTTAATGTGTTTATGAATATATTTGGATAATTTATCAACATACTTTTTTCCTACATTTTGAATACCTATAGCCAAAAACAGAAGTTATTAGCAGTACCTCATCGTTGGTAACTTAACTACGATCTCTGCGAACTGCGGAGACATACGAGGGGTATTTTTCATGTGCGTGCGAACCATTTTTTTTTATGAAATGTGTCAATATATTATAGCCACATATTTTATTTATATTCATTTTAGCAGATATTGGAAAAAAAGGAGCATAACATAATGGAAACCAACTATGAAAGTAGCACCCGAGTAACTTTTTTTAAAAAGAGAAACCTTTTATAGCCGTTCGCAAGCGAAAACGCTCGATGGAATTGTCCTATCCGCTTTTCCTGCCCAAAGTGAGAACGAGAGTTTTAATAACGTAGTACTGCTGTTTATACTTTTTACAGGGACTATGACAGTTTGCTTGAATGTAAGTGCATTTATGGTTTTCTTCTTAGTGTTCACAGCCATGTTTGACGAATGTATGGGACGACTCTTTATACTACCCTGGACCAGACAGGGTGCCCCATTTAGATAGTTGGGCATCATTATAGGAAACAACGTCGGTTGAGTGGAGAAATACAACTCTCTCCTTACGTCTAAACATGCGGGGTAACACAGAGGTAAATCTGTTTTTATAATTTATATATGACTTCTATGTAATATGTTTTCTCATACATTTTTCTGAAGAATCATTGAGCCTTCAACAAGCAAAACTGTGTTAAACTTCAACGATTGCACTGTGCAAAGGTCCGTCAAGAAGGAAGGAATTCCCCTGGGTCCATGGCCGAGCTGTTAATCAGGAATCCATCATTAAAAAAAAACTGCTAGGTATTAATGTGGTGTTTATGTAAGTACACAAAAGGTATGATACACAATTGTATTAAAAACGATTATTACTTTTACAAGCAATGTGTGAAGAAATGTTTCGCGAGACATGTGGTTAATAATTTTTTGAGAAATATATATGAAAGTTCAGGTTTAGATGCTAAGTAACCAGATAAGGAGGTAGTAGTAGCAGTAGTAGTAGTTCTGGTAATACTTAGTGATAGTAGGGATAGTAGTAGATCATTACAGGTATGAGGCAAGATGGTTTGTAAAACTTTGGTACTCACTCCAGGGTGTGGCCCCCCGAAACTATATTTATTATTATGTTTTTTATTCACTATTTGTATTTTACTATCGACAGCTGGATACAAGTATAATGGATTATAATTCTTATTTTTACGTATTTCATCGGTCTGTTGTCTATGATTATTTATGCTTTAAAATCGTAGCGCAAGTGTTTTTCTTAGTTTGTTTCAGCTTTTAGGTGAGAATGCGAACATTTCTGTATTTCAGGAATGGTGATGAACTATGATAAATATTTATGATAATGATATATTTACTATAATTTTAATTTTAGCTTACATTTGGTATTTACTACTTCTAATAGGTACATATTTTACGAACATATCTATTTTCAGCTAAGATGTGATTGCACATTTCTTATTTTTACGTAATTTACAGAAAGTTTAAGGTTTTCTTTCAGAATCGTAGCCCAAATATTTTTATCAAGCTTCGGAGGGGGGCACTACCAATTTCAGGAATAGCACATGTTGTTGACACTCCCGAGCGTGATAAACCAAAAAATGTTCTGCCTGGATAGCCAGATGAATGTTTCATTGGGCATACACGAGTTGGGTGAAGATAGAGGTTGAATAGTAACAATAGAAACATGTTATGAATAATTAGTCCCGACCGATGTTTATGAAATCAGCAATCAAAGATCAACATTTTTACAGGGTAAGCATTGGAGAGTATGGCATCAAGAAGGTTGGTTTTAAACTTGGATAGAACTGTTAAGAATGTTGGAAAGGTTCAAAACTAACCCTAAGAAAACCAAACGTTTGCCACTCAAACTATACTTAAATAAATAAATACAGAGTCAACCTACTTGATGTTTCAAAATAAGCAGAGGTGTTAATTAAATTCTTATGTGAACTCTCTTTGCAGATAAATCTGTGGATAATAGTAGCGTGGTCTACCGTCAATATATTGATGAAGTTTTACGAAATATTTAAAGGCAAAAGGATCTGAAAAAACCTTTGAAGCAATTAAGGGACATATGTTATTTGGAAAGTAACATGGGACCAAAAGTTATATTTCTTCACGCTCTTGAAGATGATTGCAGGCTGGTACATGCAGAATGAAGATCAATTGAATTGATAACCGAAATGATGAACAGGTATTTTTTACATAATCTTGAACTTATTTATTCTCGATGTTTCACCTATTGCGAAAAGCAGCGGCGTCATAGAAGAAAGCTTTCGCCAAATTATCAGACAGATATCAGTGAACTACGAGGGGTGTTTTTATAGTAGGAACCAATTGCGACCAATGAACTCAGACACTCTGGCCAATCTCTCACTATGCCGCTATAAAAAAGTCATGATCCATTAGTTTGGTTGGAGAATATCTATAAGATTTTTCCTTCAAGGATATTCAACCAAATTGGGTCACAGAAGAACTAGAAAGACAATTATTGTTACGTTTATATAGGGTGATTCCTTCACCATCCCTTTGTAATAAATAGTCTTTGAGAAGTATTGATACTTCCTCCCATTTTATACTATGTCCTGTTTCCCATACATATTCGGTTAGATTTTTTCAAAACATGTGGTTTCGATTGGTCAGAGTGTCAGAGATATATGGGGGAATTATCGACATGACGGCAGGATAAAGGTTTCAGATGCTACATTAAACAAAAGCTGGTATCACGATATGCCTTATGTTTGAATGTTCATGGTGACTGTGTTAAAAAATGAAAAACATTTTGATTTGCGATAAAATTTACTTAAAAAATTGCCCTCGTAGAAACGGTTATTTCAATGCCACTTTTTTTTCAGGTTAATAACTGTGGCATGCTGGTGGATAATAGATGGTACAAATTAACCCAGAATTGCGGAACGACTTGATTTTTCTTCACCTGATACAAATAATCTGAGCAGTGACGGTTGAGGTTTTCTAGGGGTTTCCCTCGCCCAAGTGCGAATGCAGTCACCAAAAAAACATATTCCCCTAATAAATTGTAAAGAAAATGAAATTCATAGTTCTCCTATTAATGATGATGTAATTTTAGATCACAAATTTATTAAATATATTTATATAGTAAAACTGTGTTTTATTAAAAAATATTTATCCTATCAAAGCCCTGATACGATATATACAGAATATTAGGGAAATAATATTCGTAACTTTAAGAGGTGATTCACTGCATTATTCTAAGCAAAAAAGTTCATTATAACCTATGTCCGAAAATCGGAGCAAAAAAAATGATGAACTTATTTATTTTTACTCATGAAATAAATTAATTTTGCACCTTAATAATTTAAATTCATTTGCCTAATAGCGTAAAATGTAACAATACATCTATTTATTAATTAACTATCTCTAACAAAATAATTTTCTTGCTTATTAAATACAATTTTCCGAAGAAAAAACAGACAAACAAAATCCCTCACACAACTGGCAACGTCGATTCTAATAATTCAAGACATATTTTCAACTAAAAAATATACAAACGTAAACAATTTGATGAATCAGTTGCGGTCGTCGTGCGTTCGTACCGCGGTTGCATTGCAGCGTTGCCAAATGTTTAAAATTAAATTATTTACGACTCGCATAAGGTATAAGGAACTTTTTTGTTTGGAATAATAAAATATTACCTATTTACCTAACACCCTGTAGACTAAATTCACATGGCCGGATCAGAGACACAGTCACCGACGACTGTCGAACCAACCGAGAACTGGGAATTTATAAAAGTGTTCAGAGTAAGTAACGTTCTACCGCATTGTCGACGGCATATTTTTTATTACGGGTGATCTTGGCATTTTCGGACTGGATGGCCCCCAAAAAACCTTGTTGTACATGTAACTAAGGACCGTATCGTTAATCGTTCCTACAATAATATTGTAGGACGCCTTTCTGGCCTCCATGATTTTCATAGTTTTAAGGTTATGTTACAAATATTCATTTGCATCAAATTTTTCATGCTTTCGATTTTTCCCATCTTTTATCAGCCTGGGAATTTCCTACGATTCAAAAAGCTGACACGGAACAGTAGAAGCCTTTCTGAATGAGGCTATCAAAATCAAGGAGGTCATGAAGGCGTCCTACAATTATTGTAGGAATGACTGACTATACGGCCCTAAAAAGTAAAATGCTAAAAATGCGGTTCAAATGACTTCCATGGGTCGCTAAAGAGGAATACGATGTTACTTCACATGCATCTAATCCCGGTTAAACATGTAGATCTATTTATTTAGCTAAAAATTGCAAAACCATACGTTTTTGCGACTTTAGGGTGTAAAAAACCATTTTTATTGTTGATGGCTACATTTGAGCGGAACTTTGTACAATAAGGTAATTTGGGGCGCTGAATATGAGCATCATAGAAAAAAAAAATTGCAAAACTATGCGTTTTGCAACTTTTGGGAGCTAAAAATCCATTTTTCTTATCGATGGATATCGAACATTTGTATAACAAGATAATATGAGGTTTGGGGCGTTGAATGCAGGGTGATTCACAAGTCGTGACCAAAAATGAAACATCATACACAGGATCGCATTTTAAGGGGGTCTTCTATGTAACATTTTTTTATCGAGAGCTTCATCAAAAAGGATACGGGATATTGAGTTTAAAAATAAAAAAAAATCTGGGGATTAGTGGCGTTATTTTTCCAAATAAAAATAGAACGCTACTGTTATTTTTCGAGGCGCGAATTTTTTTTAATTTTACCTTCATTTTGTATCTCCGCCACTGATGCACGTTAATTTTAAGTAAAAACTTTTGAATGTGGACAATACTTAGGTGAATCCACATACCAAATTTTATTTCATTCCAGTTGATGATTTTGGAGATATTAAAAAAATGTTTTTTATTTTTAAACTTCAAACCCCGTATATTTTTAATGAAGCCCTTGAGGAAAAAATGTTACATAAAAAACTCCCCTACAATGCGGTCCTATGTATGATGTTTCTTTTTTGGTCACGACTTGTGAATCACCCTGTATAGGTATCATATTTAAAAAATTGTAAGTGCCATCGGATCCGATTTGAGTTGAAAAATTTGTATGGAATCCTAGAACTGATTTGACATCGCATTCAGAATATAAGCAAGCACCCGATTTATCTAGAAAACAAGTTCCCAGATCTGGCGACTGTTTATTAGTCGTTTTTACTGATACAAAAAAACGGATTATGAGAATGGTTGGCCCACACGCTGGACACCTATTTTTTGCAGTATTTCAGATTCAGATTGTAACAAAAGACGTCGGTGATATTAATAAAGTAGTGGCATCTAGTGAGTCAAAGCAAAGATAACTGTCCCTCAGTTAGAAATTCCTTATTGATGTTGCTGATTTTGACTAATCACATACAGATGTCACTGCTACAATAATTTTAGTGACATCTATTAGACGAAACCCCAACTGTATAACTAGCAGATTACAGATTTCTGTGTTGACAGGTACATCTTGACAGGTTGAAAAGTTTGTTGTTTTTATGTTGATGTTAAACGAAATTTTAAGCACAGATTATTTTAAGCGAAAAATTGATGGTTGAAAGAACAAATCAACAAAGATCGTTATACAGTTGTCGTTCGTGTCGATAATAGTTCTTGAAACGTCGCAACATGGATTTGAAAGACGATACACCAGTGATCAAACAAGAATTCGAAAAACCTTATGAAAACGCTGAAATAATGGATACAGCTGAAATAAAACTGGAAGAGGTTGAAATTCATTATGAGGGGTATGAAGTTTGCTTCAACTTTTAAGCAATCTTTCAGGGGTCTATAAATAAAAATCTGATAATATAACATTCAACCTTCTCTCTTTGGTTCTTAACAATGTTTGATGAAAATTAACAGCTGTGTATAAGTGAATATGCCTAGTAAATTACTAAATTGGGCTTTTTAAAGGTCAGTTTTTTTTAAATTTGCCTGGACACGGAACAACTACAGTGGAATCTCCTTTGGATGGTCTGAATGTGTCTGTTCAAGAGTTGTGTACAGATTAAAAAAAAATACAACAAAATCGCGTTCCTAATGAAAACTGAATATATTAAAGAAACTGAAAAATTTAAAATGCATAAGTATATAAACAACATACAAACTTTCATCTAGGTTCAAAAAATCATAAAGGCTTTCAATATGAGTCAGTTTCAATAATATCTCATTTTGAAAGTACATTAAGTGGTTAATCATCTTCGGAATCAGGTGTATCAGCCTGGTCTTCACTTTGCATATTTTCACGCTTAAATCCTGCTCTGCAGAAGCAATTTTGCACTGCTTCTTTGGTTACTTGGTTCCAAGCAGTTTCTGAAAAATAGACTGCATCCAATGATCTAATTTTCTTTATTAACTCTAAAGCTGTTTGATGATTTCTGTCCAACTCGGATTTAATACAATACAAATTATATGAGAGTCTGTTGGGACCATGAAAAACTGTCCATGTAAGAGGAGTGTCTGCTAAGGGAAATTTCACTGTAACATTTTTATCTCAGGCTGAAAGTTGAACCAGCATCAGAAGGTTCTATGGATGGAGCTAATTTAATCCCAGATACATTGATCTATGTAAAAATGGAGAACCAGCTGGCAGATAAGATTAAATCCGAAAAGGTAGAAGAGGAAGATTTTGACAATTTGCAGCTGACTGAAGAATTTGACATCAAATCTGAGGATGATTCAATGCCCGACACATCATCGAATAGGTGAATTGATTTTTCATTCCTTCTTGATGGTTCAAACGTAATCGGTGTTATTCTTTTTCAGGGGGGAAGAACCTTTCATACCGGAAGCTAATACAAATTTTTTCTTTTGTTACAATTGTAACCACGCATCTCGCTCAAAAATATCCTTGAGACGTCATATAAATACCGGCAAATGTACCGCAAAAACAAAATTCGACAAGTCACAATCTGTAATGTCTTTGAACGTTCATGTTTGTAAATGTAACAGAGTGTTTGAAAGCAAGTTTTCTCTAGACAAGCATCTAACCACATGTGACAAGAAAACTACCCGTAAAAAAACGTATACCTACACCTTTAATTGCGACTATTGTAGCAAGGCGTACAAGAATAAATTAGCCTTAGATAATCATATAATACAGAATCATCCTAAATTTAAATCAACAGTTAAAAGAGACGTTTATCAATGTTCACATTGCTCGTATAAATCTTGCATAAGGCAAAAGTTCAATGATCATATACTGAGACATCCGGCCGTAAGCTCTAGTAAGAAACTCGGCACGTGCGAACATTGCGATGCGTCATTCAAGCAAGAGATGTCGTTGCAAGATCACATTTTGAAAAAACATCCTGAGCACAGCGCGTCCGTCACAGGGAGAATACATGAATGTCCGCATTGTACATATAAAACTACGTACAAAAGCCGCGTCAGATACCATATGGCCGTTCACACCAACACAAACGCTACTAACAAGATTTCTAAATGTAAACATTGCACCGCGATATTTCAATCTAACAATGCGTTGAAGGTCCATATAATAAAAAACCATCCGGAGCTTCGGGATTTAATTTTTAACAGAGTTTACAAGTGCTCGCATTGTAAATATAAAACTGACAAGGAGAATTTGCTGGACAAACATATGTCGAAACATTCCAGTAAAGATTTCGACCTTAACCGACCGAAAAACACCGTGTGCAAGTATTGTAAGGTGTCGTATGAAAGAGAAAGCTGGCTGAATGAACATATACTAAGAGCGCACCCAGACTGTACAGCGTCAGTTTCTTGTGAGATACTCGAATGTCTCGATTGCGAATACAAAACTACGTACAAGTACAGATTTGCTAAGCATATGAAACAACACAATTACAGAGTTTCCGAAAATGATCCGTACGTCTGCGTACTGTGCAAAAAGACGTTCACTCGTAAACTAACTTTAGACGAGCATATCTTGCAGATACATCCGAATTCCGAGTCGCTTGTTAACAGTAAAATTCACGAATGCTCGTATTGCGACTTTATAACCACGATGAAAGCCAGACTCGGAGATCATATGTTAAAACACCCGCACAGCAACAAGCTAGGCACTTGCGAACACTGTAACGCGACGTTCACGCGCGAGGTCGCGCTGCACGATCACATTTTAAAGAAGCATCCAGACGTCAGTACGTCTTTTTCGAGTAAAATATATGAATGTCGACAGTGCAGTTATAAGACGACATTCAGATATCTATTCAATGAACATATGATGGTCCATGCAAACGGAGGCTTAAGCGTCAAGCCAAGGGTTCTGTGTACGCATTGTAGTTCGTCGTTTAGGCTCAAAGCGTCACGAGACGATCATATTTTGAAGAAGCACCCGGATTTTAGTTCGTCGATTACCAGAAAGATATTGTCGTGTTCGTATTGTCCCACCGATTGCCCGTATACGACTGTAATGAAGCATTATTTGGATCGGCACGTATCCGTTCATCACGGCTTCAAAAATGACGTCAAGTAAAGTGACACGTTAGAGGTTTCGAAGAAAAATGATGAGTCAAATCGTTTCTAAAAGCGACATGAAAATCGTGATTAGTAGGGTTTCCCAAATGGAAGTTCTTTTTTTCAAACGCAGACCGTCGAATTTTGCTTGAACAATGTCAAAACAATTTTTATGTATCTACGAGCCCCTTCCCACTTCAAGATTTGTACCAAAATATTTTCTAATATACAGGGTGTTTCAGTTTATTGTTGCATAACTTTAAGATTCGATAGAACTTTTAAAATTAATGCATAAAGTCTATATAAACATGGGTCGAAAAAAGCGTGGCTTCCGAAATACAGGGTGTTTAAATTTACTTTCTAAAATAGTTTTTTTCAAATATTTCGAACAATATTTGATGTGTAACAGTGAAAATTGCTATACAAGGGTTTTTTGGTACGACAAAACGAACCATGGACATAGTTTTACTGTAGCCGCTAGAGGGCGCTCTCTACTGTACCTGCAGTGTATTAAAATGACTGAAAAATTTTTCTTAGTGCAATTTTTTGCTTTTTGAATAAAAAAACTGATTCTTCGCACTTTTCAACATAAAAAAGCTCTCCTGTGAGTTTTCGTTATAGTTAGCCGTTTTTGAGATATTTCGATTTTTAAGGTTGGATGCATTTTTAATTATTCATGGGAAAATAATATTTTTTTTACATTTTCGATTTGGGCAGTACAATTAAGATGATCGTTTAGATTGTGTTTTTAAACACAGCAATAATTCCTAACTCCAAATAAACACAAAAAAACAGAATATTAATTTGTTTAATTTTCCAATATTATTTTTAACAAATTAAATTAATTATTTACAACTAAAATGCTATTGGATAGTTAGGACAAACATACAAAATCTAAAGTAGTTGCTCGAAATGTAAACCCAATTGTTCAATACCCAATTCACATCTACGAATGATCGAACGTGGTATAGCATTATTCAAATAAGGCCTTATTTCATCACATGCATTCCTGATTCTGTCTATTAGCATATCTCTTGTGGTTACGGGAGTCTGGTACACTTTTTCTTTTAGAAATCCCGACACAAAGAAATCTAATGGATTTAGGTCAGGGGATCGAGGGCCAGGCGACTGGTCCTCCACGGCCGATCCATCTTTCTGGATAATTTTCGTCCAGCCAGTTTCTAACTATTCTCCAATAATGAGCTGGACAACCATCAAGCTGGAACCAGGCCAATCTTCTTAAACCTAACATAACATCATCCCACATATTTGCATGTTCAGTCTTTAAAAATTCCAAGAAGGTCGCAGCATTTAACCTTGCAGGCAAAAGGTAGGGTCCAAATAGTCGATTACGGTAGATACCAATCCTCACGTTCACACTAAATTCATGCTGAAAATTTCTTTCCCGAACTGCATACTTTCAATTTCAAAAATATTTGCAGGCACAGCCTACTTCTAAAAATTATCGAGATACTGACTTTTTAACGTTATTTTATCATAAATAGTTAAAAATGCATCGAACCTTAAAAATCGAAATATCTCAAAAACGGCTAACTATAACGAAAATTTACAAGAGAGCTTTTTCATGTTAAAAAGTGCGAAGAATCAGTTTTTTTATTCAAAAAGCAAAAAATTGCATTAAGAAAAAAATTTCGGTCATTTTAATACACTACAGGTACACTAGAGAGCGCCCTCTAGCGGCTACAGTAAAACTATGCCCATGGTTCGTTTTGTCGTACCAAAAAACCCTTGTATACCAATTTTCACTGTTATACATCAAATATTGTTCGAAATATTTAAAAAAAACTATTTTAGAAAGTAAATTTAAACACCCTGTATTTCGGAAGCCACGCATTTTTCGACCCATGTTTATATAGACTTTATGCATTAATTTTAAAAGTTCTATCGAATCTTAAAGTTATGCAACAATAAACTGAAACACCCTGTATATTATCAAAATATTCATTGTTAATACACACACATTTTTATTGTGTTTGATAAGAAAACAACTAAGATTTCAATAGTTGGGCCAACTGAAGTGGGAAGGGGTTCGTAGAACCAGTGACGTTGGAACATGTCAAAACTAGCATATTACGCGCGTATTGCAGTGCTCGTTTATTCTATTAGTAAACGCACTGTTTTCGTCCACGCATCTTGTCGAAGGAATTACGCAGTTCTAAAAAGGGAATATTTTTAACCTAAAGTATCAAATCACCGGTTCAAAACTTTCGTCTAATGGTCAAGTACTGGCAGTTTTGTTCTATAATATCTGGGAAATGAAATATAATAAATATCTAAGAAATATAAGATACAATAAAGCAGTGTTTTATTTGTCGAATAACAATTAGGTTTTGGAATCGATACATGGTTTCCCTATTAACTTTCAAGGTCAAAGTTTGACTGAAAGTTGTTCCCCGATCGCAATTATATTTATTTTTGAGTTGTTAGAATCAAATGAAAAAAGATAGAGGATCTGCGTATCTCAATTCCAACAAAAATTTGTTTGCCCTTATACTTTGGGACACCCTAGTACATCAGTTCATCATTTACAAAAGCATCGTAGGACGCTAAATTGGAACGTACTCCTAATAATAAAATATATAAATAACGGGTGATTTTTTAAGAGGTATAGGATTTGATTTTCAAAAAAATTGACAAAACGATTAAATCTTTATTTGAGTCGATAGAACGGTCGATATAATTTAATGTTTAAAGATTATTTCATGTAAATGTTGGCCGCGGCTCCGCTTTAGATGGCCCATACGCAAGGTCCAACTTTGGCACACTCTCTCCAACATATCGGCCGGTATCTCACGGATAAATGCTTCAATATTGGCTTCCAGTGCGTCAATCGGTGCTGTAGACATTAGCCTTAACATGGCCCCAGAAGAAATAGTCCAACGGCGTTAAATCACACGATCTAGGCGGCCAATTGACGGGCCCCAAACGTGAGATAAACTGTTCACCGAACTCGCCATTGTTTCGTGTGTGGTGTGGCATGTGGCACCGTCTCGTTGAAACCACATGTCGGCCAAGTCCAGCTCTTCCATTTTGGACAAAAAAAAGTTTGTTATCATCGCACGGTAGCGCTCGCCATTCACAGTTACGTTCCGGCCATTGTCGTCTTTGAAGAAGTACGACCCGATGATGCCACCGGCCCATAATCCACACCGAACAGTGATTTTTTCGGGATGCATTGGTAGCTCTTGCAATGCTTCTGGCTGGTCTTCACTCCAGATGCGGCAATTTGCGGCGAATCGACATTTCACGGTCATCACTAACACTGGCGGATACAGCCGCAATATTTTCTTCAGTCCTCACTCTACGTCTGCGTGTTGGTGGTTTAATGTACAATAATGTAAACTGGGTTCGAAATTTAGTCACAAGCTTCCGAATAGCTCCCTCAGTAGGCCGACCAAATTGCCCATAAATTGGAAGCAGTGCTCGATGCACTCTCTTAACCGAGCATGAATTTTGATAGTAAAATTTAATAATTTGCAAGCGTTGTTCGTTCGTAAGTCGATTCAGGGTTAAATAATAGAACAAATTTGACAATGACACAAGACACGATTCACGCGTCATCTGTCAAAAACAGTGTTGCCAAAAAGATACTAGCAAAAAAATCACCCATTATTTCTACTGTACCGGTGTGTCAGTGACGACACCGTCGCAGAGTAGTTGCAACAGCTCATGAGATATTAACTAGTATAATTCTTTTTCAGAGGCGCGAAAAAGAGAAAGCTGCCGAAAAAACCGCAAACATTTGGAGCGAAAAGAAAACTTTTCTTTTGTTATAAATGTAATTATCCAGCTCGCTCAAAAAACGAACTATGTCGACGTATCACCGGTAGCGAATGCAATACGAGAACAAATTCGGACCTGGAGGACTCAAAATTTGCTAGGCCTATGAATGTATTTGTTTGTACACGATGCGATGATGTGTTTACAAGCAAGATGCATTTAGATGAACATATCAAAAACTACATCGCATCTATTGACTCTTGTAACAATAAAACTATCGATAAGGAAAGTTTCGCGCTTGACGAAAAACTAAACATGTGTTCACATTGCAACACATCGTTCAAGTTTAAACAAACGCTTGATAATCATATAGTACAAAAACATCCAGAGTGTATCGGATCAGTGAAAAGTAGAATTCATACATGTGAACTTTGCACATTTAAAACCACTTTCAGACATGAACTGAATAAACATACGGTGATCCATTCCAATTCGGCGCCTAGTAATATTTGTAAACATTGCAACAGAACATTTAAATCCCAACAATCTTTAGATAATCATGTGGTGATGAATCATCCTGAATTTATGACATCGATCAACAGAAAAATTCACGAATGTTCACAGTGTGATTTTAAAACCACATTTAAGCAGAACCTGAAGAAACATTCTTTAGTACATTTAAGTACGGTGCCTAATGCTAAAATCAGTACATGTAGTCATTGTAATGCCACATTTAGTGATAAACAAGAATTCAATAACCATATAATAGCGAACCATCCGGAGATAGCTACATCGATAAAAAAGAAACTGCACGTATGTTCGTTCTGTTCATATAAAACCAGCATTAAGCGTGCTTTCAAAGATCATCTGCTCATGCATCCCGGAGCAAGCGCTAGAAAATCAGGCAAATGTGAACATTGTAACGTCACTTTTACTCGAGAGATGACCTTAGATGATCACATTGTGAGAAATCACCCGGAATTTATCGGATCCGTTACTAGAAAAATACACGAATGTTCCGATTGTGGTTACAAAACAACCTACAAGAACCATCTCGACGAGCATATGTTACGTCATTCCCGTACAGATTCTGGTGTGTGCGATAAAAGCATTTTGTGTTCGCACTGTGATGCGTCGTTTAAGTGTAAAATTTCACTAGACGACCATATTTTGAAAAAGCATCCCGAATTTAAGGCGACAGTCACCAGGAAGACGTATTTTTGTACGCTTTGTGATCATAGTACCGTCAGGAAGCGCGACTTCGACTTACATATGGTTATACATCATGGTTGCAAAGCTAATTCTACAAAATAAATACTATTTATTGTTGGAATCAAAACTTTTACATAGTTTGTCAAATACGAAATAAAAACATAAAAACTTGAAGTATGTGTATTATTGTACCGAGTTGTTTGCTGGATAAGTTAAAAAATGTCGTCAAGTAGGTTGACTCTACATTACTCACACAACGGTCTTAATTTCAGAAGGATTATAAGAAGAAAAAACGCTGTTGCGCGTCTATGAATTTGATGAATGTTTGTTTACTGAAGTTTTGCAAATTTTCACTAAACAATGCAATGTAAATGATAAACGGCATCATATACACGTGAAATGATTTCGGATTCAGTTTTGGCGACGCAAAATACGTACGATAGAGGTTTTTTGAGACTGCGAAGATGTATAACACGAAGAAAGAATCAAGTGAGCCAAACTGGCTCACAGTTCCATTAATTTAATAACGCTACTATCTAGAAACTGCAGAGCGCAGAGTATAACTGGAGACACTTGGTTAACAATTAAAAAACAAAGATTTACATCAACAATACCCATTGGAATGCTTTGGGATTTTGCCAATGGATGTTTAAAGAATCTTTAGGAAATTGAACAACCTTGAGATTTTCGTTTATTCATATTATTTTTCTGGGTCGAAAATTGCATATTTTGCACCTTATCAAATATTGTCTCACTTATATGTGAAAAACTATCAACTGTAGAAAACAATTCTAAAGCGCCTTTTTGTCAAAACAAAAAAAAAACAAGCGGACTTCCTGAGGCGGGAGGCGCCTAAAAAAATGTGTAGAAAAAAATTGCGATTATGGAGAAGAATATTTTAAGCATCGTCGGGTCAAAATGGACCACACTGTTATGTGAAAAGTGAGAAACGTTTTCTTATATGAGAAAGTATTTGTTTTTTTTTTTGATGTAGATCATGAAGATCAAATATGGCCTATTTTGTTAATTTTCAGTTGAAATTCGTAAATTATATTGCGTTACTCGTTTTCAGATGCAGTATTTTTATTTGTTTTTGGACAATAAATACCTGTAGATTTCATGTAAGAGAGTTTTATGTGTACAAACCTATTGCCTACAGCCTGAGCGTTTTTAAAAAGTAAGTAAGTAAAAGATCGACGTGATAACAATCGAACTTAAATTATTATCAAACAGCCTGAAAAATACATTCTACAGATTCAAATAATGTTCTTCTAATGGACAGCGAATCGAAATTCAATGAACAATTATTTCGAGAGATTTACAAGCACAAATATACAGGGTGAATGGGTGTCGATAACTCAGTTTTCACTCATGGTACCTAAAAAATTAATTACAAAAGTTGTAGCCAGATTTGGATAGGTCATTTCAAACGAAGCGACACTGTAGGATTTTATTTCCAAATTGTTGAGATATTGGGCAATTTATCGAAAAAAAAACTCGCACGTCCGCAACTGTTGTAAGCTAGAACACTGAACTTTACGTTAGAAAAAAATATGATCCTATATTTTGTTCCTATCTGCTTAGTTTTTTTGGTACTTTATACACGGTTTACAAGAAGGCAAAACGAACCATTTCTCAAAAATTCCAAATGGAACAATGCATATCTTCAAATTTTTTTCATTCCCCCTTTTGCACATTTTTTCTGATTCTGTGAAAACTGCTTTTAAACACATATGAGTTTTCCTCAAAACAACGACGAAATATTACAATGCATTTCAAATTTAAAACAAATAGTTTACAATACCAATAACTCCTGAAATGCTTTGGGATTTTGTTAGATGTTTAAAGGATATTAAAAAGTATTGAAAACATAAAAATTTTCGTTTTTTCATATTGTTTTTTGGGATCGGAAATGGCATGTTTCGCAAAATAAAAATAATCAGTGAAATAACCTAACTTCTGAAAATGATATAAATTTGTTGTCGTTATGTTTCTGACTCGTGATTTTATCATCGACGTACGTCCATTGATTACTTCAGTACCATTTATGGTATGACGTAAATAGTCATCTTTCGTGATTTTGACTATACTAAGTGAAAATGACGATACCAATTAAGGCTTAAAGATCAACGTTTCCAATGGTGAATTCTTTTTTTCAAACAAAAAATTCCTTGTGCCTGAAAAAAATGTGGGTACCCCATTTTTGAGACAAACCTGGTGTAGTCTTGCTCTTACTGTATCTGATTCGCAATGTATCTTTTCCTTTCTCCAAACTTTGTTACTGTAAGGGAAATAAAACAAACGGGTAAGCAACATATTTATTCTTAAAACAGTTTACAAAACTATTAGTACTTATACGTTCAACAATAATTTAAAATCCAGATTAAAATATATACTTATTTGGCACGTTTATATTTTAAATATATATCTTTTAAGTAAAACCGCGATTTTGAAACGCAGCATTTTTGATCTACGTTACAATATTGTGCAACAGCATCCATAATACTTCTTATATCCTATACAGTACGTTTTAAAGTGTAACACAGAACACAAAAAAAGATCGACGTGATAACAATAGAACTTAAATTATTATCAAACAGCCTGAATATAGCACAATGGGAAAATACATTCTACAGATTCAAAGAATGTTCTTCTAATGGACAGCGAATCGAAATTCAATGAACGATTATTTCGAGAGATTTGAATGGGTGTCGATAACTCAGTTTTCACTCATGGTATTTAAAAAATTAATTAGAAAAATTGTAGTCAACAGTGCGCTTTAATATTTTTTTACAGTAACTGAATCATTGTCTTTTTTCTAATGGAAAAAATATTTTATTACAGATTTGCATATGTCATTTCAAACGAAGCCACAGTATAGGGTTTTATTTTCAAATTGTTGAGATATTTTACAATTTATCGAAAAAAATAACTTAGAAAACTCGCATGTCCGCAACTGTTGTAGCTAGAATACTGAACTTTACCTTAAAAAAAAAGTATGATCCTATATTTTGTTCCTATCTGATTACTTTTTTAGTTTTTTTTGGTACTTTATACAGGGTTTACAAGAAGGCAAATCGAACCATTTCTCAAAAATTTCAAATGGAACATTGCATATCTTCAAATTTTTTTCTTTCCTTTTCGCACATTTTTTCTGATTCTGTGAAAACTGCTTCTAAACACATAAGGAATTTTTCTAAAAACAACGGCAAAACAATACAATGCCTCTCAAATTCAAACAAATGGTTTACAATATCAATAGCTCCTGAAATGCTTTGGGATTTTGTTAATAGATGTTTAAAGAATATTAAAAAGTATTGCAGACATAAAAATTTTCGTTTTTTCATATTGTTTTTTGGGGTCGTAAATGGCATGTTTCGCAAAACAAAAATAATCAGTGAAATAACCTAACTTCGCAAAATGATAATATAAATTTGTTGTGGTTATGTTTCTGACTCGTGATTTTATCATCGACGTACGTCCATTGATTACTTCAGTACAATTTATGGTATGACGTAAATAGTCATCTTTCGTGATTTTGACTATACGTAAGTAAAAATGACGCTACCAATTAAGGGTTAAAGAACAACGTTTCCAATGGTGAATTCGTTTTTTCAAACAAAAAATTCCTTGTGCCTGAAAAAAATGTGGGTACCCCATTTTTGAGACAAACCTGGTGTAGTCTTGCTCTTACTGTATTTGATTAGCAATGTATCTGTTTTTTTTCTCCAAATTTTGTTACTGTAAGGGAAATAAAACAAACGGGTAAGCAACATATTTATTCTTAAAACAGTTTACAAAACTATTAGTACTTATACGTTCAACAATAATTTAAAATCCAGATTAAAATATATACTTATTTGGCACGTTTATATTTTAAATATATATCTTTTAAGTAAAACCGCGATTTTCAAACGCAGCATTTTTCATCTACGTTACAATATTGTGCAACAGCATCCATAATACTTCTTATATCCTATACAGTACGTTTTAAAGTGTAACACAGAACACAAAAAAAAAGATCGACGTGATAACAATCGAACTTAAATTATTATCAAACAGCCTGAATATAGCACAATTGAAAAATACATTCTACAGGTTCAAAGAATGTTCTTCTAATGGACAGCGAATCGAAATTCAATAGACAATTGTTTCTAGAGATTTGAATGGGTGTCGATAACTCAGTTTTCACTCATCGTATCTAAAAAATTAAATACAAAAATTGTAGTCAACAGTGCGCTTTAAGATTTTTTTTTACAGTAACTGAATCATTGTCTTTTTTCTAATGGAAAAAAATATTTTATTACAGATTTGCATATGTCATTTCAAACGAAGCCTTAGTATAGGGTTTTATTTTCAAATTGTTGAGATATTTTACAATTTATCGAAGAAAAAAACAACTTGGAAAACTCGCATGTCCGCAACTGTTGTAGCTAGAATACTGAACTTTACCTTAAAAAAAAATATGATCCTATATTTTGTTCCTATCTGCTTACTTTTTTAGTTTTTTTGGTACTCTATACAGGGTTTACAAGAAGGCAAATCGAACCATTTCTCAAAAATTTCAAATGGACCATTGCATATCTTCAAATTTTTTTCATTTCTCTTTTCGCACATTTTTTCTGATTCTGTGAAAACTGCTTCGAAACACATAGGAATTTTTCTCAAAACAACGACGAAATATTACAATGCCCCTCAAATTCAAACAAATGGTTTACAATATCAATACCTCCTGAAATGCTTTGTGACTTTGTTAATACATGTTTGAAGAATATTAAAAAGTATTGACAACATAAAAATTTTCGTTTTTTCATATTGTTTTTTTTGGGTCGTAAATGGCATGTTTCGCATTTTTTCAAATATATATATATAAACCATCAATTTTATAGAACTGTTCTAAAGCACCTTTTTATTCAGGAACATCTCAGAAACGCTTTGATTGGAGCAAAAAAAATTTTGGGATTTTGTTTGAAAAATTTTTTTGTCGCAACCTTGGGCCTGGCACTATGCAGAGTCATCGAAAGCGGCCCTTTTTCAATAAGATTATGCAAAAATCTGAATCAGAATATTTTTTCTAGGTATTTCATGGACTATACAGGGTGTTATTCAAGTACGTGGCCAAACTTCAGGAGGTGGCTCTTTGAGTAATTTTAAGATGAAATGTTCGAACAACATCCAAACATCGTTTTATGTTCCAGTCAAAGCGTTCCTGAGATTTTTCTGAACAAAATGGCGCTTTAGAACTGTGCTGTAAAGTTGATGCTTTTCGGGATGTAAGCGATACAGTATTTGAAAAAAATGCGAAAAATGCCATTTACGACCCCGGAAAACAATATGAAAAAACGAACATTTTAATGTTGTCAATCCTTTTTAATATTCTTCAGACATCTAATAACAAAATCTCAGGAATTATTTTTATTGTAAACTATTTGTTTTGAGGAAAACTCATATATTTTTATAAACAGTTTTTCTTCACACCGATTTTTATTAAATATCGTTTTTTTTTATTATGAAACGCTTGCATATCATGGAGCTGATATTTGCTTATACAGAAATTCAGAAAGCTTCGATTTTCAAAAATTGTTACACAGGTAGTTTCATCAAAAAAAAACGAAGGTTTTCAGTTCATCAAGTTTACGAAAAGGTTAGCTATCATTCAAAAACCAGTCGTAAAAAAACCATAAACCTTATGTAAAAGAAGGCTTGTGGAAAGTAATGTAAAAATATATAAAGCATTCCATTGAAAATTTTTGCAAAATCTTTCATTTTGCCTTCTTGACCACCCTAGAACTATTGAAAAAAAAAGTAAGGAGAAAAAAATTTTTGGGATAGATTATCTGAAATCTCAAAAATTTGCCAAAAAACCTTATACAGAAAAATTCCCCTGTAGAGTTAAAAATCTTTTACAAGTAAGCTACAATTTTGGTTTTCAACTTTTTTGGATACCATGCGTAATAACGGAATTATCGATCGAAAATATCTCGCAAAAAATAGTTTATTCAATTCCAGAAACCACCGATTTACTCATAAATTATATTTACAAAAAAATTATTTAGTGATAGTCCTACTTATACGCTAGATTTCTCTAGACAGAAATAGCAATTTTGATATGCAAAATGACATAAAAATGCACATCCAAAATGCAAAAATCGTCAAAAATAGTATCAAATTGATTTGAAGTAAAATGAATCGATGCTAATGATAAAATTTCGCTATTTTATCATTTATTCATTAAATGATAATATATTATGTATAATTATCAATAATAATAAATGAATAAAATTTTCAGCAACCTAAAACAGTTGCGACAATTTTTATTCTTATTTCAGCGAACTTTATGCGATCTTTCAAATGCAATTTATGATTTAAATTAATTTTTTAGATGTGCATTTTTGAGCACATTCTTATAGTCAACTTTCGAAGCGCATACAATCGATATTGTCATACAATTATTTAATATTGTCTGATCCTGTCAAACTTTGGTTTATAAAAGACTTGTTTAACATGTACCTAACAGAACCTGAAAGTTCCATGATGTAGTCATACTGGGAAAATATCAGAAACCTTACGCTAATTTTACGTCGGCAGATTCATAGATAATTTCAAGTATATGCGGTGGAATGCAAAAAAGAAGTTCAGGATATCTTGAAAACTAAATGTTTTTTACCATGAAGTCGAAAAATACTGGAATAAAATCTGTGATAAACATTGTGTGTCCCAATGTTACGTAGACTTAGGGGTCGTATTTTTAGACTCAAAACAGCCCCCAAACCTTACATAAATCATAGCAGAATTTCCCGATGACTCTTAATTTTTTTATTCAGCAAATCTTTTTATTTACTTCATTTTTTGTCTCTTATACAACCAGGCCATCTCGGATAATTTTCAGGAAAAAAAATCAGTTGTATCAAGACTTATTACTCTTTAAGTTACATACTTATTACAATTTTATTTAAGGTGGCACGTCCCTTTTTTTAGGTTTCTTTTCAACTTGATGTTTGCAGCAGAATCCTAAATGCTTTGCATCTGATAATTTCATTTTTCATTTTTTTTTATCACAAAATGCATTTTTTGTGCATTTTTTCTTCAATCGGAAGTTGTTAACAAATGTAAGTACAGCTGTGAAACTGTGTGTGAATATTCCTCTTTTGTTGAAGAATGAAACGAGTGATTACTTTTGTCCTTATCACTTTTCCTTTTCGAAAAATCTTTGATTTTCTTAAATCCTCGTCCCGCAGCAAGTTGAGTTTTCGAGAGAAGCAAAGATTTTTCGAAAAGGAAAGTGATAGGAACAAAAGTAATCACTCGTTTCGTTCTTCCATAAAAGAGGAATATTCACAGACAATTTCAGAGCTGTACTTGCATTTGTTAACAAGTTCCGATTGCAGAAAAAATGCACAAAAATGCCTCTCTATACACACCACGAAATTATCACATGAAAAGGATTTAGGAAAAGAACTTTTAAATAAAAAAAAATCGGAGGCATCGTAAGAGTTAGGAAAAAATTCTGCTATAATTTATGTAGAGGTGAGAGTTTTCACTCTTCTAGAGACCTTTCGGGTTTTTTATAGAAAACAAATTCTAAGACACGTGTTCCAAATTCAATTCAAATCAAATCAGTTAGAAAGATGTCTGGAAAATTTTTATAAACAAAGCACTTTTGCATAGAGGCAAATCATATCCAATCGACTTATTTTGAGTCTAAAAATACGTGCTACTTTTATGTCCATGGAATATTGTATATTTCAGCGTCCCAAAAATTATCCTAGATGAAATGAGATCCTTGCATTTTTCCTCTCTACAATAGTTAGAAATCTACTTTGAAAAGGTCATTGTTACCCTTTCTAAAGTAGATTTAGCTGTAAGAAATTCTCATAGATGCCGCCAGGATATTTTGTTTCATCTCTGATAATTTTTTGGATGTCATTTAGCTATCATCAGGCAGAGGACTTCAATCATATCACCTTAAAACCATGTAAAAAGGTACGAAATCGGCTTGGTCCCAAGTTTCAACAATGAATGCATCTCATGGCAGTGAAAATGGCATAGTAGTTCCTCAAGGTTTTTTTATTATTTGCCTTGTCAATTAGGAGGGACTAGAGGATTCTCCAATATCGAAAAAGGCGGTTCTAGTCCAGGTAGCATTTTCTCATCTGCTTGGAAAAATATTTTGATTCGGATTTTTCGCATAATATTATCCGAAAATGGCCTTTCAACGCACCTGGATGCTGCCAGGCCAAACATTGTCTAAGCGATTTTTTCAAACAGGCTGCAAAAATTGTTTTTTTGCTCTGGTCGAAGTGCTTTTAGGAACAAAAAAAAAAGATGCTAAAACCACCTTCTGAAGCTGATAGTTGATAAGTTATTAACTGTCGAGAATTAAATGACAATTACAGTGCTTCGTAATCTGGTTAATAATAAACTTCGTTGCCTGGAATTAAATCTGAAATCAATATGCGATATTAATAATTTAATAATGTTTATATTTGCGAATGGAGCCATAATTTTTTGATTTATTTTTTTGCCAATTTTGCTATCACTCATGTTCATGTTTATATTTGTATTTCCTGCAATATTGTTTTTAATTCATGTTTTAAATGCATTTTGTGAAATCAACTTTTATACACAAGAGAATCTAGAACTTGATGTTGTTGGCTTTTCCTTGTTGGAATAACAGTGACTATAATATACAGCGTGTTTGAAAAATAGACGAAGATATTTTCGAGGGTGATTCTTTGTTAAAAAAATATGAAAAAAGTTTCTATAAACATAGGTATGGAAGTTTATAGTTACAAGGTGATAAATTGAATTTTTTTTATTAATATCTTCAAAAATATTTACTCGATTTTGTTGAAATTTGGCAATGTTGTTTGTTGTATTAAGATGCTAATTTCTGACTTTTTGTTTTCCAAGGAACCTTTTTTGGGAAACCGATTTTGTCATGTGATATGGAAGAAACGATTTTTATTTTTTTTTCTAAAACGAAGTGAGATACCAAAAAAATACAAGAGGCAAAGTTGTATTTTTAGATGCTTAATCAAACAACAAATATTAAAGTTACAAAAAAAGGCAGTGGCGTACATTTTTTAAGGTGCCCCCGATCTATTTGGGGCTAAATTATCCTCTTAATACAAAAAATAATATTGTCAAACTTATCACCATGTATCTGGAAAACTGCATTTTCGGACCCGTGTTTATAGAAACTTTTTTTCATATTTCTTAGGTAGGAATCACCCTCTAAAATATCTCCATCTATTTTTCGAACAGAAAAAATACGTCATTTTCGACCCCAAAAAACAATACGAAAAAACGAAGATTGTAATGTTTTCAATGTTCTTAAATATTCTCCAAATATTCTTTAACAAAACCCCAAAGCATTTTTGGGTACTATTATTGTACACGTTTGTTTTTTAATTGTTAATGTTTAATGGCCTCTATGCCACATCTCTCTCGCGCATTAAAAAACAAAGGTTCACAATAACATTATCTCCTAAAATGCTTTGTAATTTTGTTACCAGATATTTGAAGAATATTTAGGAACATTGACAGCATTAAAATTTTCGCTTTTTCAAGTTGTTTTTCCGGATCGAAAATCACATATCCTAAACTTTTTTTGGAATATTGAATCGTTTATATCACGACAAATTATCAACTATTGAGAAAAGTTCTAAAGCACCTTTTTTGTTTAGAGTATCTTAAAAAGCCTCAAAACGCTAACAGGAGCTAAAAAACAAATTTTGCAATTGGCTTGAAAAAACCGTTTAAACAATTTTTGACGCAATTTTGGGACTAACAGCATAATTTTTTTTTCAACTGTGTCCTTTTCAAATAATATTATGGTAAAAATCCGTATCACAATTTTTTCTGGATGTTATCTGGACTAGTATTTTTTGATCTGAAACCGCCTTATCTTTCGCTATCGATAATTAATTGATAAATGCAAAACAGTTAAGCCTTTCTTAAGGTGACACGTCCCTTTTGTTAGATTTTTTTCATCTGATAATTCTATGGTGTGTATTATAGAGAGATGACTAAAAAACAATGTTTTTATTTTTTTTTTCAAAAATCTATTTTATTGTGTATTCTTTCTTCAATCGGAACTTGTTAACAAATATAAGCACAGGTCTGAAATTGTCTGTGAAAATTCCTCTTTTATGGAGGAATGAAATGAGTGATTACTTTCGTTCTTACCACTTTTCCTTTTCGAAAAATCTTTGCTTTTCTTGAAAACTAAACTTGCTGCCAGACGAGGCTTCAAGGAAATCAAAGACTTTTCGAAAATGAAAAGTGATAAGATCAAAAGTAATCACTCGTTTCATTCTTCCATAAAAGAGGAATATTCACACACAATTTCAGAGCTGTACTTATATTTGTTAACAAGTTCCGATTGCAGAAAGAATAATACAAACATGCATTTCTTGACAAAAAAATTAAAACATTGTTTTTTAGTCATCTCTCTACACACCATGAAATTATCAGATGAAAAGGATTCAGGATACTGCTGCAAACAAGAAGTTGAAAAGAGGGATGTGCCACCTTAAGGAAATTAATGAAATATCTATATCTTTTTTGAGCTAAAAATCTGACAACTCAAGGCAACGTCCTCACAATAAGGAACCCTCAAGTTAAGGAAGAGCCCTTAGTACCGCTTACTGAAATCATCGCCGAATCTGCGACATTTTGCATTGCACAAAATCACTAAATCACCGTTAGTGATTCCCCGAATATCATTCGAACCTCCCCACCATGGCTTTCACCCAACTTGTGGCAGTGGTGGGGGTGATCGCGTCATCTTGTCCGACGTTTTCTTCTTTCTGGTCATCATGCGTCGCTTTGGCCAGTATAGAGCCTTCGCTGGTGCTGGTCCTGATGCTCAGTCGGGCGGGTTTTACTGGAATCGGTGGGGGCGCTTTCGTGGGTCTCCTCGCCACCTGAAATAACGAACGAACGTTAATTGGCAACAGATTTTTACTTCCTGCACAATAGCCGAACAAATGCGCGACCACTGGAATTAACGAATTTTAATCGCATCCCAATAACCGACCACTTCCATTTTCCGCCATTTTTTCACGAGACTGAAATAAAATTTCATTTTCACTTCATTCGGGAATGAAGACAAAAATAAATTCCGTATACAGGATGATAACTAAGTAAATTAACAGACGATTCACTCTTTGAGTAATTTTAAGACAAAAAGTTCATAGATAGGTCCGCAATTTCTTCGTTCTCAAGAAACAGGGTGTTAAAATGTAAAAAATGGAAAAAGCGGAACAAACTTAATGAAAAAAAAATTGGAACAAACCTAACGAAAAAAAAAATGGGACAAACCTTACGAAATAAAGTGGGACAACCCTAACGAAAAAGAGTGGGACAAACTAACTGAAAAAAGTGGGAAAATTTGACGAAAAAAAGTGGGACAACCATAACGAAAAAAAGTGGGACAGACCTAACGAAAGAAAGTGGCACAAACCTAACGAAAAAAAGTGGGACAAACTTAATAAAAAAGTGGGACAACCCTAACGTAAAAAAGTGGGACAGACCTAACGAAAAAAAGTGGAACAAACTTAATAAAGTGGGACAACCCTAACGAAAAAAAGTGGGACAAACTTAATAAAAAAGTGGGACAACCCTAACGAAAAAAAGTGGGACCAACCTAACGAAACAAAGTGGGACAAACTTAACGAATAAAGTTGGACAACCCTAACGAAAAAAGTGGGACAACCCTAACGTAAGAAAGTGGAACAAACCTAACAAAAAAGTGGATCAGACAACCGAAAAAGTGGGACAAATTTAACGAAAAAAGTGGGAAAACTTAACGAAAATAAGTGGGACAAACCTAACGAAAAAAACTAGGACAAACCTAACGAAACAAAGTGGGACAAACTTAACGAATAAAGTTGGACAACCCTAACGAAAAAAGTGGACAGACCTAACGAAAGAAAGTGGGACAAACCTAACAAAAAAAAGTGGGACAAACCTAACGAAATAAAGTGGGACAAACTTAACGAATAAAGTTGGACAACCACAACGAAAAAAAGTGGGACAAATCTAACGAAAAAAACTGGGACAACCCTAACAAAAAAAGTGGGACAAACCTAACGAAATAAAGTGGGACAAACTTAACGAATAAAGTTGGACAACCCTAACGAAAAAAAGTGGGACAAATCTAACGAAAAAAACTGGGACAACCCTAACAAAAAAAGTGGGACAAAACTAACGAAAAAAAGTGGGACAGACCTAACGAAAAGATGTGGGACAAACCTAACGAAAAAAAGTGGGACAACCCTAACAAAAAAAGTGGGACAACCCTAACGAAAAAAAGTGGAACAAAACTAACTAAAAAAAGTGGGAGAACCCTAACGAGAAAAACTGGGACAAACTTAACGAAAAACGTGGGACAACCCTAACGAAAAAAGTGGGACAAACCTAAGGAAAAAAAGTGGGGCAAATCTAACGATAAAAAGTGAGACAAACCTAACGAAAAAAACTGTGAAATACCTAACGAAAAAAATGGGACAAACCCAACGAAAAAAAGTGGGATAACCCTAACGAAAAATAGGTCCGCAATTGCTTCGTTCGCAAGATGCAAGGTGTTGAAATTTAAAAAAAAATCGTTTTTCGTAAATATCTTTAACGGCATTTTGTTGTCGAGAATATTTACGAAATTTACGAAAAAACATTTTTTTGAAAGTTAACTTGTACTTGTACCTTGAGAATGAAAAATTTGCGGACTTTTTGTCTTAAAATTACTCTGTTAATTTTATAGAACATACTCAATTAACACCCTGCATATAGTGAAGGCAGGTTAAGGGAGACAGTCGAGACAGAAAACAAGTTCATGAAATAAAACCAAGGAAGCATGGAGAGTCATAAATGAATTAAAAGGCAAACCTACTTCCACCAACATACCACCTACAAGTCCTCAGGTATTAAACAATTATTACTGCACAATAGGAGAAAAACTAAAAAATACTGATGATTGATTAACTACCTGTGTGTATAGAGATGGCTAAAAAACAATGTTTTAATTTTTTTTTGTCGAAAATGCATTTATTGTGCATCTTTTCTTCAATCAGAACTTGTTAACAATAATAAATACAGCTCTGAAATTGTAGTGTTCTTCTTTTATGGAAGAATGCAACAAGTGATTTTGTTCTTATCGCTTTTCCTTTCCGAAAAATCTTTGATTTTCTTGAAGCCTCGCCCCGCAGCAAGTTTCAAAAAAAGCAAGACTTTTTCGAAGAGATAAAGTGATAATGATAAAAGTAACCACTTGTTTCATTCATCCATAAAAGTGGAATATACACATAGAATTTCAGAGCTGTACTAATATTTGTTAACAAGTTACGTTCGAAGAAAAAATCCACAATAAAATGCACAAAAAAAGAAATTAAAAACGATGTTTTTTAGTCATCTCTATACACATCACGAAGTAATCAGATGAAAAGGATTTAGACTACTAATGCAAACAGACGGCCTTAAAAAATTTAAACCATATAAATATAGATAAGAAATGTTTACTTTATCCTACGATCAATTAAAAATAAAAAGCATATGGCATATCATTAAAAAAATTAAACGAATGTGGTTGTGCTGGAACCGCACTCAAAATTTTCAAATCATTATTTTTAAAATAAACTATATATAAACGCAGGAGTATCTCAAGGTTCGGTATTAGGTCCGATCCTATTCTTCTATTGCCTTGTAAATGGTTCGTTTTCTGTCAGGTAATAAATGCTATTATACCAAAAAACTGTGATGGCAAGTTTTTATCAAAATTCAATAAATAATTCTGGGTGTTGCATGTTATATGTCACTTACTATATTCACCTTTTGCGCAGCGCCACTGGTAGTACCACACTGGTCCTCGAAATATTTGTACTTTTGCGCGAAAACCACCGTACACCTGTCGCCGTTCCCGCTGAAACTGTCCTGTTTGGCCACCAATCTCCCGCTGGAGTCCTTCACGTACTCCTCGGTCAGGTTGTCCTCCAGAAGGCTCTCGTAATAGCTGTCAGGGTCAGGCGTCACGCGACTAGAATCGTTGTGGAGAGGCGGTGGTGAGCAGGCGTTGCTGGCGGAAGGTGATTGGTCAACACTGGCGGTCGGGTCTTCTTGGCCTGTGTCCGGCACTTCCGTACTGTCGCTGCTGGCGCTCGAGCTGCTGTTTAGCCGTTTGTCGATCTCGTTCAGCACCTGAAAACGAAATTCTGGCTTAAGATTTATTTGCCCAAGTTTTTTTAGTTTGTTTAAGATTCATTTCGCTTTAATGCCATAACGTCACTTTTGTCTAACTGAGAGATCCACTGATTCAAAAAGATGTGCAAATCTAACGAAACTACTAGTACAACTGATTTATTATTACGGTGCATTTGAACTACTGTTCACTTGAACTGCTGTTCATTTGATCTACTGTTCATTTGAACTACTGTTCATTAGAACTACTGTTCATTTGAACTACTGTTCATTTGAACTACTGTTCATTTGAACTACTGTTCATTTGAACTACTGTTCATTTGAACTACTGTTCATTAGAACTACTGTTCATTTGAACTACTGTTCATTTGAACTACTGTTCATTTGAACTACTGTTCATTTGAACTACTGTTAATTTGAACTACTGTTCATTTGAACTACTGTTCATTTGAACTACTGTTCATTTGAACTACTGTTCATTTGAACTACTGTTCATTTGAACTACTGTTCATTTGAACTACTGTTCATTTGAACTACTGTTCATTTGAACTACTGTTCATTTGAACTACTGTTCATTTGAACTACTGTTCATTTGACCTACTGTGCATTTGAATTACTGTACAATTGACCTACTGTGTATTTGAGCTACTGTGCATTTGAACTAAACCGAAACAAACGAAAAGAGGCAACACAGCATCGATCAGTGCAGCAGTGATAACGTGGGGAGTAATCATACGCAAAGAGCAGCAATAAATTCAGAACCGCCGGATGCAAAAGATGAAATTCGTTTTACCTAGAGTGTTCGCTCTCCTACATCTTTGCCCTCTACCTACCTCCTTTTCGTTTATCGTAAGATCTAGATGCTCCACCTCGCCCATCATATCCGTCTCGTCGTCCAGCTCCCTACTTTCTTCCACTGCCAAGTTGACCTTGGACCCCAGCAACAATTTCTGAGGATCCGCGTAGTCCGGGTTGGCCATTTTCTCTCCGATGCTCCGGGAGGAAGTCCGGTGCGGCGGTTCCGGAGGCACGTGTCTCTGTCTCCGTTGCTCTTCTGACACGATGTGTCTCAGTCGCTGCAGCAGGCTGAAGCGAATCGCGGATTTCCGATAGATTTTGTGCTCAGGATGCTCGCTGTTGTCCTCCAGACGAGATGACAATTCGCTGCAATAAATCAAGTACGCATTATAAATATTTCTTTTGTATGGTAACAAAAAGTCACTCACTTCTCGCGCTGTTCGTCAACGTCCCCGGAAGTATTTTCCTTCGACGTCATATCATGCACTAGCCTTTCGTTTTTGCATTCCACCACACTATTTGTGTCAGTCTCAATTTTATCACTCAACTGGAAAGATCGGGGTAGAGAATCGGACTTTGCTGGTAATTTCAACTTCTCTTCAAACCACGTCGACGGTGCAGGGTCGCTTGTAACGTTGCGTCTATAACAGAAAGAAATGCGATTGATATAATCTTGTTTTTGTTATTATTTTACAGGGATCATCGCTGAATAGTATACACGGTGTCTCATTTTAATCTAAACACATAAAACTACGCATTCTAGAAAAAGTTTTAAACGAAATAGGTAGGGTTTTGAGGGGCAACATTATGGGGATCTTGGCAGAGACCTTGAGTACGATCTTCAAGGTCAAGCGAATATTTTCAAATCAAACGCCAGCTTTTTCACATCGGAATTGAAAATAAGAACAAATTATACGTCCGGCCATCACCGTGGCTTCAAGCTCGTTTAAAGGTCAAATGAAGACATTGAAAATAATTTGCTCTAGCAAATATGTTCGAAAGCATATTAGTGACGTTTATCGAGATCATCCATGACCTTGAATATCACCTTCAAGGTCAAGCCAAAACTTCCATAGGAAACCTATCATTTTTGTACTGGATATGAAAAAATAATGAAGTTTTACGTTCGAATATGACCTTGACCTAAAATAACATTCACGCTTCATCAATGGTGACCTTGAACGCGACGTTGACGATGACCTCCAAGATCATTTGACCGTCAAGCTAGTTTCTTTAATGGAACATCTTATTTTTAACAAGGACACCGTAAAGAACGGGAAATTTTACGTTCAAGTAAATCCTTGTCTATGACCTTGACTATGACCTTAAAGGCCATTTTAGGACATTCTAAATGTATGGAGAGAAAACGTCAAAAAATATGCTACGGAGAGAATATTGTTACAAAGCAAAGTTGCAAGGTTCAACTAATGGTGACCTTGAATACAACCTTGACGATGGCCTTTAAGGTCATTTGTAGGTCTAGTGAGTTTTCTTAAATGGTAAACCCCATTTTTGATAACAGACGTATAAAAAGCGGGATATTTTATGTTCAAGTAAATCTCGTCCATGACCTTGAATATTACCTTAAAGGTCATTTTAGTATATCCTATCAGTATGGAAAAACATCTCAAAAAATATGCTACCTAGAGAAAAATGTTACAGAGTAAAGTTGCAAGGTTTGAAAAGGATCATTTAATTATGACCTAACATAGTAGTGTGTCCTTGCCGTTGACCTTTGAGATAATTTGAAGGTCAAGCGAGTTTCTTAGATGGAAATCCCTATTTTTGACAACGGAAGTCTAAAAAGCAGGAAATTTTACGTTCAATTAAGTCTCGTCCATGACCTTGGCTATGACCTTAAAGGTCATTTTAGAACTTCCTAAAGGTATGAAAAAACATCTCAAAAATATGCTACCTAGAGAAAAATGTTACAGAGCAAAGTTGCAAGGTTTGAAAAGGATCACTTAATGATGATCTTGTACGTGACCTTAATTTGATCTTTGAGATCATTTGAAGGTCAAGCGAGTTTCTTAGATGGATATCTCTATTTTTTGCAACGGGCGTCTAAAAAGCAGTAAATCTTACGTTCAAGTAAATTTCGTCCATGACCTTGGCTATGACCTTAAAGGTCATTTTAGAACGTCTTAAAGGTATGGAAAAACATCTCAAAAAACATGCTACCTAGAGAAAAATGTTACAGAGCAAAGTTGCAAGGTTTGAAAGGATCATTTAATGATGACCTTGTACGTGACCTTAACTTGACCTTTGAGATCATTTGAAGGTCAAGCAAGTTTCTTAGATGGAAATCCCTATTTTTGACAACGGAAATTTAAAAAGCAGGAAATTTTACGTTCAAGTAAATTTCGTCCATGACCTTGGCTATGACCTTAAAGGTCATTTTAGAACGTCCTAAAGATATGTAAAAACATTTCAAAAAATATGCTACCTAGAGAAAAATGTTACAGAGCAAAGTTGCCAGGTTTGAAAAGGATCACTTAATGATGATCTTGTACGTGACCTTAACTTGACCTTTCAGATCATTTGAAGGTCAAGCGAGTTTCTTAGATGGATATCTCTATTTTTGGCAACGGGCGTCTAAAAAGCAGTAAATCTTACGTTCAAGTAAATTTCGTCCATGATCTTGGCTATGACCTTAAAGGTCATTTTAGAACGTCCTAAAGATATGTAAAAACATCTCAAAAAATATGCTACCTAGAGAAAAATGTTACAGAGCAAAGTTGCAAGGTTTGAAAAGGATCATTTAATGATGACCTTGTACGTGACCTTAACTTGACCTCTGAGATCGTTTGAAGGTCAAGCGAGTTTCTTAGATGGATATCTCTATTTTTGACAACGGGCGTCTAAAAAGCAGGAAATTTTACGTTCAAGTAAATTTCGTCCATGGCCTTGACTACGACCTTAAAGGTCATTTTAAAACGTCCTAAAGGTATGGAAAAACATCTCAAAAATATGCTACCTAGAGAAAAATGTTACAGAGTAAAGTTGCAAGGTTTGAAAAGGATCATTTAATTATGACCTTGTACGTGACCTTAACTTGACCTCTGAGATAATTTGAAGGTCAAGCGAGTTTCTTAGATGGAAAACCCTATTTTTGGGTTTGGGTTACGTTCAATTAAATCTCGTCCATGACCTTAAAGGTCATTTTAGAACGTCCTAAAGGTATGGAAAAACATCTCAAAAAATATGTTACCTAGAGAAAAATGTTACAGAGCAAAGTTGCAAGGTTTGAAATGGATCATTTAATGATGACCTTGTACGTGACCTTAACTTGACCTTCGAGATCATTTGAAGGTCAAGCGAGTTTCTTAGATGGATATCTCTATTTTTGACAACGGGCGTCTGAAAAGCAGGAAATTTTACGTTCAAGTAAATCTCGTCAATGACCTTGACTATGACCTTAAAAGTCATTTTAGGGCATCCAGGAGGCATGGAGGCAAAAAAATGTTACCCAGAGAAAAATGTTGCAGAGCAAAGTTGCAAGTTTTGAAGGTTGTTATATGCAATAATTTTTCAAACTTCTATAAAAAAAATTACCTGTTCGTATTCTGCCTGTTGCCAAACATCTTCTGATTCTGCATCAATATCTCCGAGACGATCTTCTCCAAATTCGTCTTGACCGGACAATCAGCCTTCTCGTCTTCCCGTTCTTCGTTCCGCACCTCGCCGCCCCCATTTTGGATCAGACTCTCCGTACTCTCGCCAATCGCGTCGCACGTCTCGGAGTCGGACAGGTCCGTGTAAAAAGTCGCGTTCATCGTTTGCTCTTTATTCTTTTTCAATTTGCTGATCTTCTTCGGGACCGTCTTCGAATTGTACTGCGGGATCATGCTCGGCTCCGATTTTCTCCGCCAGCTGCCCAGCGAGACGAACGAACGGTCCTGAGACGAGGCTCTGCGGTTGGAGAAGTCGCGCGTTTTCCTCATCCGACTGCGGCGTTCCAAGTAGTGAGGCGTGGTGGACGGTTTCAGCGGCAGCCATTTCTCCGTCGTCTCCAAGTCTACGAAAAAATGGAGTCATGAAAATTGTTACAGCGATTTTATTCCCGCCGAAGACCCCTTCCCCTACAACCCCCAAGTATCAGCCCCTTCCGATTTGGTTTAAACGCACCTTTTTCGTTGAGATCCTGCCCAAGTTGCAGTACCAGCTGCCTGACTCTATTCGGGATAACTGAAGTGTAGTTTTCCAAAATGACCCTCTTGATTTGCAACGTCCATTCTCGTTTGTGCTGAAGAGATCTTGCTTTCAGCGTCGATTGCAACCTCGGATTGTCAAACGGTAAAACTTGAAAGGAGAGCGGTTCTCCTCTGACTTGTTCCACTAGCATGAGGTTCGAGCACTGCAATCAAACAAGATCATTTATAAGCTCATGACAAATTGTGATTTAATTAGTATTATAGAGAAAATCATTGATGAACATATTCTACTTGAAGACAGTCAAGTATTCTGCTGTCCAAAAAGTGAGCCTAAAGATACTTGCGCCATCTATGAGACAGAAACAGAACCGCGAAAATAAATTTATAAAAGGACCTCGCACAAAACATACAAAAATGGGCCCTGGTCGACTAGCCTAAAACTTCGGTATGATGTATTTGTCACCTTACTGAACAAAATTTCTCAAGGTACCAAAGCGATCCATTGACTAGTTTCTGAGAAATAGGGGGACACAGGTTGCTCGTTTTGGAAAAGGACCTCACACAAAACATATAAAAATGAGCACCGATCGACTTGCCTAAAAACTCAGTATGATCTGTTTCTGGCCTTACTGAACAAAATTTCTCATGGTGCCAAAGCAATCCTATGATTAGTTTCTGAGAAATAGGAGGATACAGTTTGCTCGTTTTGGAAAAGGACCTCGCACACAACATATAAAAATAGGCCCTGATCGACTAGCTTAAAAATTCAGTATTATATATTTATCACCTTACTGAACAAAATTCATCAAGGGTCCAAACCAATCCTATGACTAGTTTCTGAGAAATTGGGGGATACAGGTTGCTCGGTTTGGAAAAGGACCTCGCACTCAACATATAAAAATGAGCCCTGATCGACTAGACTAAAAATTCAATATGATATATTTATCCCCTTACTGAACAAAATTTATCAAGGGACCAAACCAGTCCTATGACTAGTTTCTGAGAGATACAGATTGCTCGTTTTGGAAAAGGACATAGCACAAAACATATCAAAATGGGCACCGATCGACTCGCCTAAAAATTCAGTATATGTTGCTCGCCTTACTGAACAAAATTTCCCATGGTGCCAAAGTAATCCAATGATTAGTTTCTGAGAAATAGGAGGATACAGTTTGCTCGTTTTGGAAAAGGACCTCGCACACAACATATAAAAATGGGCCCTGATCGACTAGCTTAAAAATTCAGTATTATATATTTATCACCTTACTGAACAAAATTCATCAAGGGTCCAATCCAATCCTATGACTAATTTCTGAGAGTTTCAGATTGCTCGTTTTGGAAAAGGACCTCGCACACAACATATAAAAATGGGCCCTGATCGACTAGCTTAAAAATTCAGTATTATATATTTATCACCTTACTGAACAAAATTCATCAAGGGTCCAATCCAATCCTATGACTAATTTCTGAGAGTTTCAGATTGCTCGTTTTGGAAAAGGACCTAGCACAAAACATATAAAAATGGGCACCGATTGACTTGCCTAAAAATTCAGTATGATGTTTCTCGCCTTACTGAACAAAATTTCTCATGGTGCCAAAGTAATCCTATGATTAGTTTCTGAGAAATAGGAGGATACAGCTTGCTCGTTTTGGAAAAGGACCTCGCACACAACATATAAAAATGGGCCCTGATCGACTAGCTTAAAAATTCAGCATGATATATTTATCACCTTACTGAACAAAATTCATCAAGGGACCAAACCAATCCTATGACTAGTTTCTGAGAGATACAGATTGCTCGTTTTGGAAAAGGTCCTCGCACAAAACATATGAAAATGGGCATCGATCGACTAGCCTAAAAATTCAGTATATGTTTCTCGCCTTATTGAACAAAATTTCTCCTGGTGCCAGTAATCCTATGATTAGTTTCTGAGAAATAGGAGGATACAGCTTGCTCGTTTTGGAAAAGGACCTCGCACACAACATATAAAAATGGGCCCTGATCGACTAGCTTAAAAATTCAGTATGATATATTTATCACCTTACTGAACAAAATTCATCAAGGGACCAAACCAATCCTATGACCTGTTTCTGAGAAATAGGGGATACAGGTTGCTCGTTTTGGAAAAGGACCTCGCACACAACATATAAAAATGGGCCCTGATCGACTAGCTTAAAAATTCAGCATGATATATTTATCACCTTACTGAACAAAATTCATCAAGGGACCAAACCAATCCTATGACTAGTTTCTGAGAGATACAGATTGCTCGTTTTGGAAAAGGTCCTCGCACAAAACATATGAAAATGGGCATCGATCGACTAGCCTAAAAATTCAGTATATGTTTCTCGCCTTACTGAACAAAATTTCTCCTGGTGCCAAAGTAATCCTATGATTAGTTTCTGAGAAATAGGAGGATACAGCTTGCTCGTTTTGGAAAAGGACCTCGCACACAACATATAAAAATGGGCCCTGATCGACTAGCTTAAAAATTCAGTATGATATATTTATCACCTTACTGAACAAAATTCATCAAGGGACCAAACCAATCCTATGACCAGTTTCTGAGAAATAGGGGATACAGGTTGCTCGTTTTGGAAAAGGACCTCGCACACAACATATAAAAATGGGCCCTGATCGACTAGCTTAAAAATTCAGCATGATATATTTATCACCTTACTGAACAAAATTCATCAAGGGACCAAACCAATCCTATGACTAGTTTCTGAGAGATACAGATTGCTCGTTTTGGAAAAGGTCCTCGCACAAAACATATGAAAATGGGCATCGATCGACTAGCCTAAAAATTCAGTATGATATGTTTCTCGCCTTACTGAACAAAATTTCTCCTGGTGCCAAAGTAATCCTATGATTAGTTTCTGAGAAATAGGAGGATACAGCTTGCTCGTTTTGGAAAAGGATCTCGCACACAACATATAAAAATGGGCCCTGATCGACTAGCTTAAAAATTCAGCATGATATATTTATCACCTTACTGAACAAAATTCATCAAGGGACCAAACCAATCCTATGACTAGTTTCTGAGAGATACAGATTGCTCGTTTTCGAAAAGGACCTCGTACAAAACATATGAAAATGGGCATCGATCGACTAGCCTAAAAATTCAGTATATGTTTCTCGCCTTACTGAACAAAATTTCTCCTGGTGCCAAAGCAATCCTATGATTAGTTTCTGAGAAATAGGAGGATACAGGTTGCTCGTTTTGGAAAAGGACCTCGCACACAACATATAAAAATGGGCCCTGATCGACTAGCTTAAAAATTCAGTATGATATATTTATCACCTTACTGAACAAAATTCATCAAGGGACCAAACCAATCCTATGACCAGTTTCTGAGAAATAGGGGATACAGGTTGCTCGTTTTGGAAAAGGATCTCGCACACAACATATAAAAATGGGCCCTGATCGACTAGCTTAAAAATTCAGCATGATATATTTATCACCTTACTGAACAAAATTCATCAAGGGACCAAACCAATCCTATGACTAGTTTCTGAGAGATACAGATTGCTCGTTTTCGAAAAGGACCTCGTACAAAACATATGAAAATGGGCATCGATCGACTAGCCTAAAAATTCAGTATATGTTTCTCGCCTTACTGAACAAAATTTCTCCTGGTGCCAAAGCAATCCTATGATTAGTTTCTGAGAAATAGGAGGATACAGGTTGCTCGTTTTGGAAAAGGACCTCGCACACAACATATAAAAATGGGCCCTGATCGACTAGCTTAAAAATTCAGTATGATATATTTATCACCTTACTGAACAAAATTCATCAAGGGACCAAACCAATCCTATGACCAGTTTCTGAGAAATAGGGGATACAGGTTGCTCGTTTTGGAAAAGGATCTCGCACACAACATATAAAAATGGGCCCTGATCGACTAGCTTAAAAATTCAGCATGATATATTTATCACCTTACTGAACAAAATTCATCAAGGGACCAAATCAATCCTATGACTAGTTTCTGAGAGATACAGATTGCTCGTTTTGGAACAGGTCCTCGCACAAAACATATGAAAATGGGCATCGATCGACTAGCCTAAAAAATCAGTATGATATGTTTCTCGCCTTACTGAACAAAATTTCTCCTGGTGCCAAAGCAATCCTATGATTAGTTTCTGAGAAATAGGAGGATACAGCTTGCTCGTTTTGGAAAAGGACCTCGCACACAACATATAAAAATGGGCCCTGATCGACTAGCTTAAAAATTCAGCATGATATATTTATCACCTTACTGAACAAAATTCATCAAGGGACCAAACCAATCCTATGACTAGTTTCTGAGAGATACAGATTGCTCGTTTTCGAAAAGGTCCTCGCACAAAACATATGAAAATGGGCATCGATCGACTAGCCTAAAAATTCAGTATGATATGTTTCTCGCCTTACTGAACAAAATTTCTCCTGGTGCCAAAGTAATCCTATGATTAGTTTCTGAGAAATAGGAGGATACAGCTTGCTCGTTTTGGAAAAGGACCTCGCACACAACATATAAAAATGGGCCCTGATCGACTAGCTTAAAAATTCAGTATGATATATTTATCACCTTACTGAACAAAATTCATCAAGGGACCAAACCAATCCTATGACTAGTTTCTGAGAAATAGGGGATACAGGTTGCTCGTTTTGGAAAAGGACCTCGCACACACATATAAAAATGGGCACCGATCGACTTGGCTACAAATTCAGTACGGTATGTTGCTTGCCTTACTGAACAAAATTTCTCATGATTCCAAAGTAATCCTATGATTAGTTTTTGAGAAATAGGAGGATACAGTTTGCTCGTTTTGGAAAAGGACCTCGCACACAACATATAAAAATGGGCCCTGATCGACTAGCTTAAAAATTCAGTATGATATATTTATCACCTTACTGAACAAAATGCATCAAGGGACCAAACCAATCCTATGACTAGTTTCTGAGAAGTAGGGGATACAGGTTGCTCGTTTTGGAAAAGGACCTCGCACACACATATAAAAATGGGCACCGATCAACTTGCCTACAAATTCAGTACGGTATGTTGCTTGCCTTACTGAACAAAATTTCCCATGGTTCCAAAGTAATACTATGATTAGTTTCTGAGAAATAGGAGGATACAGTTTGCTCGTTTTGGAAAAGGATCTCGCACACAACATATAAAAATGGGCCCTGATCGACTATCTTAAAAATTCAGTATGATATATTTATCACTTTACTGAACAAAATTCATCAAGGGACCAAACCAATCCTATGACCAGTTTCTGAGAAATAGGTTATACAGGTTGCTCGTTTTGGAAAAGGACCTCGCACACAACCTATAAAAATGGGCCCTGATCGACTAGCTTAAAAATTCAGCATGATATATTTATCACCTTACTGAACAAAATTCATCAAGGGACCAAACCAATCCTATTACTAGTTTCTGAGAGATACAGATTGCTCGTTTTGGAAAAGATCCTCGCACAAAACATATGAAAATGGGCATCGACCGACTAGCCTAAAAATTCAGTATGATATGTTTCTCGCCTTACTGAACAAATGTTCTCCTGGTGCCAAAGTAATCCAATGATTAGTTTTTGAGAAATAGGACGATACAGTTTGCTCGTTTTGGAAAAGCACCTCGCACACAACATTTAAAAATGGGCCCTGATCGACTAGCTTAAAAATTCAGTATGATATATTTATCACCTTACTGAACAAAATTCATCAAGGGACCAAACCAATCCTATGACTAGTTTCTGAGAGATACAGATTGCTCGTTTTGGAAAAGGACCTCGCACATATAAAAATGGGCACCGATCGACTAGCCTAAAAATTCAGTATGATATGTTTCTCGCCTCACTGAACACAATTTCTCATTGTACCAAAGCAATCCTATGAATAGTTTTTGAGAAATAGGGGAATGAAGGTTGCTCGATTTGGAAAAAAGATCAGTGAGTTCTGAAAGAAATATTTCATGAGTATTTGGTAAAAAGTCACGTATACGGAGTATAAGTACAATAACAAAAATAAACTCACTGTAAATTCACACTGTAAATAAAGTAAATTTCAAAATTGCCTATCCAACTCAAAAAGCATGGTACGAAGCTGTTCAAATCGGCAAGAATTGCAAGTTTTGTAAACAGGAAGATTGACTTTTTTTTGCAAATTAATAGGTTACACTAAAACAAACAAACAGCAATATCGGAATTGTCCATATTACTTTAATTTACGGTGTTTTCGAAATGCTACCGAGGCTTCCCGAGTGCATGCAGATCGTTTTCTAAGGTCCTTCGTGATTTCTTTATTTTGGGCAAGACGAAATGTTAGTATATAAATGAATATATGTCAATAATTAAAAGACTGCCGAGGTAGCCGAAACGTCACTAAACTAATCCATTCAGCATCTGTGGTTCCATGTATTGGCCAGTGTAAAGTAGAAGTATAAGTTGCAACAACTTAAAGCAATGTTCACACTTGTGCGTTTTCCCATTCATCTTCAAAATAAACATGACCTTGATTTGACCTTGCGAAGGTGATAATAAAAGACAAAGCAACTTTTCCGACCTTCTCATAGATGGCGCTAGCAAGATTTTCAATCCATTTTTTCATATGGACGCTATATTAGATTTTTATACTGGTGAATACTTATTAGTCATAACATTAGTTCAGCAAAACTAATATTTTGAGCTGGAAAATGGAACCCAAGCATTAAATTGACATCGAATTCGGAATATATGCACCCATTCTTCCAAAAACGTCGCGTATAATAGTAAGAAACTTTTTGGAACAAAATTCAATGGGAACGTTTTTTTATCATACCAAAGAACTGAAGACAAAAACATCGCGTGATCTTTAAATCAAGATAGAAATTTTATGTACATACCGGCTTTTATTCACATGCAGGATATGTGCATTATCACGCGTGATCGTAAAATTTATCGACGCATAAAAATTTATTCGAATTTAACAGTCCACTCTGAGAAGAGGAGATAGCACCGCATGATTTTGCATACATAACAGCACAACACAGGTGATTCATTCTTTGTTCTAAAAATAAGTTTTACGACGGATAAAGTTGACTGAACTAAACGTAATCAAACGTTGTGTTATCGATCACTTCAAAATCGACAACGCATCTATGTTTTTTTTTAAGTTGTTTACGTCTGGTAGGTGTTTCTTTACTTTCGCAGGGATAAACAAATAATGACTCTTTCGGGGCGTCGACGGGGTGACAAGACGGAGGATTCACTCGGCATCTCAATTGTGTGAATCTTTTCAAAAATATCATATTCCTTAGTGGTTTACTATCCCTATTTAGATATTAAAATAACAAATCGTATTATGAATACATGTTGCAGACTTGTCCTCAAATGGATGAAAATTGATAAAATGTATAAATACCAGCTTCTAAGTATGACCCATAGAGTTCTTTATTCAAAAACACCGTTAAATTTTGTAATCAAATTCATTCGTAGGAGAAATATGCATGGCATTAATATTAGATATAGAGAGACTTTTTCAAACCCATGCCACAGCACATCACGCGCACTAAAATTAATTAACTGAATTTAGTTAACTAAGCGTAATTAACTAAGTCCTATTAATTTAAATCTGAGAACGCTTTCATATTTATTAATTACGCGTACTAAATAATCAACTAAATTTAGTTAACAAAGCCAAGTTAACTAAATCCTATTAATTTAAATCTAAGAACGCTTTTATATTTAATATTTACGAGTACTAAATTTAATTAACTAAATTTAGTTAACTAATCCTAGTTAACTAAATCCTATTAATTTAAATCTAAGAATGCCTTTGTACTTATTACTAACTAAGCCTAATTAGCTGAATCCTATTAATTTAAATTCAAGAACGCGATTATATTTATAACTTACGCGTACTAAATTTAATTAACTAAGTCTAGTTAGCTAAGTCCTATTAATTTAAATTTAAGAACGCTTTTAAATTTATTACTTACGCTTACTAAATTAAACTAACTAAATTTAGTTAGCGAAGCCTAGTTAGCTAAATCCTATTAATTTAAATTTAAAAACGCTTCTACATTTATTATTTACGCGTACTAAATTTAATTAACTAAACTTAGCTAACTAAGCCTAATTAGCTGAATACTATTAATTTAAATTTAAGAACGCGATTATATTTATTACTTGCGCGCACTAAATTTAATTAACTAACCCTAGTTAGCTAAGTCCTATTAATTTAAATTTAAGAACGCTTTTATATTTATTACTTACGCGTACTAAATTAAGCTAACTAAATTTAGTTAGCGAAGCCTAGTTAGCTAAATCCTATTAATTTAAATTTAAAAACGCTTCTACATTTATTATTTACGCGTACTAAATTTAATTAACTAAATTTAGCTAACTAAGCCCAATTAGCTGAATCCTATTAATTTAAATTTAAGAACGCGATTATATTTATAACTTACGCGTACTAAATTTAATTAACTAAGCCTAGTTAGCTAAGTCCTATTAATTTAAATTTAAGAACGCCTTTATATTTATTACTTACGCTACTAAATTAAACTAACTAAATTTAGTTAGCGAAGCCTAGTTAGCTAAATCCTATTAGGTTAAATTTAAGAACGCTTTTACATTTATTACTTACGCATACTAAATTTAATTAATTAAACTTGGCTAACTAAGCCTAATTAGCTGTATCCTATTAATTTAAATTTAAAAACGCGATTATATTTATAACTTACGCGTACTAAATTTAATTAACTAAGCCTAGTTAGCTGAGTTCTTTAATTTAAATTTAAGAACGCTTTTATATTTATTACTTACGCGTACTAAATTAAAATAACTAAATTTAGTTAGCGAAGCCTAGTTAGCTAAATCCTATTAGGTTAAATTTAAGAACGCTTTTACATTTATTACTTACGCATACTAAATTTAATTAATTAAACTTGGCTAACTAAGCCTAATTAGCTGTATCCTATTAATTTAAATTTAAAAACGCGATTATATTTATAACTTACGCGTACTAAATTTAATTAACTAAGCCTAGTTAGCTGAGTTCTATTAATTTAAATTTAAGAAGGCTTTTATATTTATTACTTTCGCGTACTAAATTAAAATAACTAAATTTAGTTAGCGAAGCCTAGTTAGCTAAATTATATTAATTTAAATTTAAAAACGCTTTTAAATTTATTACTTACTCGTACTAAATTTAATTAACTAAACTTAGCTAACTAAGCCCAATTAGCTGAATCCTATTAATTTAAATTTAAGAACGCGATTATATTTATAACTTACGCGTACTAAATTTAATTAACTAAGCCTAGTTAGCTAAGTCCTATTAATTTAAATTTAAGAACGCTTTTATATTTATTACTTACGCGTACTAAATTAAACTAACTAAATTTAGTTAGCGAAGCCCTGTTAGCTAAATCCTTTTAATTTAAATTTAAAAACGCTTTTACATTTATTACTCACGCGTACTAAATTTAATTAAATAAACTTAGCTAACTAAGCCTAATTAGCTGAAAACTTTTAATTTAAATTTAAGAACGTGATTATATTTATAACTTACGCGTACTAAATTTAATTAACTAAGCCTAGTTAGCTAAGTCCTATCAATTTAAATTTAAGAACGCTTTTATATTTATTACTTACGCGTACTAAATTAAACTAACTAAATTTAGTTAGCGAAGCCCTGTTAGCTAAATCCTTTTAATTTAAATTTAAAAACGCTTTTACATTTATTACTCACGCGTACTAAATTTAATTAACTAAACTTAGCTAACTAAGCCTAATTAGCTGAAACCTATTAATTTAAATTTAAGAACGCGATTATATTTATAACTTACGCGTAATAAATTTAATTAACTAAGCCTAGTTAGCTAAGTCCTATTAATTTAAATTTAAGAACGCTTTTATATTTATTACTTACGCGTACTAAATTAAACTAACTAAATTTAGTTAGCAAAGCCTAGTTAGCTAAATCCTATTAGTTTAAATTTAAAAACGCGATTATATTTATTACTTACGCGCACTAAATTTAATTTACTAAATTTAGTTAACTAAATCCTATTAATTTAAATGTAAGAACGCTTTTATATTTATTACTTACGCGTACTAAATTTAATTAACTAAATTTAGTTGACTAAGCCTAGTTATCTAAATCCTATTAATTTAAATTTAAGGACGCTTTTATATTACTTACTCACGCGTACTAAATTAAACTAACTAAATTTAGTTAGCTAAGCCTAGTTAGCTAAATCCTATTAATTTATATTTAAGAACGCTTTTATATTTATTACTTACACGTACTAAATTTAATTAACTGAACTTAGCTAACTAATCGCATTTATTATATGTAATTATTATTACTCTATATCAGGCACCAAACACTCACCATAATGTGCGTCTTGTACGCAAGCGCCCCATCCTGCTTGCTCTTGGCCATCAACAGCACCTTTTCGAACAAAAAGACGTGCCTGCGTCCCCTAGCCCCTACGACCCTAAATGTCCCCTCGGCGATCAATTCCCCGAGCGACGTCAAATCCCTGCCTGGCCAGCCGTACAGTTGCGCTTGGATCTCCTGCACCCTGACAGCATGTTCGTGTTTGCGTTTCATGTTGTTTATGTCCGACGCGATGCCCGTCATTGTCGTCAACGCCAGGTCGACGGCGGGCTTGTGCGCGCTCGCGCACTGCTTTGACAGACGCTGGAGATAAAAAGTGAGGTTATGGGACCAGTTGTAAATCTAGGTTGACGATAAGTGAGGTTATGGGCCCAGTATGGTATTTTTCACGATACTCCATTACGTCAAATGTAACAGCAAATAACAGCTGATTATCTGGTAACATTTCAAAACAAATGACACACGATTCTGATGGTGTTCGTAAGTGAGGTTATGGGACCAGAAGTATTGCAAGGTGGGTTGGGTTCTGGCCACGACGGTACAGTTGAGGTTTTACAAAACATCTTACCTGCAACAGCAAGTGGTACTTGAGTATCCTCTGCACGGGTTTGAGCAAGTACGATCCGAGAGGCAGCTTATGTCCAAGTGCTATCTGTCGTTCCCTGAACAGGGCGGCCATTCTGTCATCGTTAGTCAACCTGCTGAGCACCTCCATGGTACGTGGGTACGATGTGCAGTACTGGGTGTAAACTGAGAAGCCGTTGTCGTGGATCAGGAAGCAGTTGGCCGTCTCTGTCGGATCACATTCTGCCTTACGGAGATCTTCTAGAAACGATCTGGAATGGTGAAAAGGTAGTTGGTCCTCTTAATAAGTACAAAAGGTACGTTTTGCAGTTTACAAACGGACGCAGGAGGCTGCATGTTACTGAACGTTGAGACATGTCCATGAGTGCATAGTAGCCGCCAGCAGCAGGTCTGTAGATTTGGTTGTTCACAGTATAAAGTACCTCGTATATTAGTCTTACAACCAAATAAGAAACAAAAAGAGACACAGCTACTAAAAACCAAAACAAAATCTCCATACGAAGCACTGGCACACGTTTTTTGATCGCCTTGAACCACATACACCAAGAGGATAAATCAAAATGTATTCATAATTAAATGGACTAATTAAACGACTATTATCCGATTAAAACGATTAAATCCTGCTTAGAGAGAAGAGGCATTCGACATCTGCTTTCAATACAGACGGCGCCAGTCTATTTTCGATAGACTTGACAGCTTTACGAGAAACGGTAGTTGTTAAAATTGATCCGTTCAGAAGCCGATCATAGTTTTATTATGTTCGTTAGACGCGAAGTTTCACCAACGTTCGCTTAAAATGTACGCGAAATGTCGTGGAAAAGGATCAGCGGCTATTTTCGGCATTGAAAATAATACAAATTTCAAGTTAATTGTTGCTAACGTTTAACTTTTTCATTGGCTTTAATTTTAACAAACACAAAATAATATCAAGTTGCCTTTGGACACAGAAGTTTCTTTACTTGTCTACGCACTATTCAAAGACTGATAAACGGTTGTCCAATAGGGACGCAGGAAAGTAAACGTCAATTTGACATAGACGCCATCTTTGTTTTCTGTCACCGACATGTCATTTTGTTAGTTGAATGTTTACTATTGATCGCTACGGAGTCGTATTCGATTGAAGACCGCATTAAAGTTATTCAAGAGCACTACAAAAATGGTGCAAACATAAAAAACACGTATCGCGCGCTTCGTGAACATTTCGGTCGCAACAACCGCCCAAACGAAACGACCATCGGTCGTCTGGTGCGTAAATTCGAGGCAACAGGTTCTGTGGCAAATCTGCCAGGCTCTGGCCGGCCAAGGAGCGTTCGCACACCGGAAAATATTGCTGTTGTGAAGGAGAGTGTGAGAGACGATCCGAAACAATCAACAACGCGTCGACTTTTTCGAAAATGCGGCCGGGGACGCCGTTACCGTCAATTCTGAGCGATATCACGTGATGATAGAGGACTATTTTTTGCCGCAACTTGAAGGAATGGATATGGACGATGTTTATTTCCAACAAGACGGTGCAACATGCCACACAACCAACGTCAATATCCATCGATTGCAGTCCTTCTTCGGTGATCGCGTGATTTCGCGCAGAGGAAATGGGTTCTTTTTATGGGGATATTTGAAAAGCAAAGTCTACGTCAACCAACCAGCCACCCTCCAAGAACTCAAAAACAACGTCATTGCCGAGATAAATGCCATAGAACCGAACATGTTGCAAAATGTCATTGAAAATTTCGACCATCGCGTGGACCAGTCGTGGTGAACATTTGAGCGATATTATTTTTCATACATAAATGGTATAAATGAACCTTCAAAATAAAGTACCCAACTTGATTTGAATATCAATCTTTCTTGTTTTAATATGCGTTTACTTTCCTGCGTCCCATTTGGACAACCCCATACAACTGATCAAAGAAAAGTCTCTGAAAACCATACAATAACGCAAACAGTTTGCTAAATTTAGATAAATGAATCAACACCCTGTATATTTTATAATTATGGTAGCAGATAATGATCCAGCCAGTTCAAGTATATTACATAATTCCGGGATCGTAACGATTTGGGCGTCAGCCGTCGTCAACCCGAAACCTGAACGACAATCCTTGAACACCTTTTAGTGGTACAACAAAGCACACTTTGCAGACTTACACAACGAAATATAACAACTGGTTAACTGGTTTGATTATTTGGGTCTCGGTCTTTCGGGCCAAACCTGCCCTACACGCGTTTCGGTCGCTATAAAAGTCAGGGCGAACGGTCAATTGATCACCAGTTGATACAGCTTGTCCATCAATACAACTCTATCTTCAAGTGTATCTACAGTTACATATAACAAATACCAAAATGGCATACAAAGTAAGTAGATATATTTTTTATCTGTATCGCACTTGGGATCATGATATACCCTATTTTCGTTTTCGAAATGCATCAATGTCTCTGTCAATTGAAACTGAACTTCCTCCATTATTTTACCAGCAAAAAACGTGAAAATGTTTATAGAGGGTGGTTCAGAAAAACGCGGTAATCTAGTGCTGAAAGCACATACAGGAATGTCGAAAAAAAATCCTATAATTTTTCTCCAAAAGGCGTGGTCCGAGAACATTTTTTCAAGAAAAGCGATTCATGTAAAATCGGAAACCTTATTCAAAAACGCAATAAATGTTTCAAACAAGTCAATGACGTGAACTGCCGAGGAAGTGTTGTAATCGTGAAAAATTTCGCAATTGAGTTATTGTTCGGTCTAGTTAAACTTTGTTTTTCGACTTTTTAGAGGCTCCAGATCATTTTAGGGGTTGAAACTCCATGGAGAATTAAATGATAAAAATCCAACTGGTCTGCGCTTGTGTCGTCACTGACACACCGCTACGGGAGAAATATTTACATATTTTAACACACATTTTTTCTGAATTTTATGATCCTTAAATACCTTTACCTCATCCGTGATGGTTCTCTGGATATATCGTCAAGTAGATTGTCTCAGTACTGATGACGCATTGATATACAATAGACACGTATAAATGAGAAACACGGACTCGTGTGATGTAGATATTTTTAAGCACAGAAGACTTGTAAAGCGAAGAATATTATCGCGAGTTTAATACTTCCACAGTTTGGGTAATCGTTGATTTTTTAAATCGATTCAGAGACGGCTGAAATGAAATCGCTGGAACTTAGTGTCACTAAGTTTCCGAGACTCCTGCTCTTTTTTAGACATTGTTTGGATGGGATGAAAATTGAATTCGTGCCAATTTACTTGTCGCCATGTTTTAAATTCCTAGTCTTTTTAAGGCATAGTCAAATCTCTAGCTTTGCTGTTGATACAAGTTCCATCGACTATATCAAGCGGTGATCTTTTGTTTTTTTAGGTATATATTGGTGTCGAGTGCTGTTCGAGGTTCAATTTCTATCTCCTCCGAAGATAAAGGAGCTACGACCCTGACGATTTTTGCGTGAGAAAGTCCGGACATCGGACTTGAAGATAGCGTCTTTTTTATTTCTTTATCCGTTTTCGTTCAAAAGTTTCGAATTTTTTTAAATTCCTCGACTACGTGCTACTTTCCGATGCATGACCACGTTTCCGGCTCTGTCTTGGCCTATTACTACTATACGTAAGCAAGATAAAAATTATATAGCGATTGAAAAATAAAGATATTGAGCTTAGGAAACGATCCTGACTGTTAAAATTTCGAAAAAGTAAACTATTAGCGCCTCAAAGGTACCGATTACAGCCATTTTTCGGCGTTTGTCTTCTTCGATACAGAGCTTTGTTACGAATCGAGATAGCTACGATTTTCTTTCGCAAAACGAAAGACCAAAGCCTCCTGATTAATCCGATATACAACACGTTAGCCGATCGTATTGTTTAAACTCGGCAGATTATAAAATTCCAAGGTATGCAGATATGCAAATAGAATTAAATATTAACAAACGAATTTGTTTCAGCTGGTGATCGCTCTGGCAACCCTAGCCTGCGCCCACGCCGGCTTCATCGCCCCAGCCGCCCCCGCGTTGGCTCTACACGCCGCCCCCACCGCCTACTCGGTCGCCACCCCCGCAGCGCTGACGTCGCAATCGTCGAACATCTACCGCAGCTTCGGCAACCTCGGACAAGTCTCGACCTACCACAAAACCGTTGATACGCCCTTCTCCAGCGTATCCAAGTCCGACGTAAGGGTGTCCAACCCCGGCGTGAGATTCGCCGCCCCCGCTTTGGCTGCTTATGCTGCCCCAACAGCGTACGCTGCCCATGCTGCTTATGCTGCCCCAACAGCGTATGCTGCCCATGCCGCATATGCTGCCCCAACAGCGTACACTGCTCATGCTGCATATGCTGCCCCAACAGCGTACACTGCCCATGCTGCATATGCCGCCCCTGCAATCTCTGCCCACGCCGCATATGCTGCCCCAGCGGCTGTAGCTCACGGACCCCTTCTAGGAGTTGCTTATTCTGCAGCCCCGGCTGTGTCTCATATCACTTATGCTTCCGGATATGCTAACTACGCTTTCTAAGTCCATTTTTTGTTTTTTGTATTTATGTATTGAATAAATATTGTTAATACGTTATTCGTTCGTATTATTGGTACTCCTTTAATATTCGACCTGTTCGGTACTGATTTGGTGTTCATACCCTGTACCTGTATACATTTCATAACGATCTACAGTTTTCATCAATTAAGGAGGGTTAATTACTTTTTTTCATTTATCTCATTATCAATAATCTACCTCCACATCAAAAATCTGGGTTTAGAGACAACGACAGTCCTTCTGTTGATACACGATGACTTCATCACACTTTTATTCCTCCCTGATTTTTCAAAAGTTTTCGATATAATCAATCACGAAGTCTTATCAGAATTGAATTATTTGCGACTTTCCGAAAAGATTGTGATATTTTTCGACACCATTTGATCGTTAGACGTCAAAAAGATTCATAGGCGATAAAATTTCATCACCCGAGCTGATAAAATCTGGCATACCACAAGGTTCTGTTTTAGGGCTACTACTGTTCACATCATGTACCGCAAATTTGACCACAGTTGTAAAATGTATTTATCATTTCACCTAAATAATCACGAAAACGCTACCTCACTTATAAACAAGGATCTAGAAGTAATCTATAATTATGCAAAGAACAATGCTCTTAAATTGATCATTGAAAAAAACCCAAATGATTTAATATGGCCCAAAGACGAAAACCAATTTTTTTGGAGGAAATCTTTTGTATGCCAAAAAAGACATGTTGACCAAGTTTTTCAAAAAAAAGGTATGTGAACTACTAGTTATTTATTTATTATTATTATATTTTTCAAAAATGTGTCTCGTCCTAGATCACATTACTAAGTATTTCGTATTTTTTTTTTGTTTCGAAATGCGATTGAGGACAAAAATGTGCAATTTATTTTGAATTCACGCCTCAAATAGAGTCAGAAAACAAATATAATGCGTTTTGAAAAAATAAAAACAACCCGAATATGGGTCAAAAACGAAATTCAATTTTTTTAAGGAAATCTCTTATACAGGGTTATCCAAATTAAGTGTCCACCATTAGTAAATCCAATTTTTTGAAGGAAGTCTCTTAAAGCAAACAAAAACATTTTGACCAAGTTTTTCAAGAAATTTTTTTGTAAAAGGCTAGTTATTTATTATTATTATATTTTTTCAGAAATGTGTCTCGTCCTAGATCACATTAACAATTATTTCGTATTTTTTTTTCAAAATGTGATTGATAATAAAAAAAGTGGCAATGTTATTGCGAAATTTATTTTGAATTCACACCTCAAATAGAGTCAGAAAACAAGTATAATGCATTTTGAAAAAATAAAAACAACCCGAATATGGGTCAGAAACGAAAACCAATTTTTTTGAAGGAAATCTCTTATATGAAAACAAACAAAAAAATATTGTCCAAGTTTTTCAAGATAATTTTATGTGAAAGACTAGTTATTTATTTATTATATTTTTCAGAAATGTGCCTCGTCCTAGATCACATTAACAAGTATTTCGTAATTTTTTTTCAAAATGTGATTGAGGACGAAAAAGGTGGCAATGTTAATGCGCAATTCATTTTGAATTCACGTCTCAAATAGAGTCAGAAAGCAAGTATAATGCATTTTGAAAAAAAACAAACAATCCGAATATGGGTCAAAAACGAAATCCAATTTTTTGAAGGAAATCTCTTATACAGGGTTATCCAAATTAAGTGTCCACCATTAGTAACTTTGTTATTAGTGAAAATACAAAGTTGTTTGAATTAGCAAACTAGTAGCATTTTTAACGCTGGTAAAAATGAGAAATAAAAAAAAACAATTGAGAGTCGTTATTTAGATTTTTTTCAGTAAAATAACATTTTTTTAAAAGGAAACCCCTGTATATTATATTTTTTTCTGTTAAAGCATCAAATTTTAAACAAAAAAGTTCATAATGACTTTTCCGCTAAAGTCAAAAATAAAGTCAAAATAACGATAAATATTTTTAATTATTTGCAGTATTATAATATTAAGACGGCTATGAAAACAACATGGCGTTCGCGATTTGACAGCATTAAGATAAGCGACAAATTGTTAAACTGGACATACTCGCAACTAGAAGGCTTTGGAAAACAATGATAAAATCAAATAATGTCAAACATTAGTGTAAATACTTGTTTATAAGCTTTATTGTGTCATTAATTTAAAGAAAAATGTTCTCCCATGAAGAAAAGTGTGATATGTTAGAATGCTATTTAGTGTGCAGAAAATCCTCCTCGAGAGCAAGAGAATACTACAGTGAATTATATCCCGCTCGCATTCAACCGTATGAACGATATTTTCTGAGACTTTATCGAAAATTTAGGGGCAACGAAAATGTTTTTGCTAAAACAAGGGCAAAAAAAGAATTCATAATAAGCGAGGCCACGGAAATTGCAGTTATTGGATATTTTGAAGCTTATCGTGAGAATTCAATAGCAGATATTCTCAAGGACTCTAATTTCAGTTATGGTACTGTTCAAAGGATTTTAAAAAAATACAAATTTATTCCGTATAAGTACCGACCAGTTCAAACGCTTTTGGCAGGGGATCCAGAGAGAAGACTTGTTTTTTGCCATTGGTATCTTAGCTTCTGTCGCCAAAATGTAAATAACTTTCGTTACCTTTTATGGACAGATGCATCAAATTTTTCAAATTCTGGAATGTTTAATAGAAAAAACCACCATTATTGGTCAAGAGAAAATCTTTTGTTAGTACATCCAAGAGGCCCACAAGTCCGTTTCAGTTTCAACGTTTGGTGCGGTATAATTGGTTCAAAAATTGTTGGCCCGTTCTTTTATGAGGGAACCCTAACTGGTGAAAGATATGTGGAATTTATGTCAGAAATTCTGACTAATTTCTTAGACGAATTGGATCTTATAAGTAGACATCATCTGCATTTTCAGCAAGATGGCGCACCTGCCCACAACTCCAGAGGTACTTATCATTTTCTAAGTACTACTTTTAATGATCAGTGGATAGGAACAAATGGCCCAATACAGTGGCCTCCCAGATCACCAGATCTAAACCCACTTGATTACTTCTTGTGGGGTTACTTAAAGAACCAAATTTACAAGCGAAGGTACGATAACCTTGACGAGTTAAAGACTGCAGTTAGGGAAAAGATAACCCAGATAGATGGTAGGACCATACTTAAGACAGTTCGAGCAGTTGAAAAACGTGCCCAAAAATGTATTGAAGAACAAGGTGGTGTTTTCGAGCATCTTCTTTAAAAAAAATTGTTATTGTATTTTGTAAGATTATAAGTTGATGTTGAAAATAAAGTTGTCGATACAATTTAATTGTTTCAGATTGGAGGCCATAACTTCAACAATTTGTAACCTAGGAGAAAAGTTATTGTAAGCTTTTTTGTTTAAAATTTGATGCTTTAACAGAAAAAAATATAATATACAGGGGTTTCCATTTAAAAAAATGTTATTTTACTGAAAAAAATCAAAATAACGACTCTCAATTGTTTTTTTTTATTTCTCATTTTTACCAGCGTTAAAAATGCTACTAGTTTGCTAATTCAAACAACTTTGTATTTTCACTAATAACAAAGTTACTAATGGTGGACACTTAATTTGGATAACCCTGTATGCCAAAAAAAACATATTGACCAAGTTTTTCAAGAAAATTTTATATGAAAGACTAGTTATTTATTTATTATATTTTTCAGTGGTTTGTCCTAGATCCCATTACCAATAATTTGTTTTTTTTTTTAATGTGATTGAGAACAAAAATGTGGCACGGTTTATGCGCAATTTATTTTGAATTCACGTCTGAAATAGTCAGAAAACAAGTATAATGCATTTTGAAAAAATACAAACAACCCGAATATGGGTCAAAAATGAAATCCAATTTTTTGAAGGAAGTCGCTTAATGCAAACAAAAACATTTTGCACAAGTTTTTCAAGAAAACTTTATGTAAAAGACTAGTTATTTATTTATTATTATTATATTTTTCAAGTATTTCGTATTTCTTTTTCAAAAAGTGGGAATGATAATGTGCAATTTATTTTGAATTCACGTCTCAAATAGAGTCCGAAAACAAGTATAATGCGTTTTGAAAAAATAAAAACAACCCTAATATGGGTCAAAAACGAAATCGAATTTTTTGAAGGAAATCTCTTATATGCCAAAAAAAAAACATTTTGACCAAGTTTTTCAAGACATTTTTTTGTAAAAAACTAGTTATTTATTATTATTATTATTATTATTACATTTTTCAGAAATGTGTCCAGTCCTAGATCACATTATCAAGTATTTTGTATTTTTTTTTCAAAATGTGATTAAGGACAAAAAAGTGGCAATGTTAATGCGTAATTTATTTTGAATTCACGCCTCAAAAAAGTCAGAAAACAAGGATAATGCATTTTGAAAAAATACAAACAGTCCGATTAAAGTTGCTGAAACGCATGAAGATTTAATTTTGGTATCAAGACAAATCTAAGGTCACCACAAACGTCAAAATCTATTAAGCCCCTGAAATGAACATTTCAAAGCTTCCATTTGAAATCCACCATTTTGATTCTTCTTTGAATTTCAAGCTGAAATTTTCGATTCAAATCCGCCATTTTGGTTTATAAAATTCCAATATACCCAGTGTCACTTGTACTGCTGAGACGTGCAAAAAACGTAAACATCCTTCTAAGGCAAACAGGTTACAAAAAAAACTATTCTGGTAGAATACTCGGAATTGTGAAATAGAATAGTGCCATATTCTTAGGTATCTAAATGCACAGAGTTAATTTGAAATATCCATATTTAAAAACAACGTATCACTACTCACCGGTTGAATTTGTAGATTTCTTCTAAATTGTTGAACAAATACGGTAAATGCTGAGCTAATGGACAGTCTGGATCGTTTCTCCACACCTCAAGATAGCCCTGCAACAAAACATTATCTTATTAATACAGTCATACTATTTTTATTCCTAGTTTAAACGGCAAAAATAATCCATTCTCATGAAAAGGAATTCTACAATAGATTTCAAACTTCACGCATAGAGAACTCAATCTTCCATCAACATTCATTTAGATATGTGATATCGTGCTAGGTATGGCACCTGCAGTATTTTATCTATCTAGCGCAAACACTATTTACGATATTTGAAAGTACCTGGTAAGATCACAATAACCTGTCTAATAATCTTTTCTAAATGCCTTGCTGAATACGATGTAGTACTTTGGACGCCAGACGTTTCCTATACCCACAATAACTGGACTATTTTTTATACAAAATGTCTAAATATCTTGGCGCCGCAGTTGCTATAAATTTTCCAGTTTATATTCTGTAACGTTGATGGAGAAATAACGAAAAAAAGATTTTCTTCAATCGTGCAAAACTAAATCAGGTTTTCTGAACGGAAATGACCCCCTCTCAACCCCTTTCGTTTGATCCGTGACTCTTGGGACACCCTATATACGATGCCCCAACATTGTTATGGTCCTGGTTTTTTATTCCTTTCAATTAACATACTATACTAACTAGCGTGTCTGTAGGTGTGAAAACTGGGAGCTTCACAAGACATATGACATATAAAAAATAAATGAATGGTAAAGTACCACATCTGTTGCACATAGCGCCGTTGATGGGAAGAAAGATAAAATATAGCCGACAGGATGCCAGTACGGCTAAAAAACTAAAAGGTCTGATGGAAATTGAATACTTGGAGATTTTGTTCGTTTTGTCGAGGGACAGTGCCTAGGTTGGAAATTAATTGACATAGTACCTGACCTGTTTTAACAGCATATGTATGCAAAAAAATATCTAAAATGCGCGTAGTGTCGTCATACACTGATAACAAAGACGCAACATTACCAATCTGCGATCTACGAGGGTTGTTCCAAAAATAAGGTTCCCGTACAGAAATTGGATTGCGCAATGGATTTTGATTTTGATCGCAGAGGAAGTTTACCTATGTTGGCCCCAATATAGTATTTGCTAGCGAAACAATTGAACATGCTATTACTTTTTGCGTTGTAGAAAAATCACCTTTTCCTAAAAATTGTTTATGGTGGATTTATTCGGTTTTGCTCCTCAATTCTTCAAGCAGCAGCGACAACAATTCTGAGCATCGATTGGTGAAACAATGGGAGGTGCCTTAATTGTGTAATGAATTTTTTCTGGGCCAAAGATGGGTTCCAACCGAACAAGCCTCGTATTTACTGTCAAGCATGTGTTCCTGAGTCTCTCCTACATACTGACAACAAGCATCTTAAGCGGATACAGTTATTAATTATAGAAAGGCTGCTTATCGTAATAAGTTCATTAAAAATTCCACATAAAAGCCTATATAACAACGTCCATTATCATGGTAATACGTACCCATAAAGCGCCTAGGCATCACGTTTATAGTCTTGGATCTTCACCGTAACCGATGCAAATGAACGTGTTCATCGCATTTTGCATAACATTTTTCACGTTAGCAATAATCGTTGGAGTATCGACGTATATATTGCGTCTCAAAAATAAGGTCCTCAGGCATAAGACAAAGTAGATGAACGCGCTGACAATGTTAGATAGACGCATAAAGCGAAATTTGCAGATAAAATCCTTGTCTGGTGCGCAATTTCTAACAGGGGTGTATCCCAACTTTTTGTAGGAAGAGCTTTGAATAGTGCCTTTCCAAATTGCTTCAGTTTGGTCACAAACATGATGCTAGTGACCATACCTTTTGTTCCCAAAAACGATAATCATCCAAGCTTGGGCTTTACTGTCTAGGTTTATCATGGAGGATGGAAAGCTCAAGATGAAGAACAATTCAGACGCGAATTTACGAAAAATTGAGAGAAATTGATCTGAATTGCAAAATGGGCCACTCTACTGTGTATCTAACGAAGCTACAAAGTAATCGTAAACAGTGGTTGATTCGTGATCAACGCGTGATCCTGATTGGCTTGTAGCGACGAGCCTCCAGACAAAGTCGCACGGTTGCCACGCTCGGCGGGTTTTTGCCAGAGTGGTTGATCACATTCGCATGGATCACAAATCAATCTGTTGGTGCAATACGTGCAATAACTGTTGTAAAGGACATTATATAACAATAAATGGCATCACAAAGGTATATTCCAATTTGATCTGCAGCAAATTATGAACGACATATACGGAGATGCGAAAACAAGCTCAAAAAGGTGAAGAAAATTTTTGTGCAATCTTTATAGTTAAATTTTTCCTAAGAGATAGCATCAGTGAGGGAATTTTTTTCTATTGTCTTATTTTTCACATTAATGCGATGTCGAGGTATGTGGCCCTATCGCAATTGAAAATAAGGTTTCGATAATCCTTCCATAAAGTTTCGATGAGTACATCTGAAATAACCTTGAGATATTCTTCAGGGAAATACAAAAATCTCCTTTTGTGTTTTTTTGTGCAGATTTATCTATTAAAATCCTATCCGCAATCTATTTTCCGTGCACACACCTTCAACCGAATGTATGCCATATATGATATTACCGTTTCCAACTTTCACCAAGGTTAATAGGAACCATAACAGCTCCCTACCCTTCCCCCCTATAAGAATATCGATTTGTAGCCTCACATTTCAAGGTTAGACTTCTTGTAATGTTTCTGTTCAACATTCGGCGATTTCTGACAATTTTCCCAATAAAACATGATCATTGTGACATTAAGCCTGGCAACGCTGCATAGTAGAGGGAACTCTCAGCGTCACGTTGATGGTTCGTCACCTCGCACAGGATTGTAATCAGTTACGGATACCCGTTTATGAGCGCGAACGTTTTATGCACGTCTTGACTTGATTTTTCTTGCGGAAATTTAATATTAGTCTAAAATGTCTGACACAGATACAGCTGATGAAGTGGTTGAAATCAGCTTAACGGCACCCAGAAAAAGGGCTAAAAAGCTTCATCTTAGCGCAGGTGAAAAACAAATTATTCTAAATATCTACAAGAACCAGATGCAAGAGAATAGTGGATTGGCTATAGAAAATATCGTATGTAAGGTTGCTGAAATTTCTGGAGTAGGTCGATCAAGTGTTTACAAAATCTTGAAGGAATATAGACAAAATCACTCACTATCTGAGCCAAAAACATATCCAGCCAGAAAAAAAATCATCGAAAAAATAGATGACTTTGACAAAAGTGCCATTAGAAGAAAAGTACATCACTTTTTCTTCAGGAATGAAATACCTACAATAGATAAAATATTGAAGCAAGTGAATGATGATGAGGACCTGCCAAATTTTAAAAGATCTACGTTCCATAAGCTGTTGAAAGAACTAGACTTTCGATTTTTGAAAAGAGGAAGGAATAGTTTATTGATAGAAAAGGAGGAAATTGTTATCTGGAGGAGAGAATACCTTAGAAAAATTAGGCAATTCCGCGCTGAAGGAAGAAAAATTTATTATTTAGACGAAACATGGGTGAACGCGGGGCATACGCAGGGAAAGGTTTGGGTAGACAGATCTGTGAGGTCCTTCAAGGCAGGCTTTTTTAGATGGCCTTTCGACGGGATTGAAAAATCCTGCAGGTAAGTTTCGAAGTATATGAACTTTTTTGGATGCAGATAATTCATTTTCTGATCGAATCAATGATTTGGAAGCTCCGAACTCAGTTTTGCTATCTCATCCAAGTTTCTGAGTATTCCCTTCACCCAAAAACTAATCTAAGACCCTATCCTACACTAACCTAAAAAGAGTAAGTTGCTTAATTTCGTCATTTAGTGCGCTCGCTGAGAAGTAAAATAACTAATTACTTTCAGGCAAGGGAAAACGCCTGATCATTTGCCACATAGGTAGCGTAGATGGATTTGTTCCTGAAGCATTGTGGGCATTTGAATCCAAAAAAACTGGAGACTATCACGAAGAAATGGATGGTAACTCATTTGAAAATTGGTTCACAAAAATTTTGCCGACACTTGATGATAACGCAATTATTGTGATGGATAATGCCCCGTACCACTCCAGAAAATTGGAAAAAATTCCAACAATGGCCACCAAAAAGGCAGACATTCAACAGTGGCTTGTCTCAAAGAAGATCGACTTCGACCAAAAAATGGTCAAAGCTGAGCTGATAAATATAGTCAAGCGACATAAGTATAAATATGATTTAAAAATTGTTGACGAAATGGCCAAAAACCAAAATAAAACGATTCTTAGGCTGCCTCCCTATCATTGCGAACTTAATCCTATCGAGTTGATTTGGGCCGACATCAAGCAATACGTGGCGTCAAATAACAGCACTTTTAAGTTTTCTGACCTTAAAAAACTGTTTGATGTTGCTGTCGATAGAATTACGCCAGCAAAATGGAGAACATGTATTGACCATGTCCAAGAGAAGGTTGAAACCAAAATGTGGGATATGGACAATATCATTGACACCCAAGTTGAACCCCTTATAATTGACATCAACAATTCTGATGATTCAAGCTCCTCGGAATACAGCATATAAATCGATTGATACCATTAAGACTGGCAGTTTAACGGGCTTTTTGGCAAGACAGGTAAGTTCATTATAGACTGCAATCAAAGTGTAAGTTTCTAGTTATTAATGTGGAAATTCCAAATTTATAATTACACAAAATTAGGGTTAATTTAGGAGTTCCAAGGCATAATAGTGCCATTTTGACCTTCTTCCTATTTCTCATGTAAATTTTAATAGCAATCAAACTAACAAACTTTATGGAGTCTGTAATAAACTTTTGTACTACTACTACTACGTCTGTAGTTTCTATTTGCTCAAAAAAATTTGCCCTGCATTGTGAATAGAAGGTTGATTTGTAAATATTATTGGGTATATATGTAAGTTAATAATAAAATATGAACAATTTCAATTGAGATGGTCCACAAGTTTTTTTCGTGTGCGTTTTAGTAACATTTTGCTGAAATGGTGAATACAGATTTTTTTGCACTGATTCCCAATGTCGAAATATGATTAGAAAGGCGTGGTATATTCCTGATAATTTACTATGCTTTTGATAGAATTTACAGCAACACATATCTTGTACGACATTTTTTGATAGATCAGTCACAATAGCTTGATACGGCCCTGTAGCGTCTCCTACGGTTAAGTTCTTGATCACGTGCAATACGGGTGTATATGTTTGATTTTACTTTGTTTCTTCGATGGATACAGTTTATATAATTCGATAGTAGTATAGTATTAAGTCGTAATTTATGATAACTAGCTGGTGTTTAAATAAATTTCTTGATTAAAAAAAATCCGATAAGTAATTTGTGCCATAACTTACATCTAACGTACTAAACTTGCCGTCATAACAAATTTCTTGGCGAGATCCCGGTCTATTATTCTCGTGGTTACTCCGTGTTGATGTTTGATCAGCCGTAGCTACCGATCCTTTGGTCTACCGTTAGCTTGGAAGCGATTAGCATCAATTAGACACCAACAACCAAGTGACAGATGGCGGTTGTCGTAATTCGAATGCCCGAATTGTGACGCGTAGGCGCCGTCGCCACGTCTCGAGTTTCTACCGAACCTTCCTTCTTTCTGGCCGCTCTAACCGACCGGTGAAAATGGCGTTACGTGGGCATCACTGAACATGACGTATCGATTCTGGAGTTGGGAAAAATTCTAATCTTGGAATGCAGTTTTTCTTGCTTATGCGACAGCCACAGAATGGTGTCCAGCATTTATTTACTTATTTAACAAATTAGTGACATCAAACAGAGAAAATCTCCAAAGTAGAATGACTGCCCACAAAGTTTTACAACCACATCTGCTTCTCTTTTTGGAAACACTGCAAGATCCACTTTTTCAGCAGGACAATGCACGACCTCATGTCGCACGTGTTAGTTTAGAATTTTCACGCATACAGTTTCAAAATCACAACTTCCATCGGACTCAGTGTAAGCTTTTAAAATGAATATATATATATAATAATAGCTATGAAATGTTGAAAACAAAATACTGTCAAAGTTCGAGATGACAGCTTGTCATTGAAACATCGCCAGCTTATTGAATATTAAGAAATTACATATAATTTAGACAAAATTTAAAAAGTGTTCGATTTTTGTATATATAAAATTTTATTTAATATTGTCGATTGTTTATTCATGTTTATATTATTGTCTTCAATTGATATGCGATTTTACTGATTCAACATCACCTACCGTGTGTTCTTTTCCTAGAAACCCCAGCCATTAAGCACCAACTTGATGACAGGCTCTACCAAAAATTTCATAGATATTGTTCGTTTCCAAACATTCATCACTCATTTACTTGCCGCTATAGCACTGTCGATTGATATTCCCACAAAACCATTCAGCATTTTTGACATCCATAAATCTATAAAGTCAAATATTTTTCGGTTGTTCAGGAACTCAAAAACAGTGAAAACATCCTACTAAATATAATAGCTACAAAATCGACCTATTATTTCTCTCATTTTCATTGGTACATTTAAATAACTGACCGTCTTTTGTGAAATGTAAAAAATTTGAAAGTCTATGAAAGTTATGGCCCTAAGCATTTCATTTCGCCCCAAACGAAAAAAGAAATCACGTAGGATCTTGAAAACGATCTGCATGCGCTCGCGAAGCCTCGGTAGCAATTCACCGCAAATTAAAATAATATGTCTTGAGGAAACCTTGTAACACCAATGGTCTTAAGAGAACCGAGATACTGGGCTCGGCAAACTCAGTCAAACCTGAACCAAACCGAAGCCGGTCCTGTCCTATCTCTCGATCACGTCCACAGCGCCAGCGCACAGTTTACGACGTACGACTGCGATGTAAATACGGATTTTACGACAGAGCCGTACTCAATTCAACTGAACAGTGGTATATTTTTTTACGTTTCCACCACACATTATCGTTGTGTTTGAAAAGGAAAACCCCTCCGCTAAGAGGTGGACGACCCGTCGCTGCCGCATGAGCAACATACACAGTTAGCGCTATCTTCAAGGAGTCCTTATGCGTTTGCTTTGATCCCCGATCCAACGAGGCGGCCTTACGCAACGACGAGCACTTCACCTCATCAGGATCTAATGGAGTTTATCTCTATTTGGCCTCATTCGATTCGCTACCGGTTACGCAATCTATTTTGGTCTTGTAGATAGAGGAAAAAACAGTAACCAGCATACGTGTACTTAGCCAAACACGGTGTTGAATCTCGTCGAGGACTAGACGTAGATGTGCGGGGGCAACAGGGATTTAATCGCCCTTTTCGTTCAGAAAACACCACGTGTATTGTAAGTCTACAAGTTACAAGCAATTTGCTGTCACAACAAGTCTTGCTTCTGTACCCCGGAGTCAGGCTAGGTGACGTCTATTTTTGGCAAAAATGAGTTTAATATATACTAAGTGACATATAAATCCGAACACCCAGTTTAAATGGTTTTATTTTAATAAAATTTTGTATAAGTACCCCAAACCATAACTCCAACAGTGTGATGAACATGTCTTTCAACAAAAAAACTGTGGATTCCTCCTTTCACCATGTCGCCTTCTAACCCTGGCACGACCATCGTGCATGCCTAAACAAAATCGAGACTCGTCACTAAAGACAATACTGTTCCATTCCTGATCCCAGAGTGACCGTTGTCTGCACCACTCAAGGCGATTACGTCGGTGTTCTCGAGTTAAAGGGAGGACCCAGTGTGGCCGATATGAAAACAAGTCAAAACTTCTCATTCGTCGGTAAACACTTCGCATGCCAATAGGTCTTCCGTGTTCTGCAAACCATTCATTTGCAATGGACCTGGTAGTGGAGAAACGGTCCCTTAAGGCCAATAATCTTAGGCGGCGATCTTCACGGTCTGTTGTTCTACGGCGGCGTCCAGTGCCCCTTGCTCTTTGCGTACGGCCTTCTCGAAGCCATGCCTGACAACACCTAACCACAGTGTCTACGCTTCTTTGCACTCTAACTGCAATTGCCCGAAAAGAAAGTCCAGCTTCCCGAAGTCCCACTATATGGCCCCTATCAAACTCACAAGTTGACGAAATCGTACAGGTCTCCGTACTCTAGGCATCGTAACCGATCGTAAAGGATGTCAAGAACCAAAATCCGCCAACGATGATTCTTTACTGCGGCTGAAATATTCATTTTTAGAGCGTTAGTGAATTAAAAAAAAAGCAGTATAAAAACCGGAATGTCCAACTGATAAGGCTGACAATTTTTTCACTTGTTATTTACAGTAAGATAAATACATTCACCAACTTTTATTAAAATAAAACCATTTAAACTGGGTGTTCGGATTTATATGTCACTTAGCATACATATCTGATTTAAAGTCACTAAAAACTTCATTGAAAATCAAAAAATGGGGGTTTTGTACGTCTATAGACGAAAGGACGTCCCCGTAGAAATCAAAATCGACGTATCCGAGCGTTTTTTCCAAAATATAGCAGGAGTGTCACAAATGGGGGTGCAACCTTTTCGTTGGGCAACACTGTATAGCTTTGTTAACAAAGCAATTTGTATCTTTTATGACTACGGCACTGCTTGACTCACCGGCAAACCGCAACGCGACAGGATGTCGTCGCTCCAAGTCTCATATTTTCCTGGAAGATGATTCGTCTACGGCTGGCCGGTGGTACTGCTATGGGAAACGGCTAACATTTATCGGTACGACATGGCATTCAGGAAAACGACGACAAATAACGTGTGCAATTCTCCTCTAATGAGACACTAGCCTGCGCGTTAACATTTGCATTGCATTTGGAAACCCTGATGAAGTGCTGATCAATACCTACAGCAGTAGACGACAGGTACTACTAGCAAGAAAATATACATCCCAGGAAGATCTGTCAATTTAAATTATTTATTATCATCTTAGGCGTTAAAAAGCATGTAGGTATAGCATTCGTCAACTTAGATTTATAAGAATGAATGAAAACGTATAAGACAAACAAGACGGTGAGCTGTAAAAGAAACACCCTGTATCTTCATAATTAACACCCTGTATGTCGTTTCATTTGCTCAGAAGATCAAGGAGTTCCAAAATATCTCTGTGGTCGACAATTTTAGCACCTGTAAATACGATAAAAAGAATAATATCCTATGCGCAAGTAATGACTCATCCAATACAAATCGAGTATCTCATTTTTCCATGCCTCTCGCAAAAAAAAACACGAATGACTCGTTCGAACGTTCTCAGCTAGTAAAAAGATTTAGCCACACAGAACTACCTTATCGCTGATTGGTCAACGAACAGGATCATCGTTTGGAGAATAAAACTCGACCAATAAAAATCTCCCACAATAAAATGGCGTCAAGTTGACTATGTATCTACAGTATATTCAGATAAGAGATGGACCGGACATAAACAAAACCACGTGATCATCTAACGCTGTAACATTCGGCAGGGACGTATTAAGAGTCACGCAGTACATATTTTAGATAGTAGATGCTGCTTTGCGTAACTTTGTAGTAAATTAGCACAATTCGATGTGTATACGATTGGTGATGGATATAGGATCATGTGGGGGTGGGGTAAGAAATATATAATGATGTAAATATACATAAGGGTTTCAAAATTTTCGCTTCGATTTCCAGCTTCGGATGCCGCCTGATGTTTGGTGAAATACAGTCGAATATAATCTCAAAATGGCGTTTAAATTAGCCTAAATTAAAAATAATCGTATATCTCTTAAAATTCCTTTTAAAATATTGATTAGTATATTTTTTGATTTCTAGGTAAATATGTAACCAAATTAAAACGTTCAAAACGTAAAAAAATGTGCATGGTTGAACATTGTCAGAAAGTAGATTCTTGAATAGGTTTTGCCAAAATGGGTTCAAAAATGTCAATAATTAATTAAAAAATACAGTAGCTTTATAATTACTTATAACTTACCGAATTTGATGAACGACATCTTTTATTGGAAAGATGAGCTTGTTGAGCTTTCATCATCGCTACTGCCTGAAGCACCAACGTCAATAATGAATGGCTCGACTTGTTCCTCTAAAATATTGTCCAGTTCCCACATTCTCTTTTCAACTTTGTCTTTCACGTGCTTAATACAGTAAAGGTGTGATTTTTTTTGTATTGTCTTAACACATTAAACACTGATGCGCGACACACCCCAACTTTGTGAGAAACCTTCACAACAATTTCTTTGATGGTTGATGCCTCATTCTCCTCGCGCTCGATCTTATATATATTCAAAATGACCTCTTTCATTTCTGCCCTCAGGTGTCTTTTTTTAGAGCGTTTCCTAGGTGGACTACAGGAGTTTACAACTTCATCGGCAGTATCTGTACTACTGCGCATTTTGCGCAAGCAGTTGTTAACAATAACAATCAATAACAAGGTATAACAATAACAACGACAAACTCAACAACTTAATAAGATAACAAACAAAAACGTCCAAAGAAATATCAAATTGCAATGATGCACACGACATACGTAACACGTCTGAACCTGAATGTGACTCTGCCTTGATACGACTGCTCTGCCGCTCGGCATAGGCATTTAATTGCGAATTGACCAATGAGGGCTCCTGTTTTACGTCGAGACGGCGGCGTTAGCGTGAAAATCACCCGAACCTTTTGTTTACATCCGGTCTATCTCTTATCTGAATATACTGTATGTACATGCTCGTCCAAATACAATGCACTGTTTTCTGCTTATTACAAGATCATAACGTATGCCCTAGAAGTTTTGGCTTTAATTTTAACAAACACAAAGTAATATCAAGTCGCCTTTGGAATCTAAAGTTTGTTTGCTTACTGTCAGTTGACATTTATTTATTTTGAAGTTTTTGCTTTACGATGTACGAATTAGAAATGAGAAAAGATGGTTTGGCGGGTCGCAAAGCTGAAATATATAATATAAACTGAATCCAAATTCAAGATGAGATGTAAATAATAACAGTTAGCTCGTGATCTCTCGGTAACAGGTCAATTCGCCATTAAATTTCTGCCTGCCTGGCGGAATAATGCGCGGGGCAGGGCAGGCAGAGTTGCATTCAGGTCACCGACCGTCGCGTGTATCACTGCGTGCTCGTATCACCTTGCTTGGTTGTTGCTGTTGTTGTTGTTAAGTGTATTTGAGTAATTTGTTAAGTTTCTGTTTGTTATTGTTATTCCTCGTTATTATTTGTTTTGAACGAATCCTGATCATGTCCAGTACAGATACTGCTGACGAGGCTGTAGGCTACTCCCTTAGCCCTCCTAGAAAGCGATAAAAAAAATACATCTTAGCGTAGACATGAAAGACGTCATTTGAATACATTCAAGATAGAGCGGAAGGAAGACGAATCATCAACTAACCCGAAAATAGCTCTGAAAGTGGCAGATAAAATTGGGGTATGCCAAGCGACAGTGTTTTGAACGGACATAAGAAAAAGCATGCCTTTTCCAAGCCAATGACGGGTAAAAATCGCAAAAGTATCATAAGATCGTTGGATGACGCTAACAAGCATGCAATTCGTAGGAAAGTGCACTTCAGAAACGAAATACCGACAGTTGATAAAGTACTACGGGAGGTTAACGAGGATGCTATGTTACCAAATTTCAAACGTTCGACTATTCATAAACTTTTGAAGCATCTTAATTTCGAATGGAAGAAACGAGGTCGTAACAGCTTACTTATGGATAGAGAAGAAATTGTTCTGTGGAGGAGAGAGTACCTGGCCAAAATTAAATCATTCAGGGATCAGCACAGGAAGATCTATTACCTGGACGAAACCTGGACAAAACTGTGACTTCATCCAGAAGGGCACTTCTAGATGGACTGTCGACCGGATTGAAAAATCCAGCAGGTAAATAGATCGAAGTAGTTCACGGTATCAATTTTTGCGCACAATATCTCTCTATCATCGTACCCACAAGACGTGCATGTGTACTTTAGCGGATTTTATCTTTCTAGGCAAAGGAAAAAGGCTCATTATTTGCCACATTGGGGGTGTAGATGGCTCCGTGGATCACGGCTTATGGTCTTTTGGGTCAAAAAAACCACTGACTACCATGAATAGAGAGAGACGAAAGCAAGCGCGTGCGGCTTGTGTCGACGTAGTGCGCAGACCCTTTTCAAGTGGCCCATGAATAATGTTACGCTGCGGTCGCGACGAAAATGACAAGTACACAATTGGTCGATTATAATGCTTTCTGAATACAAATCAGACTCGACGCTGTGTCTTGCGGGGGCAGCGTTGCCGATATTGTTTCTATTTGTGTGATAATATGAAAAATAAATAATGATCAAATTACTACTGCTTAAGGGCCAGCCACCCTTGTGATATAAGACTGGCCGACATAAAATGAGTGTCTACCTAATATAGATCCTCGCGACGATTCCATTTTTCACTCTTAAACAACTGTAAGTTCACCTTGATATCTGTAAACCAGGCTATGATGACGTTCGACATATTTTCTCCGTATAAAAACCTCGCGAGACAAAGATGTATCAGCTCGGGTCAGCGTTTTTTAAACGGGTACTAGTCTGCGGCGTTAGAGGCAATTCTGCAATACACCAGGAAACGTGCGCTGGTTCGCTTTTGGTAGTACCTGCATGTGGTGTGCTGAATACAGATTGCACCTTTCACGGATCGAACGTCATCTGTCTCCTTTGCTACGTGGTACAAAGCACCAGGCACAAAACAATTGGATTTATCTCAAATGACATATTTCTTGCCTTCCCGAACAAAAGCAATCCTATAATTAGTTTCTGGGAAATATGAGGATCAACTTTGCATCATTTGCAAAAAATCGTAGAATCAGTATACTAAAAGAAATACCTTGTAGCAAGGTGTCAAGTTGATCGTGACCCTGATTTATTGCCCAACAGTATAGATACCATTTAGAGAGCAATATACAGGGTGTTTCACAAAGTATCCGACAAATTTTAACCACATATGCACTGTTACGAAAAAAGTTGATTCCTGAAAAAAAAAGTTCTACAGAAATTAAGTTATAAACCTGAGTAATAAATTGAAAAATATATATCTGTATTTTGCGTTCATCGTCAAATTAATAATTTATCGTAGCAAATGTTGTACCAAACAACTGACGAAAACAAAATACCACGAATTTTTTGTTTTTTCATACTGATAAGAACCCTTAAATATTCGCATATCATTAAGGAACACCCTGCATATTATCCTGATTTACTTATAACAAGCACTGGAAATAACTTAGTTAGCATTGCGATATTGAAGTTTCTGCAACTTTTTGTGTTGATAAAGATGGCTGCCCTGGCAAAAATACTAACGTACGAGGCACGAACGTAATCTAGTTATTAAAAATGCAATTGGTCGTTTCCTAAAAAAAATCAATTCTAACTAACGATCATTTAATAACATAATGGCGATGAGGATAATTTGTAACGATTATCGTAGGATTGGCCTTGCAGCGTAATTCGCGCATCATGTCAGCGGTTTTGATGCGATGTAAATTGAGACCAGAGAGAGAGAGGAGTCGTTTACACTACTGCAAAACCGGTCGCACAGTCAACATGCTGTGCTTATTTATTTCGATATGTAAATATTGCGAGTTGCGTTTTTACGATACTGCTTAGATAGACAAGTTATCAGACATGGGGGAGTAGGTTTATATTATAGGATACGACGATGACAGTGACGATAAACATGAGAAAACAACAATCCCATCTTACAAGCGTTCGAAGTACTACCCTGTACCTTTACACTTTTATTACGAGGGTAGCGCATAAAGAACTTAGGGCTTCAATGTCAGGATAATTTCAAAGCCACTTACTTGGTGACGTAACGACAGCAAAGTCCTTAACTGGCGGTAGAACTGGGTTGCGAAGCCAAGCATATTTTTGGGAAAAATCTTTCGATTACCTTCCATATTCTACCTATTCATGACATGCACAACTCTACTGTCTATTCATTATGTTAATTAACCGTGTTGATGCTGACCACAAAACAACATACTAATGACAATTATATTTCTCAATTATATTATTAGAAATTAAAACACCTCGCATGGGGGAACGGTAGTTTCCTTCCACATTGAAGTCACGCCCGTGTCCATGATCAAGGGAACGGTAGCTTCCTACCACAAAGAACTCCTGCCTGATATGGAAATACCTCGCAAGGGGAAACGGTAGATTCCTGTGGCATGGAAGTCACGCCTGATATGGAAATACCTCGCACGGAGAAACGGTAGCATGGAAATCACGCCCGTGTTCATGATCAGGGGAACGGTAGCTTCCTACCACAAGTCATGCCTGATATGGAAACACCTCGCATGGGAGAACGTAGTTTCCTACCGCATTGAAGTCACGCCCGTGTCCATGATCAAGGGAACGGTAGCTTCCTGCCGCATGGAAGTCACGCCCGTGTCCATACTCGGGGGAACGGTAGCTTCCTACCGCATGGAAGTCACGCCTGATATGGAAATACCTTGCACGGGGGACCGGAAGCTTCCTACCGCTTGGAAGTCACGCCCGGGGCCATACTCGAGGGAACGGTAGCTTCCTACCGCACGGAAGTCACGCCCGTGTCCATACTCGGGGGAACGGTAGCTTCCTACCGCATGGAAGTCACGCCCGTGTCCATACTCGGGGAAACCATAGCTTCCTACCGCATGCTGATCACAAAACAATATAACAATGGCCATGATATTTCTCAATTATATTATTATAAATTACATTACATTGTATGGGGGAACGGTAGCTTCCTACCGCATGGAAGTCACGCCCGTGTCCATACTCGGGGGAACGGTAGCTTCCTACCGCATGGAAGTCACGCCTGATATGGAAATACCTTGCACGGGGGACCGGAAGCTTCCTACCGCTTGGAAGTCACGCCCGGGGCCATACTCGAGGGAACGGTAGCTTCCTACCGCACGGAAGTTACGCCCGTGTCCATACTCGGGGAAACCATAGCTTCCTACCGCATGGAAGTCACGCCTGATATGGAAATACCTTGCACGGGGGAACGGTAGCTTCCTACCGCATGGAAGTCACGCCTGATATGGAAATACCTTGCACGGGGACCGGTAGCTTCCTACCGCATGGAAGTCACGTCCGTGTCCATACCCGGGGAAACGGTAGCTTCCTACCGCATGAAGTCACGCCCGTGTCCATACTCGGGGGAACGGTAGCTTCCTACCGCATGGTATTCTCGCCTGATATGGAAATACCTCGCACGGGGGAACGGCAGCGTGCCCTCGGTTTCACGAATACGCGTGAAATTTACCAGGGTCGTAAGTGGTTGTTGAAATGTGTATGCCACCAGTGTCTTTCTTAGCATTCCAAGTGTCAAGTGAACCTTTTACAGGGTGTCTCACATGCAGAAAAACGTCTAAAATATTACAATAGTCACACATACACACATAAACATAACAGATTTCTTTTCTAACATACCCAGTCGTTTCTTTCCATTTGAGTCTTTTGGCTTTACTCACATCTTAAAAGTAGTTAAAAAAATCTCCAACTACAAACTCCTAATATTTCATTGTTTTTTAATGATAAGTGATCAGTTGTGGCATGCTCTTAGGTAAATTTCCATCCTATGGCCTCACAAAGAAGCTCTGCAGATGGGTGACTCACTTCGTACATCTAGAACTGGCGAGTACGACCACGCCTTCGTCTCTAGCGCGTCGAGAATCGGTGTTTAGACTTCTGCATGTATGAACGAAATTGCACTAGCTAAAAAATCGCTTGAGACTTGACACCAATTTTTTTTTCACCTACTATGTACATTGAAACCATCTGCATCAACACTGTGGTCTTTCCAGGTCATCCGATCATCCGTACGTTAATATGTAGAATGTTTTCTTACAAGGTACGGGATATTTGATATCGATGCGCTTATCCTTGAAACGAGAGTGTTGTTGAAACTGAGTGGAAGAACGTGGTCACAGCTCAAACTCGATCATGCTAATGACCGCCAAGCCGTGACTTGGTCGCAGCAACCCACGACATTACTGCAACCGCATTCGGAGACTCAGACCTACACACGTCCGTTTGTCCGCGTGTCGTATCACTGCACCGTCACCAGCAGCGCGCGAACGTCTCCGTTCAGGGGCAACACCAGTGTAAATGAGTGTGAGTCACCCTGTAAAAGGTTCGCTTGACACTTGGAATGCAAAGAAAGGCACTGCTGGCATACACACTTCAACAACCACTTACGACCCTGCGTATTCGCGAATCCAAGGGCACGCTGAGGCACAGGCCTTCTTAGTTTATTATAATATTACTCTAACCGTTGAAAGGTGTCCATATCAAGCTTAGGTCAAGGTTCGATCAATCAAACGGTGAGGGTTTTCACTGAGTATCCTTTATTGTTTGCTGTACTGCATGTCATGTGTATTTCATAACCATGGTACCTTTATAATCATGATCATAATTGTAATAAGTCAAAGCTAGTCAGATGAGATATGTTTATCAACAGTTAACATAAAGTTAAAGGTAACTTAGAGTGAAACATCTAAAGAGGTGTGACGCCTCCATGTCCTGGAGGCTGTTATGAGACCTACAGAACCGGGTTGCCATCGGGGGAATTACTGATCGGTTTCCTCTGTCAGGGGAAATGTCGGAGCGTATTGGGTATTGACACAACGGCCATTGGCCGGCGTGCTTTCCTAGGTCTGTGTGACCGCCTAGGTTCTTCTCGAGGCAATCGCAGGAGTCTGAAAGTATCTCATGGCAAGATGTGTATAGGGATTGTTACTCAAAGTTGTCACGCTGCTCGGTTATCTCTCAATCAGACGTAACCTCGGAGCTTTCGGGTATTGACACGGCAACGTGATATCCTGGTTTCTGGGCTGTTTTTCGTAACAATCAAATACTTGGCATATCTGTCAACACCAGATTATAAAGGTAGCCATATCGGGCGTGACTTCAATGCGGTAGGAAGCTACCGTTCCCCCGAGTATGGACACGGGCGTGACTCCCATGCGGTAGGAAGCTACCGTTCCCCCGTGCAAGGTATTTCCATATCAGGCGTGACTTCCATGCGGTAGGAAGCTACCGTTTCCCCGAGTATGGACACGGACGTGACTTCCATGCGGTAGGAAGCTACCGTCCCCCCGATTATGGACACGGGCGTGACTTCCATGCGGTAGGAAGCTACCGTTCCCCCGAGTATGGACACGGGCGTGACTTCCATGCGTTAGGAAGCTACCGGTCCCCCGTGTAAGGTATTTCCATATCAGGCGTGACTTCCATGCGGTAGGAAGCTACCGTTTCCCCGAGTATGGACACGGGCGTGACTTCCATGCGGTAGGAAGCTACCGTTCCTCGAGTATGGACACGGGCGTGACTTCCGTGCGGTAGGAAGCTACCGTTCCCCCGTGCAAGGTATTACCATATCAGGCGTGACTTCCATGCTTTAGGAAGGTACCGTTCCCCCGTGCAAGGTATTTCCATATCAGGCGTGACTTCCATGCGGTAGGAAGCTACCGTTTCCCCGAGTATGGACACGGGAGTGACTTCCATGCGGTAGGAAGCTACCGTTCCCCGAGTATGGACACGGGCGTGACTTCCGTGCGGTAGGAAGCTACCGTTCCCCCGAGTATGGACACGGGCGTGACTTCCATGCGGTAGGAAGCTACCGTTCCCCGAGTATGGACACGGGCGTGACTTCCGTGCGGTAAGAAGCTACCGTTCCCCCGAGTATGGACACGGGCGTGACTTCCATGCGGTAGGAAGCTACCGGTCCCCCGTGCAAGGTATTTCCATATCAGGCGTGACTTCCATGCGGTAGGAAGCTACCGTTTCCCCGAGTATGGACACGGGCGTGACTTCCATGCGGTAGGAAGCTACCGTTCCCCGAGTATGGACACGGGCGTGACTTCCGTGCGGTAGGAAGCTACCGTTCCCCCACTTTTTTGTTTAAAAATCTCGCGTTCGACAAACAAACAAAAAGCAAAATACACTCGCAGCGCTTTGGTCACTTTTCACAGACGCACCTCAAGGTACGCCTCTGCCCGCAGTGGTATTAATTTACATGTCCGACTTGGTCAACAGCCATTAACAGTGTTTGCTTTTAAACGCTACGCCTACAAAACGCATGCTAATAAAGAACCCCTTTTATCATTAGCTGAAGCACGCCAGAAAAAAATACAGCGGCAAAAAAAGAGGAGGCGAAACGCTCGTGTCTCCATGTTTGATTTTCACGATATATGTGTGCACAGGTGCTTGTCAAACGAGCCGAAAAGCTATTTGAAGTAATAAGCAACAATTTACCGGATTCAGCTTCCAACCTACAATGTTCATCCTCTCCAAACAAAGCTACCTCCCCCGCCTCTGAATTAATTTTCAAAATATACGACTGCCCAAACGAGGTATTAAAGTTGCGTTTAAATCGACAGGTCTGAGCGTTTTTTCAAAAAAAAAACTGAGCTGCCAGTAAATGCGTCTGTTTCGTTTTCGATGCGCCACCCAGTATAAACATTTCTCCTGTAGCTGTGTGTCAGTGACGACACCACCGCAGACCAGTAGTACTAGTAAAAACGTAAAAATCAGCCAGGCTCGCGCATTCATTATGGCACAACTGTACTGTTAAGCTCGACAAGCAGACATGCATCTACATTTGTAACGACAGTCCCGTATTCTTCGACACTTGACTCTCATTTAAACTAATACGAGTGCCATTACGGACTGATAAGACAGGCGCCTATAGCAGCGAGTACAGAAGACGATAAAGTTCCGATGCTGATAAACTGCCGCTGTTTACCCAATTTTTTTTCGTCTGCGTCTGCCAACCAGCTTGCGTCTGTTGTCTCCGTACGCGTACAGATAGACAATACAAACGAGTACAACTATAAATCTTATAATCTTATAATAGTTCACTGCCAAACAAAACGTCGTAGACATAGAGTGAACTTACTCGCCGACAATTTCCCAAAAACTACAAGTCATATACGAAGAGGTCAACAATCAAACACCGATACGGCCAAATAACAACCTTTTAGTTCTATAATAGAGGCGTTTTAGTCGATCTCCGGCTTACGACAGCCAATTTTGGCAGATCATTAATCAAGGAGCGGAAACAGCGAGCTGGGTCAATCAAGGCAGGCCGCGGTCACAGCTATCCACGATCGCGTAGTGATTCATCACAGCCCGCTAGATTCGTTTCATTGATACGTCGAAATGTAGACCAGATGATTTTGTGACGTACTCTTAATATAATGAGGAAATGGCTTCGACGAAAAACGTTTCTACCGTTTATTATTCTTTATACATAGGCGTATAGTACTGTAATCCTGGGTTATTTTAAAATATTGTTATTTAACGCGTGTTACATAAGCCTGTGTAATTAAGGCGTAAATAAATTTATGACAGTTTAAAGAAAATTCAGTTTTCTTTTAAATTCAAACCTTAAATTGTCGGCATTTCCACATTAAAGGAATAGGAGCGGAAATAAATGGATTGGTAACCCGAGCGACGTACGTTCTTGCTTATTGGCTCCATCAGGCCTATGATTTCAATTCGGTGTTTTCCAGGCTGATGGTGTCGAATTGGAGGTGAAACGTTGGTAAAAAAAACATCCACACGTGTCCACCCATAAATAGAATCTACGCATCCAGTTTACCTAGACAACAAGCTTCCATCTAGATCATAGACGAGCAACAGTTTTTGGAAAATTTTTATTAGTCGATTTGGGGTGAGAAATCGGTAAGAAACTAGTTATTCGAGGTTACTCGTGAATGCTAGCACTAAACTGACATCGAATTCGGAATCTCCGCCCCCGAGTTTTTGGAGATTTTTGATTAGTTGTTTTTTGTCAGTAACTCAAAAATGAGACATTTTCGGGCTGAATGGGCCTCGAATTCAGTTCTAGCGATCCAAAAATCAAACAACCTCCAAATCTATGTCGTTCATGTCAGGTTTTTGACAGAATTCACCATAAAACTATTAATTTTCTTTGGAATTGCTATCCGAATTGTTAGTTATTTTTATATCTGTTTTTTTTTGTCCGAGTTTCTTTTCAAGATTCTTGCGCTTGAGTCTTTGTCCCATCTTAATGATATGCGAGGTTGGACTAAGCTTACAAGGCAAATTTATTTGGACCACATAGACAGGCCGCTCGGTATTGTGGCTAAGGCCAGCCTACCCTCGTTTCCTTTTCACCCTTCCGTTACCTCAGCAGATGGTGCGAGTGATTGTAGGAGCCCCGTTAAAACGTCGTAGACATAGAGTGAACTTACTCGCCGACAATTTCCTAAAAACTACAAGTCATATACGAAGAGGTCAACAGTCAACAGCAGAATAACAACCTTTTTCTATTAAGTTTTCTATTAAATTCAAACCTTAAATTGTTGGCATTTCCACATTAAAGGAACAGGAGCGGAAATAAATGGATTGGTAACCCGAGCGACGTACGATCTTGCTTATTGGCTCCATCAGGCCTATGATTTCAATTCGGTGTTTTCGATGCATATCCATCCAGGGTGATGATGTTGAATTGGAGGTGAAACATTTATTATATATAGTGAAAAAATGCAACATATTTACGACTAAAAACCAGTCTTGTTTAAAAACATTATACCGAGCAGTTTCAAAGATTTCACTTTCTGGACTAATTATTTCGGTTCGAGTATTTAGTTGATTCGGTACGATTCGATAACAAAGAATATTCGCAACACAAACGTACGCCATCTTGACACCGTCATACTGAGTTATAGTCTAGTCTACGGTTCTTTTGTGTTGGCAAATTATCATAATTCGCTGATAATTCTTAAGCGGTAGAGCATAAAAAAAATTAGACGTTCCGTTTGTTGTACTTATTGTGGCTTGCCGGCAGAATATACGATTATTAATGATCCGAACAGTTACGCCAGCTTATGAGAAGCGCTATTTTTATTTGCTCACCCACTATGAGATGACGTTAATGCCTCGTGAGCTGCAGATACTTACCGCTTCTCCTGAAAGCTTTTTTCATTTATTATTTTACTCTTCGGTTATTCTGAACGTCTTAAAACTGTCTATTCACAAAACGATGTCAAGTAGATTGGCTCTATACTTACCACGACATTTTTTTTAAGCGATAAATTTCTTGCGTGCAAAAATCCAGGCCGCGTTTGTAAACACAACCTTTACACATCGGTTCTAAAAAAATGTACATTAATACCAGAGATGACCATTAATTTACGGTGAATGTCTTCGAAACGCTACCGACGCTTCGAGAGTGCAACAGATCGTTTTTCAAGATTCGTCGTGATTTCCTTTTTTTTTTTGGAGCTGAATACATACGTATTTAATGAACACTCGTTTCTGAAAAGGAAAGTCCCAACTTTCAGGACACCCTGGATGATATTACGTCACTAAATCAAATAACCTTATCGAATTTCACTCCAATATAGATATTGATAATATCGCGCCCACCTCGTATATCGCCGCTTGCTATGATCGATGCAATATTTATGAATAACCCCGTGGCGCACGGCATGTGCGACCGATAGGCGATCCGCTCGCTGAAAATATTTCCTGATTTTTAAAGGCAAATGTGCGGACAATGAGACAAGCTAAGAATGAACGATCAGATAGCCAGCGAAAATGAGAGGCTTTATTTTTCGTAATATAATGTCTTATTTTCGAAATTGTTCGCGATTACAATACTTTTTGTAGTAAAATGTTCCAAGATTTGAAAAACACAGTAAACTTAAATATCCTCGACATGGGAAATAAAACAAAAGTCCAAATAAAAATTATGTTTGATCCGAATTTTGTCACGCTATTAGTCCAGATTTTCGTTTCGGATTATTAAAGAAAGTGAACGTACGAAATTTTACAACATAATCCGGACGATTTACTGACTGAAGATTCTATTACGAAAGTCGACGCAACTATCCTAAATACGGCTCGTTTAATGGCATTTTCATGAATTTTACCGTATACGAGACATTTTAAGGCCGGCATTTTCCTGAAAAGTAAATACAATCATGCAGTGCAACATTTATGTAACCGGTTTCGCAATATTTGAACGACACGAGCGACGTTTTCACTGTGCTTAACCCAATTTGATGCTTACTTTGTAATTAGATAAAAACAAGTGCGCGGGCTCATAGCCCAGGAAACGTAGACAACCGGCATCGACGGCATCCAGCGGCCGACAATGCGAAGTGGGATACTGATACTGATTCTGTTAACACAAAAACATGTACGCCACTGACATTTATGTAATTTTTATAATGCTCTTTGGATTGCAGATTATCCTGGTCGTTTCCCTGGAGTGTTGCGAAAGAACGTACTCAAAATTCGTGTACTAGATGAGGAACTTATTTGAATCTTTTGTATTTCCTGCAAGAATTCGAAATAGTCCATGTTTGACTGACCGCTAAATATACTAAGTGACATATAAATCCGAACACCCAGTTTAAATGGTTTTATTTTAATAAAAGTTGGTGAATGTATTTATCTTACTGTAAATAACAAGTGAAAAAATTGTCAGCCTTATCAGTTGGACATTCCGGTTTTTATACTGCTTTTTTTTAATTCACTAACGCTCTAAAAATAAATATTTCAGCCGCAGTAAAGAATCAACGTTGGCGGATTTTGGTTCTTGACATCCTTTACGATCGGTTACGATGCCTAGAGTACGGAGACCTGTACGATTTCGTCAACTTAGTGAGTTTGATAGGGGCCGTATAGTGGGACTTCGGAAAGCTGGACTTTCTTTTCGGGCAATTGCAGTTAGAGTGCAAAGAAGTGTAGACACTGTGATTAGGTGTTGTCAGGCATGGCTTCGAGAAGGCCGTACGCAAAGAGCAAGAAGCACTGGACGCCGCCGTAGAACAACAGACCGTGAAGATCGCCGCCTAAGATTATTGGCCTTAAGGGACCGTTTCTCCACTACCAGGTCCATTGCAAATGAATGGTTTGCAGAACACGGAAGACCTATTGGCATGCGAAGTGTTTACCGACGAATGAGAAGTTTTGGCTTGTTTTCATACCGGCCACACTGGGTCCTCCCTTTAACTCGAGAACACCGACGTAATCGCCTTGAGTGGTGCAGACAACGTTCACTCTGGGATCAGGAATGGAACAGTATTGTCTAAAGACGAGTCTCGATTTTGTTTAGGCATGCACGATGGTCGTGCCAGGGTTAGAAGGCGACGTGGTGAAAGGAGGAATCCACAGTTTTTTGTTGAAAGACATGTTCATCACACTGTTGAAGTTATGGTTTGGGGTGCTATAGCTTATGGTTCCAGGTCACCTTTAATCTTCATCAGAGGTAACATGAACGCGCAGCGTTATATCCACGAAGTTCTAGAACCCCATCTTTTACCCTATCTTGACACCCTGGCAGATCCAACTTTCCAACAAGATAATGCCCGACCACATGTTGCAAGAGTCACAATAGACTTCTTTCAACATAATGATGTCATATTGTTACCATGGCCACCAAGATCTCCCGACTTATCCCCAATTGAGCACGTGTAGGATATGATGGGTAGGAGATTGCTCAATTTGCAACGTCCTCCTCAGACTCTAGAAGCACTTCGAGAGGAGTTGGTGGTTGCCTGGAATGAGATACCACAGGAGGACATTGACCACCTGATCAGAAGCATGCCTAGGCGCGTTGGAGAATGCGTAGCACATCAGGGTGCATCCACACAATATTAAAGGTCAAAGGGCTTTAAAGCAGTGCATTACTTATGCTTCATTAAGTACTTATACAAAATTTTATTAAAATAAAACCATTTAAACTGGGTGTTCGGATTTATATGTCACTTAGTATATATAATCTGGTGTTACTATAATTTAATTTCTCCGCTTTTTTTTATGTTTTCTGACAACCTTTTCCCGATTTTTGAAAAATATTCACAAGTATTTTTCAAATATTCTTTGATGCCTTTATGCCAAATGTCTACGGGTCACATTTAGTTATTCCTCCTTGGATTTCGAACAAACAGCGACATTCAATATTTGCATTTCAGGCTGTGTAACAGTTATTGTAGACTTTCCAAATTTGGAGAATCTTCAAAATTTTAGAAACACGTACGATTTTCGACATTTTGAATATTTTCAGAAACATCGACATTTTAGAACCCTGAAACTTTTTTCAAAATTATGGGTATTTTAAAAATTCTGAAAATTTACATTCTGAAGATCAAAGAAAAAACAATACAATAAATTTTGAATAGCTATTTTGAAAATTCCGAATTTTTCTAATATCTCAAAAATTTTGATATTTTTGATTTGAAAATTTTGAAAATCGTGCGAATTTTGAACGTTATCAAAAATTTGAAAGCCTGTGTAAAACTATTTCAGTCTATTGCGAAACGCAAATATTAAATCCTCCCTTCAACGTTCGTTTCGAATAATTCATCATTAAAACACTCCTTAAACGGCGCTCAATCTTCGAGGTCTATAAATGTGGCTAAGACAATTGATTTTTTTCTAAACGTGGCACCATGTGCCCGATATGAAGACTGGTATTCTCAGTATCTCGGTTTATATTTAGTCTTACCGAAGCGACAGCAACGACAATAACGCAGAGGGCAAAGAAAAAGAAAGACCTCGAACGTTGACCAACAACGCAAGCAGCGGCAGGCTAAATATTTATTAGAAGCTAGGACCAAAGTATACAGAATGAGATAGTAAGGTCACTCAGCTATCACCGTGGTCTCACTAAAACCAAGATAGATTAGTGATGGCTCGAGTACTACTTAATCTGTTTCTCAGAGCCAATCGGCGGTCTTGTCGTTATGTGGTTCATCTGGGAAGTCCAGAATCCCTCGCTCGCTGTCCTCGGAGTCCACGCTCGTTCACACTGCAGTATATTGCGTAAGGATCTTTGGTCCTCCTAGAAACGTCTCATAGCGGATGTGGTTGTGAAAATATTTGGAACTTATGTTTATGTGTTTAAAGGAAGTCTTAAGAACATTGAGCCGTATTCAAAAAACAAAGGATATCCTTGTACTTGCAAATTTTGAAGGTATTTATAATAATTTGAAGTAAATGCTTTTGTGTGAAGCACTTAAGCGTAGAGCCAAATTGACTGGAATATTAGGAAATTGTCCTCTTTCATCCAAAACCAAGTCATCAACTGTTTGTTTTACTTTTACAGGTGGTGGAAGAAACCTATTGTCTAGTAATCTAAATAGGCCACTTCTTGGACTACAGCATTCTGTTTTTTTACATTTTACAATTTGAAGCAAGTATTGGCTTTCACGCACATGTTATGAATACCATTTAATGTCTGGAAAATCAGGAAAATCTTGTTAACCTGCCCCAACATATTTTGCATTAACATTATAGCCATCAATTTCCAGTGAACTTCATACTTCAGCTAATGGATTTCCTGCAAATTCGAAATTAGATCTTTCTAAATGTTCATCAATTGTAACGCCACGTTCATCCAAATGAGACCCAAAATGGTCATGAGGCAATATTAAACGAGCCAGTTCCCGACTAAGAGGAACCATTCTGCGCTCTACTCTGTTATACGCACTTCTTCCAGGAGCATTGGGAGCTAAAAACAATGCATCGAGATCATGTCGCTTAAAGTGTTGTATAGCAAACCCTATGACTTTTGTTTTAGATATTTATTGAGCGTGTAGTATTGACGTCTGTAATTATTGATGTATGAGATTACGAAGAAATCATCATTAATCGTGTTGGTGTGGGCAACAGTAAAAATACGCATAAGTGACCCTACTACTATTATTCCGTATACTGTCCTAGAACAATGGCACGACAAGCCGCACATGCATGAAATTGCAATTAGAACTGGATTATTTATTAACCGTACTTTGCCAATGACTGATTTTTATCGGCTGTATTTGGCAGACAACCTGATCGATCGTATCGTACTTTACTAGGTTTACGTTCCTATTGTGGATCAGAAACGTTTGTACATTATGTACAAATACATTATTCTTTTAGTGTATAATCCCTGTCCAATCCCTCGTTATCTTTAAACAGCTGAACAGATTAGACAGCGACAGCGCCATCTATCACCAAAATGGACCATTGCGAGAGTTGTATCGCAGTCAAGCACACTCGATGAATATACGATATACTCGTATACACAAATACACTTTTAAATTCTTAAGGCTCTTAACACGCTTCCAGTTGGGAGTTAAAAAATGAAGGCATTCCCAAGAATGGAATCAGTAACATGTCCCACAACTACATTACACAGTATACCGAACTAGAAACCAAACATCGTAAATTTCAAGTTATTTAAGGAAAGTATCTAGAAGTGTCTCCGACATTCAGCTTAAGTGAACCTTAGTACGGAAAAATACACAGAATACTTTGACAATTCCAACAACAACGTATTGATATATACTAAGTGACATATAAATCCGAACACCCAGTTTAAATGGTTGTATTTTAATAAAATTTTGTATAAGTACTTAATGAAGCATAATAAGTAAATGATAAAAATTTCAAAATGATTGCACTGCTTTACAGCTCTTTGACCTTTAATAATGTGTGGATGCACCCTGATGTGCTACGCATTCTCCAACGCGCCTAGGCATGCTTCTGATCAGGTGGCCAATGTCCTCCTGTGGTATCTCATTCCAGGCAACCACCAGCTCCTCTCGAAGTGCTTCTAGAGTCTGAGGAGGACGTTGCAAATTGAGCAATCTCCTACCCATCTTATCCCACACGTGCTCAATTGGGGATAAGTCGGGAGATCTTGGCGGCCATGGTAACAATGTGACATCATTATGTTGAAAGAAGTCTATTGTGACTCTTGCAACATGTGGTCGGGCATTATCTTGTTGGAAAGTTGGAACTGCCAGGGTGTCAAGATAGGGTAAAAGATGGGGTTCTAGAACTTCGTGGATATAACGTTGCGCGTTCATGTTACCTCTGATGAAGATTAAAGGTGACCTGGAACCATAAGCTATAGCACCCCAAACCATAACTCCAACAGTGTGATGAACATGTCTTTCAACAAAAAACTGTGGATTCCTCCTTTCACCACGTCGCCTTCTAACCCTGGCACGACCATCGTGCATGCCTAAACAAAATCGAGACTCGTCACTAAAGACAATACTGTTCCATTCCTGATCCCAGAGTGACCGTTGTCTGTACCACTCAAGGCGATTACGTCGGTGTACTCGAGTTAAAGGGAGGACCCAGTGTGGCCGCTATGAAAACAAGCCAAAACTTCTCATTCGTCGGTAAACACTTCGCATGCCAATAGGCCTTCCGTGTTCTGCAAACCATTCATTTGCAATCGACCTGGTAGTGGAGAAACGGTCCCTTAAGGCCAATAATCTTAGGCGGCGATCTTCACGGTCTGTTGTTCTAAGGCGGCGTCCAGTGCCCCTTGCCCTTTGCGTACGGCCTTCTCGAAGCCATGCCTGACAACACCTAACCACAGTGTCTACACTACTTTGCACTCTAACTGCAATTGCCCGAAAAGAAAGTCCAGCTTCCCGAATTAAAATAAAACCATTTAAACTGGGTATTCGGATTTATATGTCACTTATATAACTCTCACTCATTATATCTGGAACCGACCGATACGCATGAAATAAAGACAATAATCAATGAATTGAAATTAAGAAAATCTCCAGGTGTAGATAACATAACAGCATATACTCTCAAGAGAATAAATTCCAACATCTGCGGAATACTGTCATATTTGATAAATTCTTGTATGAATAAAGGAATATTCCCTACATGTTTATAACACGCTACGGAAAAAACCCATCAACTATCGACAAATTTCCATCTTAACCAATTGTTCTAAAATATTTAAAAAAGTGTTAAAAAACGATTCACCGATTTTGCAAAAAAATATAACTTAATAGCGGAACAGCAATATGGTTTTCAAGAAGGCAAATCTGCTCAAGATGCTACTATAAAATTAACAAGTAAAATATACACGAATCTCGATATTGGCAAACCAACTGCATGTGTTTTTGTTGACTGGGCAAAGGCATTCGTCTCTATTACTCATGAATCGCTTTTAACAACTTTAGAAAACTTAGGTTTCCGGGGAATAACATACAAACTTATAAAAAATTATTTGTCAAATCGAACACGGTGCGTGAAAATTAATAACACATTCAGTGAACCCCATATTATATCATACGGTGTACCTCAAGGCTCAGTATTGGGACCAATTTTATTTAATCTGTTTATCAACGATTTGTTCAGAATAAGTAGTACAGGTAAAGTTATCGGTTTATTTATAAATTTCTTTTCGGAAAGAACTATAACGATTAATTACAACAAAACACACTATATAGCATTTTCCTGTAACGACAGGCTCTCACCACAATTTAAAAAACTTGAAGTGGTCTCAAAGATATTCAGTCAGCCGATAAAATAAAATACTTAGGCGCGATTTTGGACAAACACCTAAAATGGGATACCCTTGTGAAGAGACCGAGATGTATGATTCCAAAATTCAGGTACTTCAGAGATATTCTAGATAAGAAATATCTATATAATCTTTATTATGCTCTTGTTTATCCTCCATTACTTTACGGAATTTTGGCTTGGGGGGGGAGTTATGAATAATAATTACAAAAAGGTTGATGTAATCCAAAAATTAATTCTAAAATTGATCCTCCATAGGGAGATTACTTATTCAAGTGATTTTCTGTACGTGGAGGCTCAGCTATTAGATTGCAGACGAATTTATTTTTATTGTGGTCTAATAGATTATTTCAAATATTCGAAATACTTGAATCGAACCAAACGAACCCAACAAGATTCAATCAAAATTTAATGTGTATTCCTCAAACATCAAAAACTATTACACAACCATGTCTGTTTTTCTTGGTACCAAAATTCGTTAAACGGAATTAAATCAAATAAATTATTTAAAAAAGAACTAAAAAAAAATGGATTTTACAACAACCAAGGTACTCCCCATCCACGAAATTGTAGATCTGAAAAATCATTATCAAAATCAATAATATTTTACTTACACTAACATCCATACTTTTACTTTAGTTATAATTGTCTGGATATTTTTCCTGACATTACCATAATGATTCACCAAATTATACAGTATTAACGGTTTTTTTTTCTAATACACTGACTGTACTATTAGTTTTTATTTTTAACAAACCCAAACACAAGTGCAAACTTTTTTGGGTGCTTTATGTTTATTGTGCACAATATTTGATATTTACCTGTATTTTGTAACAATAAACATTATTATTATTATCCGCAATTTAGATGAAAATTCGTTTCATGTATAAATAAATTCTAAGCCCCTGGACATTTGTTGTTGAGAACATTGATGAGCACAGGAAGAGATGTACTCAGAATACTTTTGGAAAGTCCGTTTCATTATTTTGGATGTAAACCCTAAAAAGCCTATTTTCCAAGTCAATTTACGAATGTTTGTTGACCATACTAAAATTGTGCGTCCCAAATTACGAGTTCATCATGTTTAAAGCATAATCATTTCCGATTTTCGGGCGTAGACTAGGCAACACAGCACAAAACACGCGACACAACAGGCTCTGTGCCATGTGGTCACTTACACCTTCGCGTTTTCCGATATGTCCGAGTTTTTTTATGATTATTGTAAAAAATCCCGTACGGATATCTCATGGCCAACTGGTCGCCTCGGACTCATTTTCATTTTCGAACAGCCCGGAGGCGAATCGTTACACAACAGGCGACAAGTACTTTCGTGTTAATTCTTCGTAGGCGAGCATACTTTTTCTAAGTTCAATTGAAATTTACAAAAAAAATATCGTTCTGAAAAAAAAAATGAAAAATCTTATATCGATTGTGTTTGTTGTATTTATGATTTATATTGTTATTACCATCAATAACATTTTCATTTTGTGTTCAGGTTTCACCATACCTTTTTATTTTCTAATCCAAGTAACGAAATGAATTGAGAATGGATTTATGACTGAAAGGTTCATTTAAATGTACAAACTTCCAATATAGCGTCCATATGAAAAACAAAGTTGGCTATCGAAGCCGAAAGATTGAATCTCGAATTGAAAATGTGGCTATGCCATTTTGTAGAGGAGAATAACAATGACAACATGCAATTTATTTTGAAACCTCACCTCAAATAAAGTCAGAAAACAAAATAGAAGTGATTCTGGTACACGAAACAAAAGAATATCTGATAATTTCAAGGCCTACCAAGGAAATTCTGCTTTTTTTGGAGTATACCGCAAAGTTGAGGTTTTCCTTTACACGACGTGTAGATCTTGAAAACCTAAGCAATTTTTCTTAGTACCATATACACCAATGTCTTAAGGGAACTGAGATAAAGGGCTCTGCAACATCAAAAATATCTGAATACCGTCCTGTAGCCGCGACCCGCCGCGATATCCCCGACTGATACAAGGTCTCAACCCGACGGCAGAACTGGGTCGGGGTCAGTGTGTCAGGTCAGTATGCAACCTTCAACCGACGGTTACGGTCACGCGTGTAGAGGTAAACGAACCCGTATAATCGATTGCGTTTCAAAAAACAACAAGCACTAGAGACGTGGCCAGAGAAGTGCAAGTATCAAAAACTAAAGTGTGGCAAACGCTGCGTGAAGAGGGGCTGTATCCGTTTCACGTGCAACGTGTACAAGCCCTTCAACCTGACGATTTTCCAGCAAGAGTGCGGTTTTGTGAGTGGTTGTTGCATCAACATGACAATAATCCGGACTTTTTGAAGTGCCTATTGGCGACAGACGAATCTACGTTCACGCGTAATGGGGTGAATAACTTTCGCAACACTCATGTTTGGTCAGTAGAAAATCCGCACGCTGTCCGTCGGGCACATTTTCAACAAACATTTTCGGTGAATGTTTGGGCTCGAATGGTGAACGGTATGCTCATTGGACCATTTATTCTCCCAAATCGATTGGACGGGATGCAATACCTAGACTTTTTACGCAACATTTTGCCTTCCTTGTTAGAAGATGTGCCATTAAGTGTAAGACAATCAATGTGGTTTCTGCACGATGGTGCACCGCCCCATTTTAGACGCGAAGTGCGTGAGTTTTTGAATGAATTATTTCCGAATAGGTGAATCGGGCGTAATGGACCCGTAGCGTGGCCTCCGCGATCTCCAGACTTAACACCATGTGATTTTTTTCTTTGGAGAGAAATGGAACGCTTAGTGTACAAAACTGAAGTGCATACGGTTGACGAACTTCGTCTCAGAATTGAACAAGCTGGTGCTTTCATTCGGGGAGGGACTCCATTCTCAAAGCCTGCACCGATGCTTGGCTACGTCGTGCACGCACCTGTGTTTTTGAATCAAACGGCGATAACTTCGAACAATACCTATGAAGTACGTTTACGTAAAAACTGAAAACGCGGCAACGCCGTCATATTTGTTACCTCTGTTCGTGGTCTGCACCACCGCCGGCGTCTGCTCGGTAGCGCATCAGCTGATTTCATTTTCTGTTGGAGCGGTATGATTTCGGGCAGAGACGTACTTAGCCCTTCTCGTCAACTGGAGAGTGAGTACTTTTTCCTTTATTTTTTTTTACTTGGTCGCCCTCGTTTCACTACACATTACCTTTGTTATTTCAAGGGTAGTTGTTTCCGAAAACTTTGCGGACACCCTGTATATGGTTTGGCAATGTCAGCTATGACGTATCATACATTTTTGGAATCAGAATTAAAAACTTTATTCATCTGTGCAAAAATCCAATATTTCGACCATCATAGAAAATAAAGTTGATGCTCGAGGATAAGAGACGAAACGTCATATTGAAATTCTAATTATGCACATCTTCTACAGGAGAAAAAGTGGCAATTTTAATGTGCAATTTATTTTGAAATTCCATTACAAATAAATTCAGGAAACATTTTAAATTATTTTGGGAAAATTCTGTTTTCTCTGTACTAAATTACCTGAATCTTCTCTTATAAAGTAATAAAACATGGAAAATTTTCATTGAAAAAAAATTAAAAAAATTTTGTATTTGAATGTCTTGTATTTTATTGCACATTCAGATATACCCTTACAAAATACTAATATCAAAATAACACATAACATTTTACGTACAAAACGATCAGCTTTGACAAACTGCCAGTCCGACTTTTTGAAAAATATTTATTTCGATATACAAATATAATGTACTCATAAGGAGCTTCAAAATGAGATATCACACGACCGCTTATTCCATTTAAATATTCCAAAATGGTGCGCAACCGCCATCTTGAAATGTTCAACCTTCACGCTCGATCCGGCAACAGGCGGTTGAAATTCCTACGGCTTCTGAAAAAGCTTGAGGCGAAAATGAAAGCGTTACGATTATGTTTATCAAATAAAAAAATCCTTGTGCCTGAAAAAAATGAGACAACCCCCGTAGTTTATTTTGAAAGTGGTGAGCTCGTGGATAATTTGACCAGTATTTTATTATCGTTCAACCTTTGCGAGACAAATTTCAACCACAATACGTATACATGCTTGCAGAAAGCTTGGATCATAATATTGGAAATCTGCATACAGGGTGGCGCATCGAAAACGAAACAGACGCATTTACTGGCAGCTCAGTTTTTTTTTTTAGAAAAGCGCTCACACCCGTCGCTTTTGTTTTCGAGGGAGACACAAGTTTGGCAAAAAATCACGTTAGCACGTGCAGCCCCCTGGGCGGGGCTGACACCAACCCCAAAATCTTAAATGGAAAGGGGGGTCGAGTGATACCTTATTTTAAAGGTCTTTTGATTCCCTTTATCTACGCGTTTTTCAAAAAAAAAAACTGAGCTGCCAGTGAATGCGTCTGTTTCGTTTTCGATGCGCCACCCTGTATATTTCTAGTTACGTCTACTACCAAATTCCGATAAGCGATAACGTATCTTTCAAATAACTCAAAAATCACATAATCGTGATAGATTAAGGCAATACGTTCAAATTATCTATGAATTTTACTTCGGAATCACATTATTGCGTAAAGAATTGTTGACTCAAGGTGATTTTTAAGTACCAGTTCGTAATGCAGTTTTTGCTTTATTGTAACAGAGATGGATAAAGAAATGTGTGTTCAGGGATTTTAGCGAATGATTTCGAATGAGTTCACGGGTATTTTAGAATATTGAATTAGAGCGTTGACGTGTCGTCAAACATGCATTCGTCAGACTTTGTGCCGATTATGGGTAATATTTTTCTTGGACTGCCTCGAAAACGCACGTACGTGCAAAGAAATATCATCCGTTGTGGTATTGTTAGAACGATGAAAAATTCAAACCGTTTATGGATTTGTCCTTAATACGTTTTAACCAAAAACATTTTACATTGCAAAATTTTAAACATAATGATCCAAATTAACCATAACAAAATTGAGGTATCTGCAATTTATCGTCCGCCAAGTTCAGATCCCCACGAGTTTTTAAAGAATATCGAATTTTTTTTTTCAAAATCAACATAAAGTTCATTTAAAGCAACATATTTTCTTGGGAGATGTCAATATAAATATTTTGGACGATGATCCCATCACAAATGAATACTTGAATATCCTATCAAGTAACGGATTTCTGTCCTATATAAACCTACCTGCAAAGTCCATCAGTGGCACATGTATAGATCACTGCTTTGTGAAAGACCTATCCAACAAAATTACTTGTATACCAATAATCCTAGAAAGCGATATTACTGACCACTTCTCCACTATTTTACTGATATCTTCAAATGAAAAACATTCTAACATCCCTACTGTTAGTAACAACCAGGAAAATTACAAATTTTTTGTCGACAATTCAAAACTAATATCAAATGTCAAACAAGAATCCTGGGAACAATTATACTCTATAAATAATATAGACAAAGCAACGGGACTGTTCATAGACAAAATAAAAAGACTAATAGATATTAGTACCAATAAAGTAATAATTAGTCACAAAGAAAAAAGCAGAAATGCCTGGATTACCAAAGGATTAATAACATCGGCAATAGAAAAAGAAAGACTATATAATGTAATGAAACTAACGCCAACTACAGAGAATACCGACTGCTACAACCAATATAAAAATAAATTTATAGAGCTTGTAAGGCAAACCAAACGAAAACATTACCTAAATAAATTGAATAATAACTTAAATGATCCTAAGCGGCTTTGGACAACTATTGATGAGATTACTGGGAAAACAAAATTTAAAGAGTGTGCCACTGAGTTAAATACAACATCGGGAACAGTATTAAAAAATACTCAACAGATATGCGATGAATTTGTACAATTCTTTACTGACATAGGCGAAAATTTAGCAAGTAATATACAAGCAAATGTACAAAATACTCAGCCTCCAAAAAGAACTTTGAACTCATTTATTTTGGATAAAGTCGAGCAATGTGAAGTATACACCACTGTTATGTCCTTAAAAAATCGGAAAAGTCCTGGGTTCGATGGTATTAAAAGCGAGCATTTGAAAATTATAGCCGAGGACATAACAAAACCACTCACTTACCTAATCAACAAATGCTTAGAATCTGGCATATATCCCTCAATTTTAAAAAAAGGTAATATAATACCGATACATAAATCAGGAACAAAAACAGATATTAACAACTATAGACCAATATCAATAATATCCAGTGTAGCAAAGGTTTTTGAAAAATTTTTATCTACTAGAATGATTCGATACCTCACAAAATTCAAGATTTTAAGTGAAAATCAATATGGATTTACAGAAGGGAAGGCTACATCGGACGCAATAACTAAAACTGTAAATCAAATACATCAAAATATTAATAACAGAATCCCTTCAATCTGCATTTTTGTTGATCTAAAGAAAGCTTTCGACACAGTTAATCACAAATTATTATTAGAAGCATTGAAGAGAATTGGTTTCAGAGGAAACGCGTACTCACTGATCCAAAGTTATTTGTCAAATCGCCCACAATCTGTGCAGATATCAGGATCATTTAGTAAAGAAATGTATATTAAGTGTGGTGTCCCACAAGGAACTGTCTTAGGTCCGCTGTTATTCAATATATATTTAAATGACATTTTCCAAATTAATTGTGTTGGCAAAATAACTAGTTTTGCAGATGATACTGCAATATTATATGAAGGCACTGACTGGTCTGATCTGAAAAATGTAATTAAAAATGATTTTATCAAAATTATTCGGTGGTTTAACAGTAGAAAATTAAGCATTAACTACTCTAAAACACATTTTTTACCATTTGGATCTTATGCTAGACATCTGCCAAATTACACAAATTTCTCCTTCAATATTAATGATCAAAAAATGCAAATCAATAGAGTGCCCACCATAAAATACCTTGGAGTGGTCTTGGATCCTCACTTACGATGGGACATCCATGTCAATTATATTTTAAAGAAAGTTAGATTTGTATCCTACAAAATTAAATACCTTGGGAATATATTGACAGAAAAATATCTTCGAACATTATACCATGCACTGATTGAGCCTCATCTCACATATGGTATATTAGCATGGGGAGCTGCATGTTCCTCACATATCTATAATTTAGATGTTTTTCAAAAAAGTATTCTAAAAATGATATTTAAAAAACCGAAACTTTATCCCACTGAAAAATTATACGTAGATGTTCGAATGTATGATATAAGACAGCTTTATTTCTTACACAGTATCACTCACTACCATAAATTTGTAAACACCGACCAAAAAATTAAACATAATCATTATACCAGATACAAAATTCGTGGCACAGTAGTGCCTCAACCGCATAAATCTATAATGCAGCGATCATATCTCTATTTAGCGCCTAAATTTTATGAAATTATACCTAAAGACTTAAAAGATTTACGTTTCGGAAATTGTTTCAAAAGAAATTTAAAAAAGTGGCTACATTCTATATCTAGGACTGAAATTCATAAACTCATAAATACGAACATCAACTAAATACATAATCTACTGCAGCTAATTTTTGTCCTTTTTTGTCATTTGCATTCTGCAGTTTCAACTTAAATTATTGGTCCATGTACAGGCGATGCCTTCTATTGGGCCTGTTTTGATTTTATATTTATTTACTCATATTGTTTGTTATCTTTGTACATTGAGTAAATAAATATTATTATTATTATTATTAATTCGTCCACCATCGCCTAATATTCTTGTAGCTAGACGGCACAAGTGCGAAAACTTACATGGATAACTTCTCCCAAGTCCGCGACATAGACGGTTTCAGTTTCTAATACTTCTTGAAGTACGCGTTGTTCGGGTGTTGAAGAAGTTTGTTCTTGTTCGGCTATTCCACTATCTGCAGAACCTGGAAATAACAGAAAATATCATCGATTGTCTTCCGTCAGAACCTTCTCATACTGAACGATCGTAACATGGAGACACTCTGTGCATTTTATAAGAAAACGATTGGACAGTCTAGATAATGTCAAAGCATCTGCAAGTGGACCGAACCACCACAAGCCGCAAAGTTTACAGCCTCAAAAAAAAAACTTTATCCTCAGAACAGGGGAAGCACGTTAATCATTTGTATATGTATGTTAAAATGCTTTAAATGCGGTTCAAATGACCTTTATTCCACGTATTTTGGGCTGCCAATACCGAATCCGAAGTCGTTTCACGTGAATCTGATCCCGTTTATCATTTAGATCTAATTATTTAGCGAAAAATTGCAAAACTAGGAGTTGTTTGCGACTTTAAACAACTTTAAGGTGCTAAAAATCCATCTTTACTATCGATGGCTACATAAGAGCGGAGCTTTGCACAATGAGGTAATTTGGGGCGCAGAATATGAATATCAAAGTGAAAAATTTCTTAGGTGTTTGGATATAGGGTGAAAAGTTGAAAGGAAACCATTTTTCCGGGCCAGTCGTAAATTCTAGCAATGTATCGACATCGAATTTGGAATCTACGCACCCGATTTACCCAGAAAACAAGCTTCCATCTCGATCATAGAAGCGCAACAGTTTTTAGATATTTTTTATTAATCGTTTTTTGACAAAGTTGAATTCTAGCCAGTATCTTGAAAACGAGACATTTTCGGACGGAATGGGCCATGGAATCGGTTTCAGCGAACCCAAAAAGCGTATTATAAGATATGTTGCGTTCACGTTCACGATTAACCCATTTTGTGACTTTTTGGTAAGAATACCCCTACATGGTAATTATATGTTAAAGTGCTTTAAATGCAGTTCAAATGACCCTTATCCCACGTATTTTGGGCTGCCCATATCGAATCCGAGGTCGTTTTATATGTATGTGATCCCGTTTATGATGTAGATCTAGCGAAAAATTGCGTTTTTTGCGACTCTATTCCACTTGTTTTGGGCAGCCAATACCGAATCCGAAGTCGTTTCACCTGTATCTGAGAGGTATATTAGTCCATAACCAGTATTTATTTACTAAGTGACATATAAAATGCAACACCCAGAATTGGCCCAATATAACGAACTGCATATTCATCGCACTGTACGTGTTATGATATGGGGTGTGATTCCTTACGGCAGCAGGTCACGATTAGTGTTCATTCGAGGTAGCATATACAGGGTGCCAGCAAAGTTGAGGTTTTCCTATTCAGAAACAACTACCCTTGAAATAACAAAGGTAATGTGTAGTGAAACGAGGGCGACCAAGTAAAAAAAAATAAATGAAAAAGTACTCACTCTCCAGTTGACGAGAAGGGCTAAGTAGGTCTCTGCCCGAAATCATACCGCTCCAACAGAATATGAAATCAGTTGATGCGCTACCGAGCAGACGCAGGTGGTGGTGCAGACCACGAACAGAGGTAACAAATATGACGGCGTTGCCGCGTTTTCAGTTTTTAGGTAAACGTACTTTATAGGTATTGTTCGAAGTTATCGCCGTTTGATTCAAAAACGCAGGTGCGTGCACGACGTAGCCAAGCATCGGTGCAGGCTTTGAGAATGGAGTCCCTCCCCCGAATGAAAGCACCAGCTTGTTCAATTCTGAGACGAAGTTCGTCAACCGTATGCACTTCAGTTTTGTACACTTAGCGTTTCATTTCTCCCCAAAGAAAAAAATCACATGGTGTTAAGTCTGGAGATCGCGGAGGCCACGCTACGGGTCCATTACGTCCGATCCACCTATTCGGAAATAATTCATTCAAAAACTCACGCACTTCGCGTCTAAAATGGGGCGGAAACCATGCAGAAACCACATTGATTGCCTTACACTTAATGGCACATCTTCTAACAAGGAAGGCAAAATGTTGCGTAAAAAGTCTAGGTATTGCATCCCGTCCAATCGATTTGGGAGAATAAATGGTCCAATGAGCATACCGTTCACCATGCCCGACGGACAGCGTGCGGATTTTCTACTGACCAAACATGAGTGTTGCGAAAGTTATTCACCCCATTACGCGTGAACGTAGATTCGTCTGTCACCAATATGCACTTCAAAAAGTCCGGATTATTGTCATGTTGATGCAACAACCACTCGCAAAACCGCACTCTTGCTGGAAAATCGTCAGGTTGAAGGGCTTGTACACGTTGGACGTGAAACGGATACAGCCCCTCTTCACGCAGCGTTTGCCACACTTTAGTTTTTGATACTTGCACTTCTCTAGCCACGTCTCTAGTGCTTGTTGAGGGATTCTCGTCTACGCGATTACCTCTACACGCGTGGCCGTAACCGTCGGTTGAAGGTTGCATACTGACCTAACTAGTGTCCTAGTACCAGTCGGGGATATCGCGGCGGGTCGCGGCTACAGGACGGTATTCAGATATTTTTGAGGTTGCAGAGCCCTTTATCTCGGTTCCCTTAAGACATTGGTGTATATGGTACTAAGAAAAATTGCTTATGTTTTCAAGATCTACACGTCGTGTAAAGGAAAACCCCAACTTTGCGGACACCCACGAAGTTTCACAACCACACCTGCTTCCCTTGTTGGAAACATTGCAAGATCCACTATTTCAGCAGGACAATGCACGACCTCATGTCGCATGTGCTAGTTTAGACTTTTTAGAAGAGTCCGGAATAAAACATCAATCACCTAACGCCAATCAACGACTTAAGGAATGTGTAGCGAACAGAGGAGCTTCAACACATTAACATTAAGGTATTTTGCGAAATTTTGAGTAAAAATCACCTTCTATTTACCAGTAGACCTAAGAATGCTCAAAATGACAGTAGTCTTAGTCGGTGTTGCATTTTCGCTGCCATTTAGTGTATAAGAAACGTAGAAGTACCTTCATACGAATTCACATACGATCGCTAGGAATTGTGTAAACCCCAGCGCATGTGAGAAACATTCCTGGAATGTCCTTCTGACACACACATTCAATACCGCTGTGCACAGGCTACAGTAACACCTGAGTCATACTGATACCGCATGACAAGGTATTTAGCACCACAGCATATACAACAACTTTCAGCAACGCCACTGTCAACGATACGACAGGAAGATATCGGTCGGAATGCCACAAGGTTCTGTCCTAGTCCCCATTATTTCTCATCTACATTAATGATCTCCCAAATAATGGGTTAATGCTCAAATTTAGCTTCTTTGCAGGTGGCACATCAATATCTATTGCAGCTAGCTCTCGATGGAAGTACAACAGCAAAAAGTTGCTGAATTGAAAAATTTTATGACGACTGAAAATAATTTTTTTGTATTGAAATGCATCGTATAGTGCATATCTGTGTCATCATGTAGAACAAAAATACGATAGTTCTCGAGCTTAATAATGGTGGATTAATTTGTGTAAGTTAGTGGTTTACAAACGTTACTTTTACTTTTTACTTATACAGAGATCTCAAGGTCACAGAAATTCGTCCAAAAACTTCATCGTAATCTTCAGGCAGTTGCATCGCTGTTTAGTATCGTATATGCCGTATTTATCACGACGCGATGTGGTCTCTGCGACGCTAGTAAATCAAATATTTGCCGATGCAGGCTCATCCTTAAAACAACTGCATGTCAGTCTGTTTGTACGATAATTACTATGGTTGCAAGTGGCTTGCAGATGCCCACAGCGATGCATAGCTGTGAGCTTTCGAAGGTGTAATTATATACTTTTACGGTCACAGGGCACGGCCGACGTAGCGGGGATGCAGCGAAAATCAGAAGAATTTACTCAAACTCTCCGCAATCTTTATTTCTCTTGCCATGAGCGAGGCGAAATTTTCCCATAATTTTCGTCATCTCACTTTTTCCTTTTTTGCCATGATTTTCGTCATCTCTCCTCAATTTTTCCTTTTCCATGATTTTCGTCATTTCCCCCTCTACTCAATTTTTCCTTTTTCCCATGATTTTTATCTTCTCTCCTCAATTTTTTCTTGTTCCCATGATTTTGGTTACCTCCTCTTCTCAATTTTCCTTTTCCATGATTTTCGTCATATCCTCTCCTCAGTTTTTTTCTTTTTCCCATGATTTTCATCTCCTCTCCTCAATTTTTCTCTTTTCCTATTATTTTCATCATCTCCTCTCCTCAATTTTTTTCTTTTTACCATGATTTTCATCTCCACTCCTCAATTTTTACTTTTTCTTTTGATTTTCGTTATCTCCTCTCGTCAATTTTTCTCTTTTTCCATGGTTTTCGTTATCTCCATTCCTCAATTTTTCCTTTTTCCTATGATTTTCGTCATCTCCTCTCCTCAATTTTTCCTTTTTTCCATAATTTTTATCACCTCTCCTCAATTTTTCTTTTTCCCCATGATTTTCATCTCTTCTCCTCAATTTTTCCTTTTCCCCATGATGTTCATCTCCTCTCCTTAATTTTCCCTTTTTCACATGATTTTCATCTCCTTTCCTCACTTTTTCCTTTTTTCCATTATTTTCGTCATCTCGACTCCTCAATTTTTCTCTTTTCCCATGATTTTCGTCATCTCTTCTCCTCAATTTTTCCTTTTCCCCATGATGTTCATCTCCTCTCCTCAATTTTTCCTTTTCCCATGATTTTCGTCATCTCCTCTCCGCATTTTTTTTTTTCTTTTTACCATGATGTTCATCTCCTGTCCTCAATTTTTCCTTTTTCCCATGATTTTCATCTCTTCTCCTCAATTTCTCCTTTTCCCATGATTTTCGTCATCTCCTGTCCTCAATTTTTCCTTTTCCCATGATTTTCGTCATCTCCTCTCCTCAATTTTTTTTCTTTTTACCATGATGTTCATTTCCTCTCCTCAATTTTTTTTCTTTTTACCATGAAATTCATCTCCTCTCCTCAATTTTTCCGTTTTCCCATGTTTCATCTCCTCTCCTCAATTTCTCCTTTTCCCATGATTTTCGTCATCTCCTCACCTCAATTTTTCCTTTTTCCCATGATTTTCATCTTCTCTTCTCAATTTTTCCTTCTTCTCATGATTTCGTCATCTCCTCTCCTCAATTTTTCCTTTTCCACAAGATATTCATCTCATCTCCTCAATTTTTCCTTTTTCACATGATTTCATCTCCTCTCCTCAATTTTTTCTTTTCCCATGATTTTCGTCATCTCCTCTCCTCAATTTTTTTTCTTTTTACCATGATGTTCATCTCCTCTCCTCAATTTTTCCTTTTTCCCATGATTTTCATCTCCTCTCCTCAATTTCTCCTTTTCCCATGATTTTCGTCATCTCCTGTCCTCAATTTTTCCTTTTCCCATGATTTTCGTCATCTCCTCTCCTCAATTTTTTTTCTTTTTACCATGATGTTCATTTCCTCTCCTCAATTTTTCCTTTTTCCCATGATTTTCATCTCCTCTCCTCAATTTCTCCTTTTCCATGATTTCGTCATCTCCTGTCCTCAATTTTTCCTTTTCCCATGATTTTCATCATCTCCTCTCCTCAATTTTTGTTTCTTTTTACCATGATGTTCATCTCCTCTCCTCAATTTTTCCTTTTTCCCATGATTTTCGTTATCGCCTCTCCTCAATTTTTCCTTATTCCCATGATTTTCATCTCCTCTCCTCAATTTTTCCTTTTTCCTATGATTTTCGTCATCTCTTCTCCTCAATTTTTTTTCTTTTTACCATGATGTTCATCTCCTCTTCTCAATTTTTCCTTTTTCCCATCATTTTCATCTCCTCTCCTCAATTTTTCCTTTTCCCCATGATTTTCGTCATCTCCTCTCCTCAATGTTTCCTTTTTCCCATGATTCTCACAAAAAAAAATCAATATGTTTTGAAGTGTATACCATCTAGACAATGCGGTTTTAGGAAGGGATATAATAATGCTGCAATATTATCAGGGCTTGTGATAACCATAATTCTTTTAGATTTTTCTAAGGCATTTTGCACCATCAACCATTCACTTTTAATAGGCAACTGTAAATTTTCAGTTGCTCTAATTATAATAGCTTTTTAAGAAATAAGATCACCAAGATTTGTCATCGATATGAACACTTCTCCTGAGGCCACTTCTGTTCATTTTATATATCTCCGATCTTGATAAGGTACACTGCAATATTCAGTTTTTTGCGAATGATTTAATTAATTTTAATATCGACTATAGTATTATTACCGAGGCTCAACTTAATTAAATCCAAACAAATCAAAAATAAGTATATTCTCTCCTAAAAAATTTAGAAATCAAATTAAGAAATATTCGACCATGTCATTAAATGGTGAAATTATAAAAGTACGTGGAAGTGTAAAAAATCTAGGTATACCTATGTATTCGTTGTTGAATGTCTGATTTTAATTCCTCATACGAACAATGCTGTTTTACTTGACTAAAAAAATCTGTGTGAGTCATTGATTATTTCAAAAATTACGTACTGCGACATTATCATCTGTTTTTAGATTCAGTATCCGTCAAGCGCTGGCAAAATAATTCAAAATTTATGTTGCAGATTAATCAGTAACTTGAATAAAATATGTCCACTTTTCCTGTTCGTTCATAAAATTGGAATGGATATTTATTCCTAATCTATCTAAGTTTCATTTAAAATACTATATTCATACCTATACGGCATGAAACTTCTGGTTATTTTTACAGACTTTCGTACACTTTAAAGCGCATTTCACCAAGAAATTCCACCGAAATTCTTTAGCAGACTTTCAATGTACATCGACAGCAATTAACATGCAAATTAAACGTTGTAAGATATCCTATTTTTCACAATTACAAGGAAATCAACATGCGATGACAACTTTATCAAGGAAGTAGTTTCAGCCTCTTTCCAGTATTTGGAATAGATATGATAGGTTCTACGAGAATGCAAAAGTTATTAACATTGATATAACAATTTCATTGCAATGTCTTTTTTGTTATTTTGTCTATACTATCGAATCCTAAAAGTTTCGGCACCAAATATATATCGGATTTTTTTTAATGAATAAATTTATTAAAACACTAACTAGTTATAAGGGGTGTCCAATAGGGACGCAGGAAAGTAAACGTCAATTTGACATAGACGCCATCTTTGTTTTCTGTCACCGACATGTCATTATGTTAGTTGAATGTTTACCATTGATCGCTTTGGAGTCGTATTCGATTGAAGACCGCATTAAAGTTATTCAAGAGCACTACAAAAATGGTGCGAAAATAAAAAACACGTTTCGCGCGCTTCGTGAACATTTCGGTCGCAACAACCGCCCAAACGAAACAACCATCGGTCGTCTGGTGCGTAAATTCGAGGCAACACGTTCTGTGGCAAATCTGCCAGGCTCTGGCCGGCCAAGGAGCGTTCGCACACCGGAAAATATTTCTGTTGTGAAGGAGAGTGTGAGAGACGATCCGAAACAATCAACAACGCGTCGATCCCAAGAATTGGGCATTTCGAGAACCAGTTTGCTCCGCATTCTCCACAAGGATTTGAATGTACACGCCTACAAGATCCAATTGACGCAAGAGCTGCGTCGGGCCGACCATTTTTCGCGCCGAACGTTCTCAGATTGGCCCCTTGAACACCGCCAAATTGATGCCAATTTTTCATCAAAAATCATGTTCAGCGACGTAGCGCATTTCACTTTGAATGAGCCGGTAAACAAGCAAAACTGCCGCATCTGGGCGAACGAAAATCCCCGTGAGTATCAAGAGCAGCCGATGCATCCTCAAAAAGTGACTGTGTGGTGTGCATTGTGGTCAAAAGGCATCATCGGACCTTACTTTTTCGAAAACGCGACCGGGGACGCCGTTACCGTCAATTCTGAGCGATATCACGTGATGATAGAGGACTATTTTTTGCCGCAACTTGAAGGAATGGACATGGACGATGTTTATTTCCAACAAGACGGTGCAACATGCCCCACAACCAACGTCAATATTCATCGATTGCAGTCCTTTTTCGGTGATCGCGTGATTTCGCGCAGAGGAAATGTGCCATGGCCACCAAGATCGTGCGATTTGACTCCCTTGGACTTCTTTTTATGGGGATATTTGAAAAGCAAAGTCTACGTCAACAAACCAGCCACCCTCCAAGAACTCAAAAACAACATCATTGCCGAGATAAATGCCATAGAACCGACCATGTTGCAAAATGTCATTGAAAATTTCGACCATCGCGTCGTAAATCCAGTCGTGGTGAACATTTGAGCGATATTATTTTTCATACTTAAATGGTATAAATGAACCTTCAAAATAAAGTACCCAACTTGATTTGAATATCAATCGTTCTTGTTTTAATATGCGTTTACTTTCCTGCAAATCGCTGTATTAACAGACTATTTTGAATCGAATAAATTCGACTTTTCGAAACAAAAGATGTTTATTCATTTTTTTCTTTGTCCTCTTTACTTGTATATTTAAAATCAAACTTAAAAAGAAAGATTTTTCATGTGCTTTTGTCAACTTTAAAAAAAAAAGTAGGGAGGGGAAACGTTCTGAAAAGCACTGTTCGATCGAAAGAGAAGATTTCAATGTGACTGGGCCATGACGCGCGATTTCGGCCGTTTTGCAAACCTACAAAAAATGTGGGCCAGCATCTGCCGTTCCCGCGCGGCCACTCCTCATCACGCATATCACCATTACGTTTTCTTAATCGTCATCATCGCCAATAAAGTATTACATGAAAAATTAACTTGTTTGTTGACCTTTAGCTAGGTCGTGGTCGTCAGCTGTGCTGAAATACAGTACGCTGAGGCTTCAATTGGAGTACAACAATATCTTTCTATACGCGTACCGCCATAAGGGACTAACGGCTATGCAAGAAGTAAGAAATACACGAGTTTTGATCAAATAAATAATAGTTTAAGGGCCAATTTCACCAACATTAATATTTGACCAATAGGATTTCTATTGAAATGTTAAATAAAGTCGTGACATTATAGATGTAAGGTTATGTCTTTGTGCTTTAGAATTAGGATAACTTTCATAGAATTTCAAATTTTTATCATTTCGGAAAAGACGGTCAGTTATTTAAATGGACCAATGAAAATGCGAGAAATAATAGGTCGATTTTCTAGCTATTATGTTTGGTAGGATGTTTTCACTGTTTAAGACGACTGTTCATGCATGGCAAATCTAGTTTTGACTGTATATCACGTACAGGGTGTTGTACATGATACGTACCTGTAGAAATGTATCGATTTTTGTTATCATATATAAAACGTAATTTTTGCCAATTTATGAACTAGAAATCCACACCAAAGGTAAACAAACAGCACATTCTGCATTTCTGGGTCCTAAAACATCGATATTTGTGAAACTATCCGCATCCACCTATTATTCATCGTCTAGATATTATAAGTCAGAATCAAAAATACCTATTTATGAAAATATATCTCCAAACATTGTTACATTTTATTATTCCTATTATTATACGAGGCATGTTTTTAAAGTAAGTACCGTTTTGACCTAAAAAAACAACAAGTAAATTTTGTCCAAAAATGATTTATTCACTTGAAAGGCCATACTTTCCTCTACTTTTCTACGTAATTCCCATTACGATTGAGGCATTTATCGTATCTTGGGACCAGCTTTTGTATGCCATCGTCAAAGAAGCTTGCCGCCTGAGTAAACAACCACTGCTTTACATTTTTGGCACTCAGCGTGAACACAATTTCCGATAATTTAAACGTTCGGACACAATTCGTAAAGAACGCTTCTTGAGACAGCAGGAAACTGTTCAGCTAAGGACGAAATCGTGAATCGTCTGTTCTCTCTCACTTTACAGTCCACTTTTTGAATCAGGTCATCGGTAATGACTGAAGGTCTTCCTCATCTTTAAAGGCCCTAACCCATTTCCGCACCATTCACTCATAATGTTTTCACCATACACTTCACTGACTTGGTGACAGATTTCAACTGATTTGAAGCCTTGTGCACAGGGAAACCGTATTACAGCACGCACTTCGCAGGCGGCGGGATTCTCAATCGGTGGAGGCATTTTAAAATCACGCAAACAGATGTAGACTCGATCGGATGGTTCCGTAACGGCGTCTGTCGCTACCCAACAGATGTAGCTACACGACGCGCGTGCGCTAAACGGCGACCGCAGCGCTGCGGCGGCGTAATTTAAAAACGGTACTTACTTTAAAAACACGCCTCGTAACACGTCTGGGATATCGATTGCTTTTAAAGTGATCTGCACACGTGCAGTGTTGCCGAAGCGGCAAAAAAACGGAATCGGTAAATAGTGTCGTTGAATTCGGTATAAGGTAAATAACCTTGAGTCATTAAAAACGTCTGTTAGTGTATTATATTTATATATTTTCAAAATCAAAATAAAGTTCCTTTAAAGCAACATATTTTCTTGGGAGATGTCAATATAAATATTTTGGACAATGATCCCATCACAAATGAATACTTGAATATCCTATCAAGTAACGGATTTCTGTCCTATATAAACCTACCTACAAGGTCCATCAGTGGCGCATGTATAGATCACTGCTTTGTGAAAGACCTATCCAACAAAATTACTTGTATACCAATAATCCTAGAAAGCGATATTACTGGCCACTTCTCCACTATTTTACTGATATCTTCAAATGAAAAACATTCTAACATTCCTACCGTTAATAACAACCAGGAAAATTACAAAATTTTTGTCGACAATTCAAAACTAATATCAAATGTCGAACAAGAATCCTGGGAACAATTATACTCTATAAATAATATAGACAAAGCAACGGGACTGTTCATAGAGAAAATAAAAAAACTAATAGATATTAGTACCAATAAAGTAATAATTAGTCACAAAGAGAAAAGCAGAAATGCCTGGATTACCAAAGGGTTAATAACATCGGCAATAGAAAAAGAAAGACTATATAATGTAATGAAACTAACGCCAACTACAGAGAATACCGACTGTTACAACCAATATAAAAATAAATTTATAGAGCTTGCAAGGCAAACCAAACGAAAACATTACCTAAATAAATTGAATAATAACTTAAATGATCCTAAGCGGCTTTGGACAACTATTGATGAGATTACTGGGAAAACAAAATTTAAAGAATGTGTCACTGAATTAAATACAACATCGGGAACAGTATTAAAAAATACTCAACAGATATGCGATGAATTTGTACAATTCTTTACTGACATAGGCGAAAATTTAGCAAGTAATGTACAAGCAAATGTACAAAATACTCAGCCTCCAAAAAGAACTTTGAACTCATTTATTTTGGATACAGTCGAACAATATGAAGTATACACCACTGTTATGTCCTTAAAAAATCGGAAAAGTCCTGGGTTCGATGGTATTAAAAGCGAGCATTTGAAAATTATAGCCGAGGACATAACAGAACCACTCACTTACCTAATCAACAAATGCTTTGAATCTGGCATACTCGTATATCCCTCAATTTTAAAAAAAGGTAATATAATACCGATACATAAATCAGGAACAAAAACAGATGTTAACAACTATAGACCAATATCAATAATATCCAGTGTAGCAAAGGTTTTTGAAAAAGTTTTATCTACTAGAATGATTCGATATCTCACAAAATTCAAAATTTTAAGTGAAAATCAATATGGATTTACAGAAGGGAAGGCTACATCGGACGCAATAACTAAAATTGTAAATCAAATATATCAAAATATTGATAACAGAATCCCTTCAATCTGCATTTTTGTTGATTTAAAGAAAGCTTTCGACACAGTTAATCAGAAATTATTATTAGAAGCATTGGAGAGAATTGGTTTCAGAGGAAACGCGGACTCACTGATCGAAAGTTATTTGTCAAATCGCCCACAATCTGTGCAGATATCAGGATCATTTAGTAAAGAAATGTATATTAAGTGTGGTGTCCCACAAGGAACTGTCTTAGGTCCGCTGTTATTCAATATATATTTAAAAGATATTTTCCAAATTAATTGTGTTGGCAAAATAACTAGTTTTGCAGATGATACTGCAATATTATATGAAGGCACTGACTGGTCTGATCTGAAAAATGTAATTGAAAATGATTTTATCAAAATTATTCGGTGGTTTAACAGTAGAAAATTAAGCATTAACTACTCTAAAACACATTTTTTACCATTTGGATCTTATGCTAGACATCTGCCAAATTACACAAATTTCTCCTTCAATATTAATGATCAAAAAATGCAAATTAATAGAGTGCCCAACATAAAATACCTTGGAGTGGTATTGGATCGTCACTTACGATGGGACATCCATGTCAATTATATTTTAAAGAAAGTTAGATTTGTATCCTACAAAATACCTTGGGAATATATTGGCAGAAAAATATCTTCAAACATTATACCATGCACTGATTGAGCCTCATCTCACATATGGTATATTAGCATGGGGAGCTGCATGTTCCTCACATATCTATAATTTAGATGTTTTTCAAAAAAGTATTCTAAAAATGATATTTAAAAAACCGAAACATTATCCCACTGAAAAATTATATGCAGATGTTCGAATGTATGATATAAGACAGCTTTATTTCTTACACAGTATCACTCACTACCATAAATTTGTAAACACCGACCAAAAAATTAAACATAATCATTATACCAGATACAAAATTCGTGGCACAGTAGTTCCTCAACCGCATAAATCTATAATGCAGCGATCATATCTCTATTTAGCGCCTAAATTTTATGAAATTATACCTAAAGACTTAAAAGATTTACGTTTCGGAAATTGTTTCAAAAGAAATTTAAAAAAGTGGCTACATTCTATATCTAGAACTGAAATTCATAAACTCATAAATACGAACATCAACTAAATACATAATCTACTGTAGCTAATTTTTGTCCTTTTTTGTCATTTGCATTCTACAGTTTCAACTTAAATTATTGGTCCATGTACAGGCGATGCCTTCTATTGGGCCTGTTTTGATTTTATACGTAGTCATGCCATAAGTTCTGTCCCTCGTTTTCAAACAAGTGTAGACCTGTTAATACTTGTCCGATTGTTTACATTGTGGTGTCAGTTGATTAAGCGCTTTTCGGGTAATTACATATACCTCAGTTTGTATTGATCTCTCGAAGCATAACGATGGAGTGGGGCAAGGCAGAGAATCGTATTGCAGTGATAGCTTTACATAAGTGTAATCACAGTGCTAGTCAGATTTTTGAACTCTTACGCGGCCTTCAAATATCGCGTAAATTTGTGTCTAGGACCATTCAGCGGTACAATGAGACGTCCTCTGTTGATGACAGGCCAAGAAGCGGAAGACCTCGTCAAGTAAGGACTCCAGCAGCCATCAAAGCCGTAAAAGCCAGGATTCAAAGGAATCCACTCCGGAAGCAGAAGATCCTATCCAGGGAAATGAAGATTCCTGTCCGGACGATGTCGCGCATCATTAAACAAGACCTAGGGCTAGGGGCTTACCGGAGACGTACGGGCCAGCGACTTACGGCCACCTTGCGACACATCAGGGCGACAAGATCCAAGAAGCTCTTGGAGAGGTACGCAGCTGGGGGATTCCGAAAGATTTTGTTCACGGATGAGAAAATCTTCACCATAGAAGAAAAATTCAACCGACAAAATGACAAAGTGTATGCAAGGAGTTCACAGGAAGCTTCGGAGATCATTCCGAGAGTTGAGAGAGGCCACCACCCTGCGTCAGTCATGGTTTGGTGGGGGGTGTCCTACGAAGGGGTCACTCAGCTCCATTTCTGTAAACAGGGCGTGAAAACAAAAGCGGCAAACTATCAGAGCGACATACTGGATCCTATCGTCAAGCCTTTAAGTGGTACATTGTTTGCCAACCAACACTGGGTCTACCAGCAGGATTCCGCCCCCGCTCACAAGGCTAAGAGTACGCAGCGCTGGCTGGAAAGCAATGTGCCAGAGTTCATTGCTGCGGAAGATTGGCCCTCAGGGAGTCCGGACCTCAATCCTTTAGACTACAAGTTGTGGGACCTGCTAGAGCAGTTGGCCTGCTCCAAAGCCCACCGTAATATCGAGTCCCTGAAAGCGGATTTGATCCGATCAGCGGCAGCTATTCCTTTGGAAGCTGTGCGTGCAGTGATAGATGAGTGGCCCGCGAGATTGAAGCAGTGTGTGAAGGCCAAGGGGGGACATTTTGAATAAAACTGTTTGATTATGAATTCTAAAAATGTTGTCGAATAAATAATATCTTTCATATAAATATATCTTATCTTGTTTCATTTTTATCATGAGATTATCATGGGACAGAACTTATGGCACGACTACGTATTTACTCATATTGTTTGTTATCTTTGTACATTGAGTAAATAAATATTATTATTATTATTATTATTATTATTATTAGGCGCGCACACAACATGTTTTTTGAGGGTACACTTCTATATTGCAACTTCTACAATGTGCATACTGGTCGCTCTTTCAAAGTACTTTGCAACCATTCTGGAAATCTACGAGTCTCATGTGCACGACTGGCTGAGTGTGTATGCATTTGTATAATTGATATGGGGCATAAAACTATGAAGACTATTATATATTATAAATTAACGCTTTGCTTTATTTTTGGTTTCAGCTCTTTTTCAGCAAGTATAGAAATATTTAAATTATTTTGTAAAATTGTAGACAATAATGTTATCGATAAATATTTTCTTTTCTGTAAAAATCCGGTTCAAGTCCATGCATAGACAATATGAAATTTGCAATATAAATTTATATTCTAAATTCTGTGCATGTCCGTTCATATTCGTCAATATTTCATTGGAAGCTTTTATTTGTCTTAAGATTTTAGTAAAATGTAAGATAGTAAAGGCAACACCGCACCCTGCATCCCAGTTGACAAGAATGACGAGCTTAGGGATGTTTAGATCCACAAAAGGCATCGTTATCGATCCCATTGAGCTCATATGGGCAGAGGTTAAAAATTATATAGCTAAGCACAATACAACTTTTAAATTTTGTGACCTCAAAGGACTTTTCAAAGAAGCACTAGAATTAATAACAGCGCAAAAATGGGAAAACTGTATTAAGCACGTGAAAGACAAAGTTGAAAAGAGAATGTGGGAACTGGACAATATTTTAGAGGAACAAGTCGAGCCATTCATTATTGTCGTTGGTGCTTCAGGCAGTAGCGATGATGAAAGCTCATCAAGCTCATCTTTCCAATAAAAGATGTCGTTCATCAAATTCGGTAAGTTATAAGTAATTATAAAGCTACTGTATTTTTTAATTAATTATTGACATTTTTGAACCCATTTTGGCAAAACCTATTCAAGAATCTACTTTCTGACAATGTGCAACCATGCACATTTTTTTACGTTTTGAACGTTTTAATTTGGTTACAGAAATCAAGAAATCAAAAAATATACTAATCAATATTCTAAAAGCAATTTTAAGAGATATACGATTATTTTTAATTTAGGCTAATTTTGAGATTATATTCGACTGTATTTCACCAAACATCAGGCGGCATCCGAAGCTGGAAATCGAAGCGAAAATTTTGAAACCCTTATGTATATTTTCATCATTATATATTTCTTACCCCACCCCCACATGATCCTATATCCATCACCAATCGTTTACACATCGAATTGTGCTAATTTACTACAAAGTTACGCAAAGCAGCATCTACTATCTAAAATATGTACTGCGTGACTCTTAATACGTCCCTGCCGAATGTTACAGCGTTCGATGATCACGTGGTCTTGTTTATGTCCGGTCTATCTCTTATCTGAATATACTCTAGAATGTGTACTCAGTGAAACAAGAAAGATATTGCAAATTCTATTTTTTTTTGCTGGTTTTAAGTTTGCCGGTAGCTTTACGACATATATTTGAGTATTTCTTAATCGCTGTAAACATACGGTGGATGTTTGTTCTGTTCCTGAACAACCAAAAATATTTGACTTTAAGGATTTATAGATATCAAAAATCATTAATGGTTTCGTGGGAATATCAGTCGACGATGCTATAATGGTACTAATGAACGGCAAGTAAATGAATCAATGTTTGGAAACGAGCAATATCTATCAAATTTTTGGTAGAGCCTGTCACCAAGTAGGTGCTTAATGGCTATCTGCAAAAGGTTTATAGGAAAAAACACACGGTAGGTGATGTTGAGTCAGTAAAATCGCATATCAATTGAAGAAACTAATATAAACACTTTTTTAAATTTTATTATTATATATCGGGAATCTGATGCTAATACTCTTGACAGGGCGTCCTGAGAAACCTATCGCGTTAGTCAACGGCACCAGTGACTACACGTACGCATAATTTCGCAATTCTTCCACGTATCTGCGCAAAATTTATCGATCGGATTTGCATCGACCATTCATTTTAAAAGGAAAAACTTGTCCGCGACGGGCAGTTCCTTTCCATTCGACGCGCCAGTCGACAATTAGACTATTTGTATGACTAACAAGAAGCCGATCTGAATGGAACGACTTTGCGAACAAATGGTACCACCGTTGTTGCCACATTCGAATAATAACGACATTTTGAATGGATGCCGAAGAATAGTCACGACGAAGTAATAATAGCTCACATGACAATTGCAAAAAATACAAAAAGGCCCACTGAGGTCACTGACAAGCACGAATTTTAATCGTTCTATCAACATGAACCTAAGGACAGCTCAAATGTCACATTCCGTCAAATAGATCAAGTTCGTGAAATAGAATTTTATTTTTTTCGTTTTCGGCCTTATCCTCTGCCACCACTCGACCGATTTTCAAAAACTACACAGCTTTTTCGACATAGGCATAGCTGTAACCTTGTGCGAAAATTTCATCAAAATCCGACGTGTACTTCACCGGGCAAAGATTAGCGGACAGACCGATGCAAATGAGAGACATGGTTTTTCGTCAAGTACATAACACTCAAAACATAATATCTCCGTTGCACTGTGCTCCAGTCCGAAGCAAAACCTGATAGCACACCGCTGGTCGAAATTGATACCAGTCATTTTTTTTCTCACGGACAAACAAATGACTCGATAGAGTTCAAACTTGCACTGAAGGCGGATCACATCTCCCCTCCAAGCTCGGCGCCTCCAGTGTTGCCAGATCGAATGCTACGTTGCCAGTTTCACCACTTAATTTACAAGCCAGACCGGTACAGTATTTTTGTACTGTATATTTGTTTACAAAATCAATCAAGGTTGTTTATTATTATTATCTGCCTCGAATTCCATATCAGTGCAGTTTTATTACAATCATTACATCTAAATTATGAATAATGACAAACGACGGACATTCGGTCGACGCGCGTGGCGTACAAATCGAACGGAGGATGCCTGTCGTGTCGTACCGCGTATCTAGTCGCCTGCGCGTCGCTCTTTTGTCACTGCGTTTGTCACGGCCGCCTGCATTTGTGACTTGACGCCGGCATTCCTGGGCCATTTGCATACGTGGCGCATGCAGCACGAAGAAACAAAAGAAAAACGATCGTCGCCGGTGAAACAGAGGCGGCGCGCCGGAGACGTGACGCGACGCACCGCCCGGCTCGCGCAAAACAAATGCGAAACGTGTGGGCGGCGACAATAAGATCGCCGGTGGCTTTGAATGCCGTACGATATACAGAGTGTTTCGCAATTTATACGGAAATATGAAAGACATTGTAAATAAAAGAATATATATATATATATATATATATATATATATATATATATAGGTGAAAAATTAAAGCTTCCGCCTTTTGTAGGGTACTTCGACAAAATTTAAGCAAAGAGGACTCTTTATACTTTTTTAATTCTCTCTAGCTTTCAATGGACTTTGCCATCATCATCAGGAGCTGCAATTACAATGATAACAGTAGCAACAAAAGTGTAAAATGAATTTAAATTGAATCAACTTATGTGAGGATGTTGCTAATTGTTGTTTTCGTATAGGATGAGGGAAACGTCCAGTAACATGGTGAGAGCTGAATACATGGTACAATGGTTAAAATTATATAAAATATGACAAGACAAGTTAAAGACAGATTAAAAATTATTTAGAGCACATTAGAACATTACGTCGTGAAGCCACTTGATGATTGCATAAAATGGTGGTCATGGAATAATGAGTGAGATGAACCTTTGACAGAAGGCCGAAAGTTGTCAATGTCTGTGTTGAAAGATGGAACGAATTGTGGGCGTGTGCCAAAACGTTGCCAAATCACTTCAGATGATGTGATTTTCAGAATGTTATGTAAGAAATTGTTAAATCGACCAGAGGTAGTTGAATAAACTATATTTTAATTAATGGGAATTTTAAATTAACAATTATTAATAAATCGTGAGAAGAGAATTATTAGATTTTGAGTGGAATGAAATTTGTGTTTTGGCCGATTCCACCAACAAATTTCATTCCACTCAAAATCTAATAATTCTCTTCTCACGATTTATTAATAATTGTTAATTTAAAATTCCCATTAATTAAAATATAGTTTATTCAACTGCCTCTGGTCGGTTTAACAATTTCTTACATAACATTCTGAAAATCACATCATCTGAAGTGATTTGGCAACGTTTTGGCACACGCCCACAATTCGTTCCATCTTTCAACACAGACATTGACAACTTTCGGCCTTCTGTCAAAGGTTCATCTCACTCATTATTCCATGACCACCATTTTGTGTAATCATCAAGTGGCTTCACGACGTAATGCTCTAATGTTTTCTAAATAATTTTTAATCCGTCTTTAACTTGTCTTGTCATATTTTATATAATTTTAACCATTGTACCATGTATCCAGCTCTCACCATGTTACTGGACGTTTCCCTCACCCTATACGTAAACAACAATTAGCAACATCCTCACATACTACTGTAAGTTGAGTCAACTTAAATTCATTTTACACTTTTGTTGCTACTGTTATCATTGTAATTGCAGCTCCTGATGATGATGGCAAAGTCCATTGAAAGCTAGAGAGAATTAAAAAAGTATAAAGATTCCTCTTTGCTTAAATTTTGTCGAAGTACCCAACAAAAGGCGGAAGCTTTAATTTTTCACCTATATATATATATGTATATATATATATATATATATATATATATATATATATATACAGAGTGAGACGGTTATTCGTGGTGTACATGTCATATATGTAATATCGAAAAAACAGAATCTTTCTTGCCAGTAGCATAGGAAGTGAAAATATTAAAACGACGACTTACCCTGGCTACCAGTGGGTTCCGGATCGCTATCCAGGCTTTCAGCGGAAGCCAGATAAACTGATCCAGGCTGATGTGGCCCGCTGCTCCCACTGGAGGAACAGGAGCCCAGACTAGTCAGGGACACTGGTCGGGACACCTCCGAGGACGCCGTACTGCTCGTATTGCCTACACTGCTTTCGCTTGGAATCTGAAAACAACAAAAAAAAACTGTCAAGTAGGTAGACTCCGGAATTCCCACTCGACGTAGATATCGATATGGAATTTGTCGGTAGACATTCTGCCTTCCCTACCGGTTAACATTTGAATACAAATTGTTACTGATACACCATATTTGTAAAAAAAATTGTCGTTGGAGGTTTTCACAGTCTATAAACAGCAATCGACAGCAATCGACAGAAATCAGTGACAGTTTCTCGTCACGCACGTGTCATATAACATCCAAAAAAACATTTTAACACAAAATTGACTCACAGAAAGGCTAAGTAGGATTCGTATAACTTGCTTGTTGTTACCAAGAAGTAGAACTTCCAATTATATTTTTTTTCGATCGCAAAACACCCGATTCTGTTACGCATACAGATCGTTCATCTACGAAATTGTTATGCTGCTAACCAGTGAACTAGAATCGCTACCACGTTCAATAATTACAAGAATCCGCTAGTCGGATTCGAACGATAAACATCAAGGAAGTAGCAGCAGGCTTCAACAGCCATACGGTTCACAAGAATTTACTTGCATCAGGGATTAAATTCATAAAATGTTTTGCAACTACGCTTATGATATAAGAATGTATGAATGTATACTTTGTCTGAAGTCACTTGAAACACTGTGAAATACCGGGTGCGTTTTATATATCTATATTTAACACGCTCTGTTGCTGCAAAAATCGCCAAATTTCGCAGCAAATATCCCCCGTATAAGATCAAAGGCAGTTTCACCGGTCCACGTGGAGTAAAGCACGCCCATGCGTGGACATAGCCAATGAGAAAGCGTGTATTTCAGAGCTCCGAGCAAGTGCAGGTGGCTACTGAAAATTGAAACAGTTTAGCCAGTGCCGTGTAGCGGTGAATAAACGTGTTTTCTTTAGTCTGTCCGTGTTTTTTCATAGATTTTATTAGTTTGTGTGTTTTTGACTTTTGAATACTCAGTTTACTTGTTGATTTAATTGTTGTGTTGATTGTTCTTGTGTGTCCTAAATATGGCTCTTTGGAGACCTTGGGAAAATGGTCCAAGCCACAAGGAGATGGTCGATGAACCTGTGCAGAATTTTTTCATCAAGATTTAGAGGAACAGACCCAAAGAGTAATCCTAAATATGTATGATTGTCTGAAAAACGAAAATCCAGATTCCTCGCAAAATCAAATTTTAAACAGAATTTGTATCCTGACAAAAATCACTCGGTCTACCATTTATCGGGTTATAAAAAGGGGAGATGTAGTCAACCATTCCTTCCACAGAAAGCGCATAGGGCAAAAATTAAAAAGAATAGACGTGGGTATTCAGGAAGATATTCGTCGTATAATATACGGATTTTATAAAGAAAATTTGGTGCCCACGTTGGAAATGATACGGGATAAATTAAAAGATTATCCTGAAGATTTTTATAATTACAAATGCATAGACTCACTGCACTGTATTGTAAAACTGTGTGGTTTTCAATACAAAAAATTAGATAAAAGAATGGTGATTGTGGAGTCGTCTCCAATCGTTGAATTGCGCCAAGAATGTTTGCACAAAGTTAAAATCTATAGAGAGCAGAAAAGAAATCTGATTTACCTGGATGAAACGTGGTATGATACCCATGATGTTGTGCAGTACGGCTGGGTTGACGACAGCAACGAGTTCATTTTAAATGCACCATGCAACCGTGGAAAACGAATCATTATTCTCCATGCTGGCAGTGAAAATGGATTTATACCTAATGCCTTGCTGTTATCTGCCAAAAATATCAAAGAATCATGTGCCGACTATCATGAGGACATGACCTCCGACTTATTTGAAAAGTGGATAGAGCAGCAGTTAATACCAAACATTTCCCCAAATTCAGTGATTATTATGGACAATGCGCCATACCATTCCCGACAGAAAAATAAAATTCCGAATACAGGCACAAAAAACAAGACATTATTGATTTTATGAAGGATAAGGGAATGGAAATACCACAAAAATCAACCAAAGCCATATTATTGGATCTTATTAAAAGACAAAAATTTGAAAAAGAGTATGTTGTTGACAATCTGCTTCAGCAAAATGGCCATGAAGTATTACGTCTACCTCCCTATTACTGCATTTTTAACCCGATTGAGTTGGTCTGGGCTGCTTTAAAAAAAAAAGTAAGAAAACATAATCAGACCCCTCAATTAAGTGAATCGCTATTGGCCACAATAAGAGATGCAGTATCTCATATTGCTGTCACAGACCTATGGAAGCAGTGTTCTAGGCATATTATTGAAAAAGAAAATGAATATTGTGTTTTGCCTCCTGTAAATCCCGTTGTAATTCCTCTACAAGATGACTCTAGCGACAGCTCCGAAGGCGAGGATGATATATAAATACCTATAATGTAAGTCTTTATATACCTTTTTATATACCTACCTGCTATGTAAATATTTGCCTATGTCAAACGTTGGAATTCTGTAATTTTTCCATTTCTTAACTTTCAGTCAAGATAAATTAAACTCCCAATATAAGTATTTTTTATCCCAAATCAAAAAAATAAGAAGATAGTAAAATCCATTTATTGTGATATAAAAACATTATTATTATCGTTCTAAATAAATGACCGCACGCCTATGATACGTCATGAAATTACAAAGGACGCGCCGACCAAAGGTTTTTATGCTATTTTAAGTGACTTCAGATAAAGTATACGGATGAGATTGAACGTCTAATATTCGCTATAAAGAATGATTCATTTTTAATTTTTGACAGGAAACAAATAAGTGAATTATTATGATGTCGGTTCCGATCTTTTTTAAATCAATACATCAAAATTTGGTTTCGTGGTAACAGTGATATGTTAGTAGTCCAGGGGCGACTGGTCCTTAAGTTCTGCAGAGCCGCAGAACTGCCAAAACTTTTGTCTTCAACAGAAAAAAGCAGTAGTAATTTGATCATCATTTATTTTCCATGTTATCACACACATAGAAACATTTTGTAATACTATGATCCAGGATCGCATTACAGCGTTGTCGATGCTGTCCATTGAAAAGGAATTTATTTGCTGCCAAGAAGGAGCGCAGGATCGAACATACATATAAAAAATAGGTACGTTCGGATTTGCAGAACGCCTGTTTTATTTTGCCACGAGCCGCCACTGTGTAGTCTATATTTCAAAATAAATTCAATATATACAGGGTCCTCAATAATTTCGTGCCATAGCAAACATGTATTCTTTCAACTACATTTTATTGTATGTTTGGATAGAGCTTCTAAAAACAAGAAGTTTGATATTATATAACATATAGTTTCAATTGTAAATTGTCTAAATATTTAATGAAATGTCTGAAAAAGATGCCCAACTTGGACGGCTCGAGCTCCAACATTTTTGAAGATATAAAGCTACATTTCAGTTCACACAAATTTTATTACCATCGATTTTAAGCTAATCCGGGAAAAGTGCTGTAATTTATTTCTATTTATACAGGGTATCTCAAAACGCAAAATGTACCTTTTTTCAAAAATTTCACATGACACACCCTGTATATTTCTACATCTTAAACAGTTTTTTTTTGCTACACGGTTTATACAACTTTTTCCAAACGTTTTTTGGGTTATTGCTATTAATAATAATTCAAAACTAATATCAACTGTCAAACAAGAATCCTGGGAACAATTATACTCTATAAATAATATAGACAAAGCAACGGGACTGTTCATAGAGAAAATAAAAAAACTAATAGAAATTAGTACCAATAAAGTAATAATTAGTCACAAAGAGAAAAGCAGAAATGCCTGGATTACCAAAGGATTAATAACATCGGCAATAGAAAAAGAAAGACTATATAATGTAATGAAACTAACGCCAACTACAGAGAATACCGATTGTTACAACCAATATAAAAATAAATTTATAGAGCTTGTAAGGCAAACCAAACGAAAACATTACCTAAATAAATTGAATAATAACTTAAATGATCCTAAGCGGCTTTGGACAACTATTGATGAGATTACTGGGAAAACAAAATTTAAATAGTGTGTCACTGAGTTAAATACAACATCGGGAACAGTATTAAAAAATACTCAACAGATATGCGATGAATTTGTACAATTCTTTACTGACATAGGCGAAAATTTAGCAAGTAATATACAAGCAAATGTACAAAATACTCAGCCTCCAAAAAGAACTTTGAACTCATTTATTTTGGATAAAGTCGAGCAATGTGAAGTATACACCACTGTTATGTCCTTAAAAAATCGGAAAAGTCCTGGGTTCGATGGTATTAAAAGCGAGCATTTGAAAATTATAGCCGAGGACATAACAGAACCACTCACTTACCTAATCAACAAATGCTTTGAATCTGGCATATATCCCTCAATTTTAAAAAAAGGTAATATAATACCGATACATAAATCAGGAACAAAAACAGATGTTAACAACTATAGACCAATATCAATAATATCCAGTGTAGCGAAGGTTTTTGAAAAAGTTTTATCTACTAGTTTGATTCGATACCTCACAAAATTCAAAATTTTAAGTGAAAATCAATATGGATTTTCAGAAGGGAAGGCTACATCGGACGCAATAACTAAAATTGTAAATCAAATACATCAAAATATTGATAACAGAATCCCTTCAATCTGCATTTTGTTGATTTTAAGAAAGCTTTCGACACAGTTAATCACAAATTATTATTAGAAGCATTGGAGAGAATTGGTTTCAGAGGAAACGCGTACTCACTGATCCAAAGTTATTTGTCAAATCGCCCACAATCTGTGCAGATATCAGGATCATTTAGTAAAGAAATGTATATTAAGTGTGGTGTCCCACAAGGAACTGTCTTAGGTCCGCTGTTATTCAATATATATTTAAATATTTTCCAAATTAATTGTGTTGGCAAAATAACTAGTTTTGCAGATGATACTGCAATATTATATGAAGGCACTGACTGGTCTGATCTGAAAAATGTAATTGAAAATGATTTTATCAATATTATTCGGTGGTTTAACAGTAGAAAATTAAGCATTAACTACTCTAAAACACATTTTTTACCATTTGGATCCTATGCTAGACATCTGCCAAATTACACAAATTTCTCCTTCAATATTAATAATCAAAAAATGCAAATTAATAGAGTGCCCAACATAAAATACCTTGGAGTGGTCTTGGATCCTCACTTACGATGGGACATCCATGTCAATTATATTTTAAAGAAAGTTAGATTTGTATCCTACAAAATTAAATACCTTGGGAATATATTGACAGAAAAATATCTTCGAACATTATACCATGCACTGATTGAGCCTCATCTCACATATGGTATATTAGCATGGGGAGCTGCATGTTCCTCACATATCTATAATTTAGATGTTTTTCAAAAAAGTATTCTAAAAATGATATTTAAAAAACCGAAACTTTATCCCACTGAAAAATTATACGCAGATGTTCGAATGTATGATATAAGACAGCTTTATTTCTTACACAGTATCACTCACTACCATAAATTTGTAAACACCGACCAAAAAATTAAACATAATCATTATACCGGGTACAAAATTCGTGGCACAGTAGTTCCTCAACCGCATAAATCTATAATGCAGCGATCATATCTCTATTTAGCGCCTAAATTTTATGAAATTATACCTAAAGACTTAAAAGATTTACGTTTCGGAAATTCTTTCAAAAGAAATTTAAAAAAGTGGCTACATTCTATATCTAGGACTGAAATTCATAAACTCATAAATACGAACATCAACTAAATACATAATCTACTGTAGCTAATTTTTGTCCTTTTTTGTCATTTGCATTCTACAGTTTCAACTTAAATTATTGGTCCATGTACAGGCGATGCCTTCTATTGGGCCTGTTTTGATTTTATATTTATTTACTCATATTGTTTGTTATCTTTGTACATTGAGTGAATAAATATTATTATTATTATTATTATTAATTACAAGAAACATCAAATACGTCTAATCTCAGCCTAAGGCAATCAATCGTTGATAAATCGTTCGACTATATTACCTTGGTACAAAGCATATGTTATATGACTCAAATACGTAAAAAACATATGTTCGCTGTGGCTCGAAGTTATGTAACACCCTGTATATATTAAAATATGCAGTAGTAACGTATCAAGGTCTCCACGGACACAGATTTTCGATACCCTATCCAGTTCGCGCAAAAAAACACTTTTCGTTTTCGTTGGGACGCCCTGTATAGCGTGGCATCGGTAACCTGGTATAGCTGGAGATTTTTGCACATGCGACTAGCTCATTGCTAATCGCTTCCTTGTTCTGTCGAAGAAAAAAATGTCGGAATACATTAGCGGAGCGTTCGTTTCATTATCTAAATGGAATCTTGGTCAACGGGGCTGAAATCGAGCCGTCGAGCTGGCTATACGCCGCTGGTAAATAATGAAGTTGTTATGATCCGCCGGCCTGGGTGCTTCTTTGTCTAAGGTTGTACGGTTGTTATCCCACGTGAACTGTCTATATTTCTAATTTTAATTCGGGGACAATTACAACTAACCCTGTGCTCAGTTGGTAGATGATGTGACCTCAAAGTGTGGTTCTTTGTACTTTGTCATTAATTTTCTGGGTCTGTGTAAGGCAAAGCCCTAAAGTGGTTGAAAAGCAGCTGCTTACAGCCAGAAACAGAAAGATTCTTAACCGCTATTCAGGTTGATGATATAAGAACTAGAAATTATGCCACGAGAATCAATTGAGCATACAACCGCCGGTTGTTCAGCTTTATCTACCACGGAATACCTAGGTAAGTTTTTTTTACTATTTATCACTTGTCGGTAATTTGAATTTCTCTTCATTGATAATAGAGTGCCCATTCCTAGACCAAACCCTTTTCAATGATTTCCTTTTGTCAAATTTAATAATTTATTGATCGTGTAATTTCACTCGTGTTATATCTTTCTTTCTCAGCGATTCAGTACGGTGTTGACGATCAGCAAACAACTCTGTAGTTTTTCTCCGTTAGTTGGTTTCCTATCAAACATATCTTCTTCAAGGCCACTCAAGATACCTTCTACTAGAACGTTACGTGTTCTTCGTGGTTCGCTTTTCTGTTTCCGTTGTGGTCGTGGGGCAGGGGTCGTTTCGTCGTTTTCCGGACTCTGGGATTATTATTATGATAATTGAGATGAGCAGAGTACACAGTACTATAAGCTCATGCAGTAAATATAGTGTACGGACACGTAACACAAATAAATCAAATAGAAAAAAATAAAAAAGACAGTTCATAGCTATAAAGTTTGTACACTCCTCCAGCTATCATACTGCACTTTGAAGCTATTAACTGAAGTAGCACCAACCACACTTTCAGGTAAACTATTCCAGGTGTTAAATATGCGGTTGGGAAGAAACCACTGTCGGAATGTTGTTTTAAATGGCTCCTTATGCAGTTTGAAGCTGTGTCCGCGTATATTGCTGCGCGACAGACGGTATAGATGCATGAGGTTGGTGCCCATCAAACCATGAAGTATCCTGAACGTAACTATAAGATCGTCACGAAGTCTTCGCTCAGAGAATGAGGTCAGGTTGAATAATTCAAGGCGATCTTCATAGCTTGGTCTTCGTGCTCCAAAAGGGATACGAGTAGCCCGACGCTGTACTGATTCGACGAGATTTCTATCGCGCAGAAGCACAGTGTCCCATACCGGGCCAGCGAATTCAAGAATTGGCCTCACGAATGCCTTGTAAATGTAGGCGCAAGTGTTGACATCGGATCCTTTGAAAGACCTCTCCAGCATGTATAGAAGTTTCTTGGCTTTTGATGTAACGTGGTGAATACGCTCTGACCAGGAAAGACGATCGTTGACTACAACGCCCAGATCAGTGTGGTTGGAAATTGCTTCGATGTTGTGGTCAGAGATCTTGTATGTAAATCGCGGATTTGTCTTCCCGAGGTGAAGGACACAACACTTAGTTAGATTTAAGGGTAAAAGCCAACTGACTGACCATTGACAAACAATATCAAGATCTCGTTGAAGCATAGCAGAATTTACGACAGTATTGTAAATCTTGGTGTCGTCGGCATAAGCTGAACATGTGGAGGAAATCAATGCGGGCAGATCACTTGTATACAGAAGGAACAGCACTGGCCCCAAGACAGAGCCTTGAGGAACTCCACTTGCTACATGATGAAGGTGAGACTGGCTATCACTGACGCGCACAGAGAAAGTCCTCCCGGTGAGAAAAGCCTTAATGCACAGTAACAACTCGCCTCTTATTCCCATACATTCCAACTTAAACAGAAGCCTTCTATGTGGTACGCGATCGAAAGCCCTAGAAAAATCTAAGTAGATTATATCAACAGGAGTCTTTGTGTCCAGATACTGAGTCCAATCGTTGAGAGAGTGGAGAAGGTTGGTCATTATTGATCGACCAGGGAGAAATCCATGCTGATTCTTAGGGATAAGGTCATTTTCGAAAGCAAATGACAGGAGCTTATCTAATATGATTCTTTCAGCTATTTTGGCGGCGATAGGAACGAGACTTATTGGTCGATAATTTTTAGCGGAGGATTTGGCGCCCTTTTTGAATGCAGGGGTAACAGAAGCACTAAGCCAGCATGAGGGTAGGGTATGAGATCTAAAAGACGATGTGAATATCAAGCTTAATGGTAGGGTCAGTGCTGAAGCGCAGTTTTTAAGTGCAGCAGCCGTCATCCCATCTTTACCAGGGGAGGAAGAGGTCTTCAGATTTCGCAGGTGCATTAATACATCTTCAGGCAGGAGCTCAACTTCGCAAAGGCTGTTGGGACACCTATGGCAGATCGTGGTCGGTAGAAGGTCTCCATTAGGCTCATCGACGAAGTCATCACTAAAGGACTCTGCCAGTAAGTTGGCAGATTCGGTGGCATCCATGTGGAGATGACCGTCAGCGTCGCGGATCTGAGGTGATGAAACTTTGGCATTCAGGTTTGTTCTTAGATACCGAAACAGCTTCTTCTTATTTTTGGAGGTAACGAGTTTTCGTTCATAAGCATGTTTGACATTATGTAACGTTCTAGATAGGAGGTTAGAAAAGGATCGATGAGACACGTAATCTTGTGAATGGGCACTCCTAAACCGTTGCCACAAAGATCTCTTGTGACGAAGCATCCTCGATATGTTAGAGTTGATCCAGGGCTTTGAGGGGTCACAGTATACCTTCTTTTCAACAGTATTGTCAGCCGTTTCGCTTAGGACTCGTTGAGCGAAAGTGTCCCACATATCTTGGGTGCTACGGTTGTTAAGCAAAGCAGGCCAGTTGGTTTCCTATAAAACATTATCTTCTTCAAGGCCACTCAAGATACCTTCTACTAGAACGTTACGTGTTCTTCGCGGTTCGTTTTTCTGTTTCCGTTGAGGTCGCGGTGCAGGGGTCGTTTCGTCATTTTCCGGATTCTGGGATAAGGCCCGAAGCGTCACTTCATGGACTAGCACCCTTTTTAGTGTAACTCAGGTTTAGTCATTTTGGTTTGGGTGCTACGTCTTCCATTTTTATGGGATTTTGACTCTCAGCGGTAAGTTCTTTTTTATATACCTTCGGACCACGTGCCTTAATGCGTGTCCCGATGACGTTCGTACAATATCTGCTTTGTTTTAGTCAGTACAAACAGAAGAGAATCATCATCCTTTCCCCTCCAGTTGGTTGCATCTTGTTGCAGTTTTGCAAATTGATGGAAGCCATCTCCTCGAAAAAAAACCTGATGGAAACAGGTAAAATATCATTCTGATTAACAATTCCATAGATCTTTATACATTTATTATTGTTTATTGAAATTCTTAGAGACTTCTTGATTTTATATTATATATGGCACCTTCTATTACATTGATCATGATTTTGATTTTTGAGCTGCGATAACTTTTTAGACTTTGGTTTGCTCATTTTGGATGACATGGGGGATAGGGGAGTCTAGATGATGATTACGTCATCGGTAGTTATTTACTTTTTTACACGAATGGCAACCGTCACATTCTCTTTGCTTGAAAACGAAACGCGTTTTCGGGGATTCCCGCAAATAATGCATACGTTTAGTGAACAGCGCTCGGTAATTCCCCTACTCGCTTTAGAACCGAGTAGGGGAATTACCGCGCGGTGTTCACTTGTCTAAATTTCCTCTATCAGTGTATTGTTTGGTTTGGATACTATAGCGAGTAGACGTATTGTAAGCATAGTAAAGCAAGTTAACATCTGTGTTACCATTGATTCCATTAGCCAAAGTATAGAGGTAATATTCATTATAATTATTATAGATTTATTACTTATGATTGATTCCGTCAATTGGTTACAAAGTACAGGATGTTAGTTTTATATATACAGAAAACTAACACCCTGTATTTTGTGACCGGAACGAATTGCTCGTTTAAACATATTAGATTTAAAACTATAGGGTTTTGTATTTACCATATATATTGCCATACTTTATATTTATGTAGCTTAAAAAGAGAATCTTTAGCAGAAGCCATAGAAAGTTTTTATTTTTAGGCAACCTGTAAACCTGCAGAAAAAACACAAATTATACAGTCAGCTTCAAATATTAAAAAGAAGATTAAAATAATGGTAATGAATCACAACAGCAATGCGAAATTAATGAAAATACAGATAAACAGAGAGCAAAACCTTCTCAGGAAGCTATGAAAAATAAGATTGCTCTACTCTGACTCGATGAGAACGACGTAGACATTCCAAAATCCGATATATTAAAAAAAACAATACATTAATTGACAAATCTTTACGTAAGCATGGGGGGAGGGGGTAAGAGCTTTGCTTACTTTTGCTGACAAGGGGATGGGGAGGTAAATAATTCTAATAAATCTGCTTACGTAATACTTGAACGGCCCCTTGACGATAAATCGCAAAAGACAAAATGGTCGTCGACCTCGTATCCTGTGCGCAGAGTGACGCCTCGACTGGCAGCGTAGAAAACACGGTGCAGTTAAAATTATCATTGACGAAGACCGAGTGTGAGCATATTAAGATAAACGAATCCGCAGACCACCCAGGACAGTACCATAGAACTGCCGGTACCGCGATAACTATGGCGACCTTTTCCAATCGATCTAACGAAAAATAACAGTGCTTGACGACCCCCAAAGCGGAAAATTAACAAACATCACTCAGAATCACTTGCTTCCATTCAGTTTACACCAGAAAAAGTAGCAGCAAGCTATTCGGACTCTAAACCAAGATTCAGGCACTGGTCGTGACAATATTCCACCAACATGTCTAAAAAAAGGTGAATCCAATTTTTGCAATATACTAAATCGTTAGGAAGAAATTCCAACCGACGACAGCCTTTAGACCCGAATCAAGACAGCAGTTTATCAACTGGCCGCGAAGCCTTAACCAATTCGTCAACCACTGAAACGTTTGAGCGATTTTTATTCTTTTTAAATGTTTGCCCCCAGCTCCGCCACCACTGGATCGATTTCTAAAAATCGACAAACTTTTTTAATTCTTGCACGATAGTAACTATGTGTGAGAATTTCGTCAAAATCGGATCTTTACTTCTTAAGTTATAAAATAAAACAAACAATATCTCATTTTGAGACACACCACAGACAATCCCCATCTCTAACGAAACGCAAACCGCGCTGCAGCGTTAGATGCAGTCTCTAACCGCGTCGTGTCGGCTCTCTTGATCTCCCATAAACAGCATCAGTCTGCAGAGAAAAAAAACTCTAACCCAGATTCCTTTCGCAGACTCCTACGTTTGCCGATTTCGTATAATTCTACGGGGAGTTGTTTATTGGTGGCATGACCGCGTAGGCCTCGTCGGAAAATAAGGTTGTTCGTGAAGATTACGACAGACTGAGGCCCTGAACGTCTGAACTCATTCTACAGAAGAAACATTGTATCGTGGAAAAATCACATAACTTTTTTTCTACTATTTTGATCACGTACCGGTAATTTGAATTTCTCATTATTAATGATAGAGTACCAATGATTTTCTTTTGGCAAGTCTCATAATTTATTGATCCACTTAGCTTACCTAATCCTGCATTCTGTTGAAATCTTTCGGACACTAATGTCATAGTATTTTATCAATGACTATCCCAGAAATTTCCTCATAAAATATCGTTGGTCCCTCGTAAAGTTGGGTTCATAGACAACCAGCGATGTTGTGGAATGTCCGCCTACTTTTGACATTGATTGACAGTCAAGCGACTGACGGAAGACCGGAAATCAGGTGTCGGCCATTTCGTGCTGAAGTCTTGGTTTCCTAATTTTGGGACATTGGGCCCCAATCACCAGTTTATAAAGTAGCACCCTTTTTCGTACCTACCTTTCCGTTGTTTGTTTTGGTTGTTGTTTGGTGCTACTCTACCCCCATTTTTATGGGATTTTAACCTCTTCTGCGTGAGAAGGCATTGACTTTTTTTGAGAAAAAAACCCTGCTTAAACGTCCAATTTATCAACTCCCAGGGCCAACGTACTTCTGCATTCGCGCTTATATTAAATTTGTAACTGTTTGAATGCACAAAATAGAATTGATATACTGTATTTGATACGAATGTGACTTCGATTAACATTCTCTGCAAATCTTATATATACTAAGTGACATATAAATGCGAACACCCAGTTTAAATGGTTTTATTTTAATAAAATTCTGTGCATAATAAGTAAATGATAAAAATTTCAAAATGATTGTGCACTGCTTTAAAGCCCTTTGACCTTTAGTAATGTGTGGATGCACCCTGATGTGCTACGCATTCTCCAACGCGCCTAGGCATGCTTCTGATAAGGTGGTCAATGTCCTCCTGTGGTATCTCATTCCAGGCAACCACCAACTCCTCTCGAAGTGCTTCTAGAGTCTGAGGAGGATGTTGCAAATTGAGCAATCTCCTACCTATCATATCCCACACGTGCTCAATTGGGGATAAGTCGGGAGATTTTGGTGGCCATGGTAACAACGTGACATCATTATGTTGAAAGAAGTCTATTGTGACTCTTGCAACATGTGATCGGGGATTATCTTGTTGGAAAGTTGGATCTGCCAGGGTGATGAATGAACATGTCTTTCAACAAAAAACTGTGGATTCCTCCTTTCACCACGTCGCCTTCTAACCCTGGCACGACCATCGTGCATGCCTAAACAAAATCGAGACTCGTCACTAAAGACAATACAGTTCCATTCCTGATCCCAGAGTGACCGTTGTCTGCACCACTCAAGGCGATTACGTCGGTGTTCTCGAGTTAAAGGGAGGACCCAGTGTGGCCGGTATGAAAACAAGCCAAAACTTCTCATTGGTCGGTAAACACTTCGCATGCCAATAGGTCTTCCGTGTTCTGCAAACCATTCATTTGCAATGGAACTGGTAGTGAAGAAACGGTCCCTTAAGGCCAATAATCTTAGGCGGCGATCTTCACGATATGTTGTTCTACGGCGGCGTCCAGTGCCCCTTGCTCTTTGCGTACGGCCTTCTCGAAGCCATGCCTGACAACACCTAACCACAGTGTCTACACTTCTTTGCACTCTAACTGCAATTGCCCGAAAAGAAAGTCCAGCTTCCCGAAGTTCCACTATACGGCCCCTATCAAACTCACTAAGTTGACGAAATCGTACAGGTCTCCGTACTCTAGGCATCGTAACCGTTAGAACGTTAGTGAATTAAAAAAAAGCAGTATAAAAACCGGAATGTCCAACTGATAAGGCTGAAAATTTTTTCACTTGTTATTGACAGTAAGATAAATACATGCACCAACTTTTATTAAAATAAAACCATTTAAACTGGGTGTTCGGATTTATATGTCACTTAGTATAGTTTCTTGAATGTTAAATTTCTTATGTGTATTAGTATATGTTTGTACTATGTAAACTTCTGTACTCCCATCAACAATTGGTTGATTTGTTGGTGTAAATAAATAAATAAATAAATAAATGAACGCATGTTACTTCTTGATTAACTGTTGTCTTTTTTACGAGTATTCATTACGGCAGAATACAGCACGTAGTCGCTAAATGGAGGTAAAGTTGAGCATTTTTGTAACTAAGAAGTGCTTTTTACTTTTTGTCATTTCTTTACAATTAAACACTATAAGCAATGGCTAACAAAAAAATATGTAGCTTCCAAACACGACCGTTACCCTCCTGAATCTATACGGTTCTCTTGTTTCAAGACCGATGGTGCTGATGACTTACTATTTTTAAGAAATAACTATGTAGTCACGTTCAAGTATCTGTCCCATATTTTAAATGCCACCTCAGGGCCACACGTTTTCCCCTAGTACCTATAAAGGCTGGTACAAAGTAGATAGTCTCCTCCCCGTCATATCTCACGCATATTCGATGGGATTTAAATCAGGTGAACGGGGTGGCCATGGCAAAACATTATCGTCTGCTTCTTGAAAAAAGTCCGAGCAATATGTGGACGGCCCTCTACATACGGCAGTAAAGTGAATGAAGAGAAGGGGTGATCGGCTACATAGGCAATAGCTCCTGAAAACATTACTACATGATTCTCAACAGCAAATCCAATATTTCCCAAATACCGTATATAAACACGATCAATTTATTTTACTTCCCAAAAATACAAACGAAAACCACCCTAATCCTAAAGCACGACACAGGGTGTAGGCATCCCTCATTGTTGACGCGTAAAGTTTATTTGTCAAGTGTCCTTTAGAAACGTTTCACATTCAACAGGCATATCGTTGCTACGACGCTACCTTACACTTTCATGAAAAAAGTCACGTATCAAACGCTTTGTTACAAACACAATACGAGTCGTCACATGCCACAACTGCATCCTATCTAGATAGCATCTCAATACGACGAAAAGTTACACGCGTCGTCAAAAGTTTCCGCCGAAGAAATACGATGCATTTGGAGACGAGAAAAAAGTATCCGCATCATAGCATAATGACTATATTTAAAGCATGTCAACGTTTTATCTTTGTTCTTGTTTACCTTTGTTAAAATGTTGTCTCTTAGTTTTTGTGATGAAAGCAGTTTCTGAGAGCTGAGTAGTACAGATAGTTTTAGTTATTGCTTTTTCATTTACTAGTGTCGAGTTCGACTTTGAAATGGGTACAAATATTGCCTGTCGAGATATTGGTAATGCGTGTGTGTCGTGTGTGGATAGAAGATACGGGAACACGAAGAACGTCCGCCGAGGCGTACCACACAGCGTCAAGGCGCTCCAAACAGCTAGACGTACGACACCGTTTTGATACTACGCGATAGTTCGCTGATCAATGGTTTGGAGCAGAAGGTAAACCTCTTACTATACGCACACTCATCGCCGCATTCGAGCCTTTCAGTCCACGGTTAGTGCTATCTCTGACTGCGGACCGCTGTCGTCAACGTTTGAACTGGAGCAGAGAACGACGACATTGGGAGGCATAACGACATGTCATCTTCAGCGACGAATCGCGATTTTGTCTAGGTACAGCTCGTCAAGTGTGGGAAGGGATGCGAATTTTTGAATAATGTCACGTTAGCGTACAATCAGGAGAAAAATGGTCAGGCAGTGAAACAACTTCATTACTTATTATCTGTGAATTGTATGTATTGTTACGAATTCGTGGGTTGAATACATACAAAAAATTTTACATCAAGAATTAGGAGTAAGAAAAATATTTTCTCGTGCGCCAACGAAGTCAATTTCAACAGTCGAAACTCATTTAGAATCAAGCCCCAGTGTATTCAGCTGCGGGGTCGCCCAAAACATTATACATTTTTTTCTTATTACTTGTCAATAAGATTTCGTGAGGATGTTATCGTTTCATTCTTGATGTAAGACTACCTCATTGCCAGAAAATTAAATTGAAGAAAATAATTTTTTCTGGATATAACACTTCTAACGTCACTGAGTATAAGCCAGCTGTTTGCGTTTCCTATTAATCTTTTTCTATTTTAGATTATCGTCATCCTTGAGAATAATGATCGAAATTCAAATGAAAACCGCTAAGGTCGCACCAACTGATATTTATAGCCAGTCGTCTGTATGTGAATAGAAAAACAATGCTCATCTCTCATATTTTGCTTCAAAGATATAATTAATTAGATTAATTAGCGTAATCTCATTTCGATGCCGTCACATCGATGCATACTTAGATCGTGAACGGCATTGAAATCTTATCAACTATGAATAATCCTCCTATTTATCCACTAGAAATGCTGTGTTTTAAAATACCAAAAGGTCGCGCTGTACTCGTAATACGAACTAGTCGAGATTCAAACGATCCGATTCGAATAAAAATCATAGTTATTTATGTATGCCGGGCGTAAAGAAGAATTTTTTGTGTATATATTTGCATTGCCTGCTATAGCTTCCATGATACCAGACAGACCCAGCTAACTGCATCCAGAACTGGCCGATACGATCGCTCCTTTCTCCCTAGCGTATCGATATTGTGGTACAATCTACGTGACGACGCTTTTTCAGTTCTACTAACCTTGGACATTTCAAAAATCGGATTTCAAAGTCTCCTCGTAGCATCCGCGGTGCCTTGGTATTTAGGCCTCGGCGATAAATCCTTTCCCAGGAACATCGACTCCGTCAGATAAGCAGTTTATAGGAAGTATTCACCAACTCGAATTACTACAAACAACCGTAATTGCATATCATGGAAAGGCAACAACTTAGACGTACAGTGATGTAAACAGTATTGAAATTCTGGTCATAGATACGGCGAGAAATTGCGTGGAACATCCGCCGCCGTTAGAAATCTAATGGCGTATTATTATACGTTTGAGGTTATGTAATGTGCAAATAAACATTGTTACTGCTTGAAATGTAAATATAATCTTCCTTCCGGGCATCGGTTAGGTTAAGAACTGAAAGTGTAAGACTCGGTGGTCTGTTAAGGTATCCACACTTTCTCGGAACCGTATCGATATCGATATCTTGACATCATGTTGCATTAAAAATAATATTCTCTGTTTGCCAAACCAAAGAAAAAATATACGAGGCATTTCACCAGTGGAAGCGAAAAAAATGAGGTTTTTAAAACACGATCTTTTTCATATTATTTGAAATTGAGATTTTTTCCAAGAATTCTTTTGAATTGAAATAATGGGTGATTTTTTTGCTAGTATCTTTTTGGCAACACTGTTTTTGACAGATGACGCGTGATTCGTGTCTTGTGTCATTGTCAAACTTGTTCAGTTTGGTCTATAATTCAACCATGAATCGACTTACGATCGAACAACGCTTGCAAATTATTGAATTTTACTATCAAAATTCATGCTCGGTTAAGAGAGCACTGCTTCCAATTTATGGGCAATTTGGTCGGCCTACTGAGGGAGCTATTCGCAAGCTTGTGACGAAATTTCGAACTCAGTTTACATTATTGGACATTAAACCACCAACACGCAGACGTAGAGTGACGACTGAAGAAAATATTGCGGCTGTATCCGCCAGTGTTAGGGATTTATATGTCACTTAGTATATTTTCATATGACCGCATATTAAATAAATATTGAACTTTCAGCTTTTAAAGAACAATAAAGTACTGAAATAAAAAAGAGTGTATTGATGATTTTCCAGGCGGACGAAAATGACAAACCAGCTATAATACACGAATGATATATAACGTTAGGTAACAGTTTATTCTCGCTAATAATCTGTACCCAACAATCTTCAGCGGATCCTCCGCGGCAATTCTATAATGAATAATATCAGCTTAAGCGGTGCTTTCTTCTTAAACGGACACCGAATCGTTCGTTTCCTACACATTATACGCGATCGTGAAATGTTATTACACGCCGCAATAAACGCTGGACAATCTCATGTTTCAGAAGTAAGTGGTTTTGTATTCAGCTTGTTATTCGCAGTGATCATATCGCGAACGGTTTTCACCTGTGCGACAGAAAGATTGATCAGAAACGTGAACAGGCAATAGCGGAATATTATGCTCATTTAAAAGTGAAAATTCACGATGATACCATTCTCGAAAGATATAGAAGAATAATGGGTATTTGGACTTGGAATATTCAAAGAATTTTTTGAGACCCTGCGTGGTCACGAGACTGTCCATTAGGATTTCTAATGCTGTCACTAATTTTGGAGTTATAAAACTTTTCCTCATTTGAGCTTGATTAGTATCAGGTTTCTTGTAAATCTATCTCGGAATAAGGAGTTAACGGGTGGCAACACGGTGTATAATTAGCATGTCCAACAAGGCACCTGACTTATATCTAGCCACTTATCACTCCTGGTCAGCGGGAGGCGTGGTTTTGCTACGATTAATATCCAATTGCCTCGACAACTCTGAGACCGTTTGAAACAGAAAGCTGATTTTTTTGTTGTGGCTTGTTCTACAACTTATCTATGTTCAGTATAAACAATATCTGAAAAAATGTTTTTCTCCGATAAGAAAAAAATATTTTTGCGAAAGAAAAAAATGTAATCTATCAAATGAACAATATGTGACCTTCCTTGATCCATTCGTAATGCAATCACGAAATCTCATGCCTGTGCGACTGTTTGTTCTGAAGCTAACGCGGCAGAAATATTGCCAAAAAATTTGATATTTTGACAAAAAACAAGAGATTATCACAAATCAGTCATTTTTACACACACCATAAAATAATTAGACAATATGAATTAATAATCCTGCCCCAATCGCACAGTGGAAAAAAGGGATGAGCGACCTTAAGGCAGCAACATATTTAGCTCGCCGCGTTTGTTCTTCGGTGTTCCTAAGACGTGCATTTTCTTCCTAGATCCTATCCATTTCCATCAACTGAAGGGCATCGGCATGCGCAATATCAAACAGTTCAAGTTCGTAAACATGCTCAAACATTTCTTGTATTTTGCTTGCATTTTTAGCAAATCTCTTCCCTTCATCATGAAACCTGAGAGAACCTAAGGCACGGTGTAGGATAAAGAACGATAATTTTCACGTGTTTGTACGATAATTCGCTGCGACGAATCCGGCAACGCTGGCGTGTATGTTTGTTTCAGTCAGCTTCATAAGCGCTAAGATGGAGCAACATACAAATGAACGTAAACGCGTTGTTATTACCGTAGAACAGAAACTTGAGGCAATCAGACGTTTAGATAGAGGTGATTTGCTTAAAAACGCGGCAAGTGATTTGGGTGTGGGCGCGAGTACCATTTCAGAATGGAAAAAACGCGAAAAAATTGAAAAGGGGTCTAGTGTTCTGACATCACCGCAGCCTCCCACGGAAAACTATGAAAAAGGGGGAATATCCAATAGTAGACGATGCCTTATATACGTCGTTTACACAGAATCGAGAACGTGGAATACCAATTTTCGGACCAGTTCTGACGCAAAAGGCAGTCAACTCAAGTGAAGCATTGCCAGTTATTGAGTCGCTTGATAGCTTTGTAGCCAGTGATGGTTGGTTGGATACATGGAAAAAACGACACGGTATACGAGAATTAAAAGTTTGCGGAGAAAAGTTATCTGCCGATAAGTCCGCTGCATTAAAATTCGGAGAACATTTTAAACAATTAATGAACCAGTATGGTTTAAATCCAGAACAAATTTACGATTGCGACGAAACGGGCCTAAGGCATAAAATGTTACCCGCGAAAAGTTTAGCTTCAAAACAAGAATCTGGAGTTCCTGGTTACAAACGCGGTAAAAAACGTGTGACTATCCTTGCTTGTGGCAATGCTTCTGGTACACACAAACTTCCTTTGATGTTAATCGGAAAATCAGCTAAACCAAGAGCATTTAAACACGTCCCTCCCAACGCTCTTCCAGTGTGGTATAAAAATCAAAAAAAGACAGAACGATATTTGAATGAACGCGGATATTAGACAACGCTCCGAGCATTTAATAACAGAACAAACGATCACTGTAACACGCAACTTGGCACGGGTTGCCCTGATTCTAGGCACATAAAACTTTGTTTACAATTGTTTTGATATTGTTTAAGCAAAATTATAATGTATTTTTTTGTACACCCTGTTTGTACATATTAAGTGCTTATCGTTAAACCAAAACATAAACAGAAGCTGTATGGTAATCACAAAACGTGGGATGCTGAGCATCTTCCTTATGTTTGTATTATCGCACAAGTTCTAAAAAAAATTGCACAATGTTTATTTTCATGCTGATAAGGAATTTCCGGAGAAAGAGATACCGCGTTCGCCCGCGGCCTTCTTTGTTTTATTAAAATAAACAGAGTGTTGATTATAAAGACAAAGCAAAGACACAATGCGCTCTTGAAGCTTTTCTCTAAGTTTCAAGGCTACTTTATGCCGAATATACAAGAAAATGGAAATTCCACATCAGCCTAAAAAATCCGCGCACAAAAGAATACATTTCGTGCAAAATATTCAAATTTGCCTGCCATGATTCATATATTTTAATAAAGAACAATGTAATGGGTGATCGTTTTGCTAGTATCTTTTTGGCGACACTGTTTTTGACAGATGACGCGTGAATCGCGTCTTGTGTCATTGTCAAACTTGTTCAGTTTGGTCTATAATTTAACCATGAATCGACTTATGAACGAACAACGCTTGCAAATTATTGAATTTAGTATCAAAATTCATGCTCGGTTAAGAGAGTGCATCGAGCACTGCTTCCAATTTATGGGCAATTTGGTCGGCCTACTGAAGCTTGTGACTAAATTTCGAACCCAGTTTACATTATTGGACATTAAACCACACAACACGCAGACGCAGAGTGAGGACTGAAGAAAATATTGCGGCTGTATCCGCCAGTGTTAGTGACGACCGTCAAATGTCGATTCGCCGCCGTTCGCAGCAATTGGGCCTCTGTTACTCGACTACGTGGAAAATTTTGCGACGGGATTTGGGTGTAAAATCTTATAAGATACAGCTGGTGCAAGAATTGAAGCCACACGACATCCCACAACGTTTCCAATTTGGTGAATGTGCGCTGGCAAAGTTGGAGGAAGATCCACATTTTTATCGAAAAATTGTGTTCATCGACGAAGCTCATTTCTGGTTGAATGGGTACGTTAACAAGCAAAATTGCCGCATCTGGAGTGAAGACCAGCCAGAAGCATGGCAAGAGCTACCAATGCATCCCGAAAAAATCACTGTTTGGTGTGGATTATGGGCCGGTGGCATCATCGGGCCGTACTTCTTCAAAGACGACAATGGCCGGAACGTAACTGTGAACGGCGAGCGCTACCGTGCGATGATAACAAACTTTTTTTTGCCCAAAGTGGAAGAGCTGGACTTGGCTGACATGTGGTTTCAACAAGACGGTGCCACATGCCACACCGCACACGAAACAATGGCCCTATTGAGAGGCGAGTTCGGTGAACAGTTTATCTCACGTTTGGGACCCGTCAATTGGCCGCCTAGATCGTGTGATTTAACGCCGTTGGACTATTTCTTGTGGGGCCATGTTACAGGGATAAACCAGCAACGATTGACGCACTGGCAGCCAATATTGAAGCATTTATTCGTGAGATACCGGCCGATATGTTCGAGAGAGTGTGCCAAAATTGGACCTTGCGCATGGGCCATCTAAAGCGGAGCCGCGGCCAACATTTACATGAAATAATCTTTAAACATTAAATTATATCGACCGTTCTATCGACTCAAATAAAGATTTAATCGTTTTTTCAAATTTTTTGTTTTTTTTTTGAAAATCAAATCCTATACCTCTTAAAACATCACCCGTTACAAGGTGTAAACATAACGAGGAAGATGCTTAGTTTTTGACACCGACTTTTCAAAATATCTAAATTTGAAAGCAATCAATAAATGAACGAATAAATCTTGAAATTAGAGGCATTCCGGCAACCAGAAGGAGCCAGTGCATAGGCCGCTTAAGGGGGCCCTTATGCACCTCTACAAGAGCAATCAAAGGAGCTGAATTTTATATCGAAACATCCTGTAATCTGTTTGAAAAGGAAATAATCATTTTTCTTCTGTTGGTGTCACTATTGGATGCCCAGACATGCCAATGAGTGTATAAGAAATCGTGGATCCTCAACACATCTTTGAGCCAGCTTCTGCAGTCAGTTGACGAATCAAGTATACAGGGTGTCCCATGAGTCGACGTCAAGCCGAAACCGGGTGATAGGCAAATTCATAACAGCTATCAGAAAAATATTTAAAAAAATTTTATGTATCTGTTTTGAAAAGTATAGGTCTTTGAAAAAAATATAGAAATTTCACACCCTACGGCAGTCTGTCAACTCCTGTTACTACAAATATTAACTTTTTTTGGATTTTATTTTTACAATGTAATGATGAATAATGCATCTTCAAACTGGTGTCTCAACCTTACTGCCAACTTTTCTCGTTCAGGAAAAATTGCCACTTATTTCCCAACCAAGTATTCCAAAGTAAAACTTTGCTCAACTTTAACTGGCTGTACTGGAAAAAATGTACTACGAGAGTTTGGCAAGTAACCTTAAAAGTTGGCGCATTTAATAAGGATTCCAAAATGGTATAACACTTAGAAGATTAGTCGTTAACTTATGCACAATTTTTATTTGAAGAAAAACTGATGAAAATTTATCAAAATTTCCTAATTAAACAACGATTATGAAAACGCACGAGGACCCTTAAGGATAACTGTTTGCACAACAGTGGGCGTCAAAATGCTGCTGATGATGATTTACCTTTGCAGCAAATGCTCAAACTGTTTTCCTTCAGACGCAATACACGCTCGACATCTTCTTAAAAAAGATCGGGTTATTAAACGAGCGAATCCACGGTTATTAACAAACTTAGCTGCTTCCAATAGTCTTTGCCGTAGCTCAGCTACATTTTGAATCGGCTTGAAATACACTTTTTCTTTTACAGTTCCCCAGTAAAAAAATCTAACGGATTCAAATCAGGTGATCGGGCTGGCCACGGTATTGTACCAGACCGCCTTATCCATCTGCCTGGAAAGTTTTGATCGAGATACTCTCTCACTGAGAGTGCATAGTGCGCTGGGCAGCCATCATGCTGAAACCACATGTCCCTGTAAATACTCAATGGCACGTCCTCCAATAAATTTTCTAAATGATTTTCCAAAAAACCTAAATAAACCTCAGCACTCAAAGTCTCTGGGAAAACAAACGAACCGATTATTTTACCATTTAAAATTCCTGTCCAATGGTTTATCTTGAAGCGATATTGAGATTTATCTTCTCTCATCAAATGTGGGTTTGCTACGTGCCACTCGTGTAAGTTATGCAGGTTCATGTACCCATCTTTCTTAAATGTGGTCTCATCTGACCATAATTTTTTTTCAAAGAACCGTGGATCTTCCCTGTGTCTTTCTAACATTGTGCGACAAAAAGCAACTCGGGGCTCATAATCCCGGGGCAGAAGAGCTTGAACACGCTGTACGTGGTATGGATGGAGCACGTTTTTTTGCAAGATTCTATGGGCTGTACTTTTGGGCACACCTGTTTTTAGTTCTATTGCACGCACTGAAGTACTCGGGTCTTCTTGCACAATCACACTATCAAAGATAGTTTAAGGAAAGCAAATGTTGTTTTGAAGAGCAATTAAACAGTCCAAATCCAAATCACAAGCGATCAACAGTCCAGTTCACGAATCCAAAATTAGTAACAGTACGAAATCAACAAGCACGAACATGTAAAGATGCACAGTAAACGAAGGAGTACTGATCGGTATCAAAGTGTGCAATAGCAAGTAAGTGATGTGCTTCATCCATACCACATACAGCGTGTTCAACCTCTCCTGCCCCGGGATTTTGAGCCCCGAGTTGCTTTTTGTCGCACAATGTTAGAAAGACACAGGGAAGATCCACAGTTCTTTGAAAAAAATGTATGGTCGGATGAGACCACATTTCAGAAAGATGGGTACATGAACCTGCATAACTTACACGAGTGGCACGTAGCAAACCCACATTTGATGAGAGAAGATAAATCTCAATATCGCTTCAAGATAAACCATTGGACAGGAATTTTAAATGGTAAAATAATCGGTCCGTTTGAGTTCCTCATGTACAAAATTTATTGGTGGACGTGCCACTGAGTATTTACAGGGACATGTGGTTTCAGCACTATGCACTCTCAGTGAGAGAGTATCTCGATCAAAACTTTCCAGGCAGATGGATAAGGCGGTCTGGTACAATACCGTGGCCAGCCCGATCACCTGATTTGAATCCTTCAGATTTTTTTACTGGGGCACTGTAAAAGAAAAAGTGTATTTCAAGCCGATTCAAAATGTAGCTGAGCTACGGCAAAGACTATTGGAAGTAGCTGAGTTTGGTAATAACCGTGGATTCGCTCGTTTAATAACCCGATCTTTTTTAAGAAGATGTCGAGCGTGTATTGCGGCTGAAGGAAAACAGTTTGAGCATTTGCTGTAAAGGTAAATCATCAGCAGCAGCATTTTGACGCCCATTGTTGTGCAAACAGTTATCCTTAAGGGTCCTTGTGCGTTTTCATAATCGCTGTTTAATTAGGAAATTTTGAAAAATTTTCATCAGTTTTTTTCAAATAAAAATTGTGCATAAGTTAACGAGTAATGTTCTAAGTGTTATACCATTTTGGAATCCTTATTAAATGCGCCAACTTTTAAGGTTACTTGCCAAACTCTAGTAGTACATTTTTTTCCAGTACAGCCAGTTAAAGTTGAGCAAAGTTTTACTTTGGAATACTTGGTTGGGAAATAAGTGGCAATTTTTCCTGAACGAGAAAAGTTGCCAGTAAGGTTGAGACACCAGTTTGAAGATGCATTATTCATCATTACATTGTAAAAATAAAATCCAAAAAAAGTTAATATTTGTAGTAACAGGAGTTGACAGACTGCCGTAGGGTGTGAAATTTCAAAGACCTATAATTTTCAAAACACATACATAAAATTTTTTTAAATATTTTTCTGATAGCTGTTATGACTTTGCCTATCACCCGCTCTCGGCTTGACGTCGACTTCTGGGACACCCTGTATATTACTTTTTAAAGAATAAACGGAATTATTGAGCACGTTCCTCTATCAGGAAAATTATAGTGCATGGCTAGCCATAGTGCACCGCTCTTTATAAACGTCTGCAAGCCACGAGTTATGAAAAAACGACTAAATTATAATCTAATCTATTTGCATTTGTCGTAGCTTGAAAGGCACCGACTCGCATGCCTACATATGAATAAATTCAAATTACCCGCGATATTAAAGATAATTACTAGGTACGCGATATAGGCATACATCATCTCCGATATCGTTGGGTTCTTTTTTATCGGCTGTGTGACGAGGAATATGGCGCCAGTAGGTTTCACTTGCCCTAAGGCCTCGCCGATCTAGAATCTATCGAATCGGAGCATTTATAAATAATTTGTAGATACTGGTCACGGTCTGGTTCGGCTTGACAGGAAAGTGCAAGTGACAAACGAATAGGTTGCGGATTTACTTGTAGACGATTCTAGGATCCGAACACCCAGTTTAAATGGTTTTATTTTAATAAAATTTTGTATAAGTACTTAATGAAGCATAATAAGTAAATGATAAAAATTTCAAAATGATTGCACTGCTTTAAAGCCCTTTGACCTTTAATAATGTGCGGATGCACCCTGATGTGCTACGCATTCTCCAACGCGCCTAGGCATGCTTCTGATCAGGTGGTCAATGTCCTCCTGTGGTATTTCATTCCAGGCAACCACCAACTCCTCTCGAAGTGCTTCTAGAGTCTGAGGAGGACGTTGCAAATTGAGCAATCTCCTACCCATCATATCCCACACGTGCTCAATTGGGGATAAGTCGGGATATCTTGGTGGCCATGGTAACAATGTGACATCATTATGTTGAAAGAAGTCTATTGTGACTCTTGCAACATGTGGTCGGGCATTATCTTGTTGGAAAGTTGGACCTGCCAGGGTCATGTCTTTCAACAAAAAACTGTGGATTCCTCCTTTCACCATGTCGCCTTTTAACCCTGGCACGACCATCGTGCATGCCTAAACAAAATCGAGACTCGTCACTAAAGACAATAGTGTTCCATTCCTGATCCCAGAGTGACCGTTCTCTGCACCACTCAAGGCGATTACGTCGGTGTTCTCGAGTTAAAGGGAGGACCCAGTGTGGCCGGTATGAAAACAAGCCAAAACTTCTCATTCATCGGTAAACACTTCGCATGCTAATAGGTCTTCCGTGTTCTGCAAACCATTCATTTGCAATGGACCTGGTAATGGAGAAACGGTCCCTTAAGGCCAATAATCTTAGGCGGCGATCTTCACAGACTGTTGTTCTACGGCGGCGTCCAGTGCCCCTTGCTCTTTGCGTACGGCCTTCTCGAAGCCATGCCTGACAACACCTAACCACAGTGTCTACACTTCTTTGCACTCTAACTGCAATTGCCCGAAAATAAAGTCCAGCTTCCCGAAGTCCCACTATACGGCCCCTATCAAACTCACTAAGTTGACGAAATCGTACAGGTCTCCGTACTCTAGGCATCGTAACCGATCGTAAAGGATGTCAAAAACCAAAATCCGCCAACGTTGATTCTTTACTGCGGCTGAAATATTCATTTTTAGAGCGTTAGTGAATTAAAAAAAAGCAGTATAAAAACCGGAATGTCCAACTGATAAGGCTGAAAATTTTTTCACTTGTTATTTACAGTAAGATAAATACATTCACCAACTTTTATTAAAATAAAACCATTTAAACTGGGTGTTCGGATTAGTGTGTCACTTAGTATACATCGTCAGCTCCTTTCTTAGAAATAGATTCATCGATAGAATTTGAGTTTGACAGAATGCGGATGTTAAAACTAATGAAATTTAGTTGCCGCTTATAGTAAACATCATTTGTCGTCATATTTGTACAGGGCAAGTTTTTTTGATAATCCATTGTGATACTTTCGATGGCGGGAAACTTCGAGGTACGTTTGCGGTAAGTTCTCTTTAGACTGTAAAATCGCTCACCCCTTTTTTGATGTAGTGTCTTCTCGAGTATATTTTTCTATAAATTATTACTTGCTGGCTGCCTAGTTTGTTCCGTGTGGGAATCTAAGGTAGCGGTAAGCTTTTAAGGAATCACACGTACTACAAGTATCTTTTTGTGGAGAACCGAACGATATACAGGGTGTCCGCAAAGTTGGGGTTTTCCTTTTCAGAAACAACTATCCTTGAAATAACAAAGGTAATGTGTTGTGAAACAAGGGCGACCAAGTAAAAAAAAAAGAAAAAAGTACTCACTCTCCAGCTGACGAGAAGGGCTAAGTACGTCTCTGCCCGAAATCATACCGCTCCAACAGAAAATGAAATCAGCTGATGCGCTACCGAGCAAGGAAGGCAAAATGTTGCGTAAAAAGTCTAGGTATTGCATCCCGTCCAATCGATTTGGGAGAATAAATGGTCCAATGAGCATACCGTTCACCATGCCAGCCCAAACATTCACCGAAAATGTTTATTGAAAATGTGCCCGACGGACAGCGTGCGGATTTTCTACTGACCAAACATGAGTGTTGCGAAAGTTATTCACCCCATTACGCGTGAACGTAGATTCGTCTGTCACCAATATGCACTTCAAAAAGTCCGGATTATTGTCATGTTGATGCAACAACCGCTCACAAAACCGCACTCTTGCTGGAAAATCGTCAGGTTGAAAGGCTTGTACACGTTGGACGTAAAACGGATACAGCCCCTCTTCACGCAGCGTTTGCCACACTTTAGTTTTTGATACTTGCACTTCTCTAGCCACGTCTCTAGTGCTTGTTGAGGGATTCTCGTCTACGCGATTACCTCTACACGCGTGACCGTAACCCGACCCAGTTCTGTCGTCGGGTTCAGCTAGTAGCCGGTACCAGTCTGGGATATCGCGGCGGGTCGCGGCTACAGGACGGTATTCAGATATTTTTGATGTTGCAGAGTCCTTTATCTCGGTTCCCTTAAGACGTTGGTGTATATGGTACCAAGAAAAATTGCTTGTGTTTTCAAGATCTACACGTCGTGTAAAGGAAAACCCCAACTTTGCGGACACCCTGTATTGAAGTTGTTTTCAAAGATTTCTCGGAAGGATTCATAGGAAATCTTGTTTTCAACATTGCCAATAGAATACATTTTGTGTAATTTTGCGGTATTTAGATTTTCAGGTAGGTAAAGTTTTTGCGAATCCGCCAAAGAATAATGAGATTCGCGGCATTTGAGGCTCTTAATAAACTCGGTCACTTTCTGTTTTGTGTTTTCTGAAAGTTTGTGAAGTCGTGCGTTGTGTTTTCCACGCATGTCGATGGACGATTTCCCAGTTGCAACTAATGAGTCTCTTATGTACCGAACTCGATGAACTGTGATTCCGTGTAAAGACAAAAAAGCCTGGCGCGCAACGTTTTCATTACGTCTCTTTGTCTTCCTGTTTTGTTTTGCGTTTCTTCGTTTCCCTGTTTGATGGGCCTGGTTCATTTTCACTTGAAACAGATCCATTATACACAATACCCGTATTATAAACTAAATTAGCGAATATAGTCAATATTAACAATAGTAAACTAATGGCTGTTGCAATAACGAAGCGCCCAAGCTGATTAAAAGATACGATCAGGAAAATGCCACCAAAATAAACCGAAAGCTCAATTTAGACAAATAACGGACTAATGCCGTTTTTCCCCGGTACCCTTCAGATATTGTAATGCTTTCTCTAATAACTTCCTTCAGTTTCCTTGTTTTCTGGGCGTTCAAATACTTTTGAACGTTAATGTATACCTGCGTCCAACAAAAGAAAAATCTAGGTATACCAATATTCTAATGTCAATACCCAAACTTCATTTCAGTCTGTGTCGTATTCTGGCAGCTCAAAAGCGGTCTCCTTGTGGACAAAATAACCACAAAAACAATACCCTTTGTCTGAACATTCGGTCTATTTAAGGACATCTACTTCTGGGAAGTCGAATCGCTCCCCACAAGACTCGCAATCGTTTTGATCAAAGTATACAGACCACCAGAAGTAAGATCACTTGAGGAAAAACCTATCATGATTGGTCACAATTTATTTTCTGGCTGTTTTCGACGTTTTGATTGGACGTTGAAAAGGAGGTGGTCAAGGTCATGGTGATGGTATTCTCCATACTTGAATGAATTGAATTTCAACTAAGCCTACTAGTTTCTCATTTTGGCTGAGCTGAACAATTTATTTTATTAAAAAAAAAATTTAATATCCTGGTGCTTGAAAGTGAATGTTTTCAATGAACCGTGAATAAAAGTGAAATGGATCGAAAAAAGTGACTCGCCAGCATCTCTGTCTTTTCGATTGAAACGATTCCAGTTAAGGACGATTCTGCAAACGGCGCGGGACGTAAAACTGATTTGACCGTTATTAACCCAATGATCCGTATACTTTGTCTCTGATGGTATCGGTTTCATAACTGTGTACTGACCGCAATATTCCGATTGGTCATATTGTTTCGTTTTATTGTCCATACCAAAAGTGATTAAGCGCAGCATAGCCAGAATAGGAAAACAATGTTTCTTTTATTATGCTTTTATTACGTCAAGTATCATCCTGCGTCTTGGTCGGTGTTACTAGACAATATGTAATTACGTTTTGAATTGTGGGTGCCTTTACAGTTTGTATTTTTATAAACATCGCAAAGGTTGCGACCGGAGATATGACTCTTCAAAATGTTCATAATAACGGTAAAAGCTCCTATCTCTAATGCATAAACATTCAGAACACACAATCGTAAAAAACGTTTAAAACAGTTTTCAAAAATGGTAGTAGTCTGGCAACTTGGTCACCCCTGAATATACCAACTGTAATACTTCAAATGCGTATCTACTGGTCACTATTAAATAAACCAACTACAACGATACGATGTACATACATACAAAGTATCCAAAAAATATGGATACATCAAAATATCTGGAAAATACCTTTTGTATTGAAAAATGTGTGGTCAAATTTTTTTGAAAAGGTCCATCTGACGGTGACCTTGACTATAACCACATGACATGTCAGGATCGTTTCCCTTAACGGAAACCGGTATTTTTGACACAGGAAATGTAAAGAGCAAACTTTACGTTCAAGCGAGTCCTTGTTAGAGACCTTCAAGGTCATTTTGAGCGTCCAAAAGGTATGCAGAAAACGAAATATGTCAAAAAATATGCTACCTAGAGAAAAAACTTACACAGCAAAGTTGGCTGATGGAGACCTTGGATGTGACCTTGGCTACGACCTTCCAGGTTTTATACTTGAACGTAAAATTATCAGGTTTCCCGTATAAAAATCATTAAACTTCAAATAACCTTGAAAATCGTGGTCAAGGTGACGGTAAAGTACATGATAGTGATGATCGTAAAATGTTTTGCTTTTTTATATCCCAGACAAAAAAAGCTTACTTACAATTTTATCTTCAAACGACCTTGAAGGTCATGGTTGATTGAGAAGTTGACTTTGAATGTGACCTTGGCCCCGCCTTATAAGTTTTATACTTGAACGTAAAATCCTCAGGTTTCCCGTAAAAAAATCATCAAAACTTCAAATGACCTTGAAAATCGTAGACAAGGTGACGGTCACGTACATGCTAGTGATAAGCGTAGAATGTTTTGCTTTTTTATATCCCAGACGAAAAGAAATTTACCTAAAATTTATCTTCAAATGACCCTGAAGGTCTTGAAGAGGTTCATTGGCAAGGATATACTTGAATTTGAGCTAAAAATAGATGTGGTGACCTTGAATTTGACGTTGACCATGACCATCAAGGTCATCTGAAGGTCAAGTTGATCTTTTAAAATGGAACCCCTCATTTACGACCCCGGAAAATTTTATGTGCAAATATTCTTGAATTTAGACCTTAGGAAGCCATGGTCAAGGTCAAACCCAGGTACAGTGATATCACTTGAAAGCCAGTATAGGGCAACTACCGAGACCTTATTGATGACCTTGGATGTGACCTTGGCTACGACCTTCCAGGTATTATACTTGAACGTAAAATTATCAGGTTTGCCATATAAAAATCATTAAACTTCAAATAACCTTGAAAATCGTGGTCAAGGTGACGGTCCAGTACATGATAGTGATGATCGTAAAATGCTATGCTTTTTTATATCCCAGACAAAAAGCTTCCTTAAAATTCCATCTTCAAATGACCTTGAAAGTCATGATTGATTGGCAATATGACCTTGAATGTGACCTTGGCCACGACCTTATAGGTTTTATACATAACGTAAAATCATCAGGTTTCCCGTAAAAAAATCATCAAAACTTCAAATGACCTTGAAAATCGTAGTCAAGGTGACGGTCACGTACATGCTAGTGATAAGCGTAGAATGTTTTGCTTTTTTATATCCCAGACGAAAAGAAATTTACCTGAAATTTATCTTCAAATGACCCTGAAGGTCTTGAAGAGGTTCATTGGCAAGGATATACTTGAATTTGAGCTAAAAATAGATGTGGTGACCTTGAATTTGACGTTGACCATGACCATCAAGGTCATCTGAAGGTCAAGTTGATCTTTTAAAATGGAACCCCTCATTTACGACCCTGGAAAATTTTATGTGCAAATATTCTTGAATTTAGACCTTAGGAAGCCATGGTCAAGGTCAAACCCAGGTACAGTGATATCACTTGAAAGCCAGTATAGGGCAACTACCGAGACCTTATTGATGACCTTGGATGTGACCTTGACTACGACCTTCCAGGTTTTATACTTGTACGTAAAATTATCAGGTTTCCCGTAAAAAAATCATTAAACTTCAAATGACCTCGAAAATCGAGGTCAAGGTGACAATCAAGTACATGATAGTGATGATCGTAAAATGTTTTGCTTTTTTATATCCCAGACAAAAAAAAGCTTACTTACAATTTTATCTTCAAATGACCTTGAAGGTCATGGTTGATTGAGAAGTTGACTTTGAATGTGACCTTGGCCCCGACCTTATAAGTTTTATACTTGGACGTAAAATCATCAGGTTTCCCGTAAAAAATTCATCAAAACTTCAAATTACCTTGAAAATCGTAGTCAAAGTGACGGTCAAGTACATGATAGTGATTATCGTAAATGCTTTGATTTTTTATATCCCAGACAAAAAGAAATTTACCTAAAATTTATCTTCAAATGACCCTGAAGGTCTTGTTGAGGTTCATTGGCAAGGATATACTTAAATTTGAGCTAAAAACAGATGTAATGACCTTGAATTTGACGTTGACTATGACCATCAAGGTCATCTGAGGTCAAGTTGATCTTTTAAAATGGAACCCCTCATTTACGACCCTGGAAAATTTTATGCGCAAAAAATCTTGAATTTAGACCTTAGGAAGCCATGGTCAAGGTCAAACCCAGGTACAGTGATATCACTTGAAAGCCAGTATAGGGCAACTACCGAGATATTATTACCATGATTTTTCCCAGATATCCAATTATGACTTTGGATCTGACCTTGGCCATGACTCAAGATCATTTGAAGGTCAACTCTTTTTTAATGGTACCATAATATACTTTTGACTGCGAAATTGGATAAAAGGGAATATTTCATGTTCGAATATGTCGTTGACCACATTTTGACCTTGACCTTGGACTTGACCATCGAGATCAAACGCAAGTTTACCTTGGTTTGTAGATAATTCAGATAAACTGACTTCACTGTTCTTTCAAAATTGTTGCCTGACTTGATCTTCGCATGACCTTGAAGGTCATCATAGTTAAGGTCGGCTCCGAGGTCACCACTGGATAACCGATGGAAAATCATGGAAATAATGTCTCGATAGTCTCCCTATACGATTACTGGTTTTCAATGTATATCACCGAACCTTGGTTTGACCTTGACCATGACCAGAAGGTCAAAATTTAAGAATGGAAAGGTGGAACGTAAATTTGCCCGCTCTTTACATTGACGGGGTAAAAAATCGACTTGTAATTTAAATGACCCTGAAGGTTAAGGTCCAGGTCAGATCAAAGGGGAAAACTCCTATCAAGCACAGCTCTTAGTTTTTTCATACGATGCTCCGAAACTTTTCAGACAGCATAAAACTTTAGATACTAACCTGCAAGAATTTCCCCGCGTTTTTCCTCCCGGTAGGCGTCCTCGAGGCGATCCCGTGCGACGAATGCAGATAGCTGCCCAACGGCCTCTGCCCGTAGCACTGACACTGTTCCCCCACTTTTTCCCCACCGTCATCTGTCACTTCTCCCCCCTCCCTAACCGTCCGTCTGTCGCTTTTACCGCCGTCGCGTTCACTTTCTCCCTGCTGTTCCAGAACGCGGTGCAGGAATTCGCTTCTGGACGCGTGCAGGTACGTCGTGTTCTTGGAAAGGTTCAACTGACTGGCGCTGATGACCAGTTCGGCGTCGGGGAGGTTCGACAACATCTTCTGGACGTTCGTCGAGATTATGTCCAGGCTTTCGTTGCTCCTGTTCAGCGGGCTCTGCTTCTCCGGGGAGCGGAATGATCTGGAAGAGGGGAAACGTCCGTAAACACATTCAGTTCGATTAGCATGAAAGAATAAATTTGACCACCCTGTACATACCTGTAGGTAGGCCGATACGTAGACCTGCGTATCGTACTCGAATTCAATGTCTCTTCCGAGCTGAACTTCTTCGAGATCTCCTGCTCAGGAACGTTCGAGAGGATCTTCTGGACGCAAGGCGATAGATTAGCGAAGTTCCCCACTTGGTGGCTGCGTTTCGGAGTGCTCGTCCTTATTTGATCGCCTTCAGTACAGTTCCGTTCTTTCTGGCTGCCTCCGATGATTGCGTCGAATGCGCCCATAATACTGGGCATCAGCTCCAGGGACGATCCTGGAACAAGCAAAAGAAATATTCCAGGATATCTTTTTAACGTTTTGCATGAAATCTTTCTAGAAGGTTCTCTAAACACGACCGCCGTTTATCCTGTTTATGTTATAGAGCATTTGTTCTCAGGTTATGCGTCATTTACACGCAAACGGGTGTAACGGTCTCTCATGAGATCAAGTAGTGCGCGTTGTGAATCTATACTATAACTATCTAAAACTGTAATGACTCATCGATGTTGACGTGAACATTACTTAACAATATAACCCTTCACTTGAGCCCAGATGAGCTCTATTGGGTTCAGTTCACAGTGGTAGGGCGGTAACCGCAGTACAGTGACACCACATTGACGGGCCATCTCATCAGTCACGTAACTAATGTTCGCAGGTTTGTGCTGTTTAATTTTTTCATACAATTCCGCTTTCACACATGAATCGTCAAACGGGATGCCTTTTTCGCGCAACCATTGCTGCATGTCACTTTTACGAGATCCCATAGTCGGTACACGTTCGGCTCGACGACTATGGTAGGAAGCATTATCCATGACGATTAAGTATAACCAAAACAGTAACCACAACAATAACAATCACACAACAATTCTTATAAAAACACACAATATGCGATCGCTCAACGAAACACGTTCCAATGCGTTGCCGACGCGTATGAGTCTGCCGGCCGAGGCGCGTCTTTGATTTCATTGGTTCCACCGGCGGAGAACAATCAGCCATTATTTCCATCTCTGTCTGTGCTGTTGACCAGCGCAAAGCCACAGAAACGACATATGTCGTACGCTATACGGCTGTACTGGAAGGAAGCCGGGATCGAGCTCTGATCACGTGTTGATCACGCGTATGAGTCATTACAGTTTTAAATAGTTGTAGTATAGTTACGGTGTTGCTTGTACGGTCAATGTCGTTCCATCACCAAGTATACCAATAGGCGCTTCTTGTTAGGATCGATGGTAGAAGAGCGGATAAACGCGACGGTGTTGCCAGATTACATTCCCATACTTTTGACAAGTACTGTATTGTAACAGAAAACAATATCCTGCGGTGCGACAAAGAAGAGACAAAGGAAAACGGTAGTTAATTGTTCATTGTTTTTGTTTCCGTAGTTCGGTATAATTTTATGCATGTGTGAGTGATGTGCAATTCAAGGTCATTATACACAAGCAACGACGTATTTTAGTCATCCTTACGTTGATAGACTACCTAAAGAATGGATGATTCGTGTTTTTGGGTTTTTTTGTTATTTAAAAAGCTCAGGCTGACGATAATCATTTTGTAAGGATGTTGTAGAACGTTGATATCACACGTAGAGATTATACGAAATGTTAAGCTAATAAGTCTTTTTATGCAGTTGAATTTGGATCGTTGGGAGAGTCCAAAATGTCTATTCTTAACTCCACATTGGACTTTGTGGGTCATATCCAATTCAGCGTCCCAATTTACCTCAGACTCTAGTTGGCTTGTAATAGCCGGTAACAAAAATTCTAGCTTATCTCCAATCTCTTGGGTAAATACACGAACCACGAATGTGCTATCAACTTGATTTCGCGGCGTTTAATCACTTTCTGAACGCCATAATGAAATTCAGCGTTCCAAATTACCCCAGTAAACCGAGTTATTTGTAATAGATAGGAACATTTTCAAATCTTCAGAATAAAGAACTTCGTTACAATTGAGAGTATAAATAATGCGAAAAGCAGTGGCCCAAAATTTGATCCCTGCGGAACCTCCAATGTGCGAGCATATTCATAAGGGATGTAACCATTAAATAAAACAAACTGCGTTCTGTTAGATGGATATGACTCAAAAAATAGCCAAGCTTAAGGGTATACAGGGTTTGTCCGCAAAGTAATAGGACTCATTTTCTTCCGGCACGACTGTACTTCGGAGCGTGCGCGCGCCGACTGGATTCGGTAGAGGGCGTTCCTAGCTAACGAACAACTGTTCGTTTCTGGGTTAGATTTTTTATATCATACGGCTTTATAGTTATTCTGATAAACATAACGTAATTTGATGACCTTCGATAGTCCGATTTGACTTTTACAACAGCATAACGCCGTTTAGAGCCTTTGATCGTCCAATCAGTATGCGTATGCCTACAGATCCACACCCAACTCGTATTGACTTTATCGCTTTATTTACATATCCAATAAATTATGATGGACAGCTCTGGTTTACAACGCATGTTCCTTACATAGATAAAGCTGTTAAACTGCATCCTGTAGACCATATTTAACGATGCGCCTAGAGCTCTTCTTCTTCCAAAGCAAAACTCATCAGCCCTTATGTTTGCCATGCATTAAGAAACGTTTCTCAACGTTTTGTTCTAAGTGAAGCCTTGCTTTTGATCAATTTACTCAGGATCCGATTATTTTGGAATGCTGACTACGACTATGACACATGAAACATTTTAAGGGCAAGTATTTTCTCGATTATATTCTTTGATTGTTCCGTGAAAAATACGGGTTTCATGAGAATAACAGAGACTAAAGGTCCTGGTGTAAAATTTTCCTGCAGATTGGATTTCACTGTCCATGTAGCACGCGTCATTTCCGAAGCGACAATTCTATGACTTATAACGCGTAGCTGCGTATTTTTTTCAACGAAATAGCACCAAAAACTCCTTATTTCTCTGGCGCGATCAAAACTCGAGTACGCTTCTTTGTTATGCGTGAATAATTTCAATTCCATTCACTCACGGAGTTCATTCAACGTGCCTGCCAGAAAAGCTATTTTTGGATCTCGCCGGTCCTGGGGTTATACATGCAATCTTTGCGGTGTGAGGCGCCAGTTCAAGTATTTGCTCTATAGATTAAAGGGGACATCGTATAGCTGCATGTTATGCAAAAAGCGGGATCTCAGCAAGTCGCGGTTTAAACACGTTTTTTTGAGCCTTCGCGATCATTTTTATTTATAATCAGCGCCCCAAACTACCCCAGTGTACAGTGTAACAACGCCGGACGGAAATGAAGACCTTGAGAAATTTTAAAATTTCAAGAAATACGATCGATGAAAACCTGTTTCTATACAGGGTGACTTTGAAGTTGAGTCATTAATTTTCAGATAATGATTGTAGAAGGAAGATAAACCAAAATATGTGTGTAAAAATAAAAAAAAATGTTACCTTGTTTTATAAAGTATCCTCCCGACAAGTATTTCAGTGCGCACCTGTATTTGATCGTGCGGTCTTGGAGCACCGGCATGCCATCCCCTGTGAGGTCTCAAGTCACCTGATTCACGAGCCCTGTGTACTACATTCAGCATTTTCGTAAACATGTGCCATTTTTTATTTCGTTTGAGCCATGCAACAAACACCACTATTCACTCACGCGTTACCGACTGACACATCGACTGAATACAACTGAATAAAATTGTACATTGTAGTAAAAACATCGTTTCAAATTCTTTCGCTTTTTTGTTTCCGATGCGATGAACAGATAAGGCGGATTATATCCGTTGTTGCCAAACACGAGCACATAATATTATTATTGAGACAAGGCGGTACTCAAGGGCTATAACTTTGTTACTTTAATTTTTCCAGAAAAATGTTAAAGGAAAAAAACATTTATTTTGATCAGATCTACTCACTGTTAAAATAAATGACTCAACTTCGAAGTCACCCTGTATATTTAACTTCTTACTTAATTCTTTTAGATTTGGAGATTCTCCGAATCATCTGTTGCCCTAATGAATATCTTTTTAAGAAATAGATCATAAACAGTTGTCATCGATTACGAACGCTTCTCCTGATGCTCTAATATCATCGGGAGTGCCTCAAGGCTCGGTTCTTGGACCACTTCTTTTTATTTTATATATCTCCGATCTTGATACGGTTACACTGCAATATTCAGTTTTTTGCGAACGATTCGGAGTTATGCAATAATTTTAATACTGACAATATAATTATTGCCGAGGTTCAAATTAATGAAGACTTGAGATCCATCGACAAGTACTCAAAAATTCGTAATCTTAGATAACATTATAAAAATCAAAAGTAATTATATTCTCTCCTAAAAAGTTTAGAAATCAAATTAATAAATATTCGACTATATCATTAAATGGTGAAATTGTAAAAGTATGTGAAACTGTAAAAAATCCAGGCATATATCTAGGCATGCCTGAATTTTATTCCTCATACGAACAATGTTACAGAAAGTTATACTTGAACATATTCTCGATTGCAAAAAATTCAAAATTCAAAATTACCCTCTGATACTAAAGCTTTAAATTTCGAGAATATAAGAAAATATTTAAAAAATAATAATTTTCGAGCAATCATTTACATAAACTTATCTCTCCCTTCTGCTTATAATATCTGCATTAACATCACACTTTTGTCCAATCTTGATTTATTTTGGTATATATTGTTTTTTTATTGAACGACATTTTACGGATTAAGTGAAAGAACAGCTGGTGGTAACGAATTATCAAATTTCGAGAGACACAATGCTGTAACACCCCGTATAGTGCGTTGTCAAATTGTAGGTTAGGTATGTTGTCAGATAGCTGCCAGTTTTGTTTATTTCTGGATTCGTGGAGCTCTAGATGTTTCGCAATCTTTCATAAAAGGTGCAGTACGCAGACTTTTCCGCAAACTGCACCTGGGGGATCGTGAAGAAAGCCGTAATTTGTGCGTCGCTAAAAGGGCAAAGCCTTTCAGCCTAAAACGATCGACGTCCAGAAAATTGTATGTACCGATAGTTCTTAGCGGTAAACGTAGTACTCGTATAACGCCCAGGGTCTTCTATAGCGTGTTGTGCAATTCAATTGAATCGCAATTTCGCCATTTTGCCGATCCAAATACAGCTTTACGATATGCAATTTCTGTCCATATTCCGTATAAATGATTGACTGAGGTATTTCGCAAAACATACAGGGGCAACACAAATATAGCAAGAAAGCGTTCACAATTTGTTACGAAAAATGGGCGCTGTTTGCATCACCAACCGTTCACAACGTTGTTTCGTTGTTTCATGCTTTTTAGTAATCATCAGTTCGATATAGAACGGAGAGCAAATAAGCGGAAACAGGTCTACCCCTCCTATTCTATACTTGTCCGGTTTACTGACTAACTAAAATTTCAACTGTATCGCATCTTCGAGATTTTTGCATTCAAATATTTTAAAACAAGTATTTTATAATCTTTCATCAGGGTTTTTCACTTTATTCTTATTCTTTAAAAGCGGAATGTTTGCGATTTCAGCGATTTGGTCCATAATTTACCTATCTTCGAGTATTTAACTTTTACTTCCTACGTCACAGACGAGAAAGAATTGCAATCGCGAAAAATTTCGAAAATACGAAAAAACAAAAATCTCTCAACCTCCGTTTTTGACGTTTCACGGGGCTCTTGATCGTCATCAGAAAAATCACTATGGGAGTTAAAAATCGGGGGCTGCGGGTTGTAAAGGGTGGGGTGGGCATATTTCGATATTTTCATGTTAGTACAATTCTTAATAAAAAAAAACGCATTATAATAATGGTTCACGTTCCCGCAAAATGGTAAGAAACTAGTAACCCGTGAATCCTAGTACCAAATTGATATCATATTCGGAATCTCTGCACACATTTTACCCAGAAACAAGCTTCAATCTACATAATTTGGACATATTTCACAAATCATAGATTTCCCTGCCCAAGCACTGATAATTCGATAGAATGATAGCACTTTTCGATAGTCGTGTCTCTTTCTGCTCGCTGGTTTCACCGACTGGTGTCCCGGTATCAGTAAGTGTCTAGCCATTGAGCCAATACCGCTAATATCCGTTCTAAAATATTTCAATGCAAAAAACCCTGGTCCGTTTACCATGAGACACTTCAAAGTACAGATAAGGCTTTAAAGACAAAAAAAACAAGAAATCCATACGTGTTAGAAGCGTATAATTAAAAACGGTTAAAACAGTGTTAATCTTGAATTGTCTTAATATAGACATTTTCCAACGCTAGCAGCGGGAAATTATCTACGCCCATGTCTGTAAATTATGTTTTGAAGACGATATTCCGTGAAATTTAATCCTAACCAATAAAGAAATTCGAGACGCCCTCTCCGCGTTATTACTATCATAGTAATTAATGTTTCACGGTAATGACTTTCCTAAAACGGAGTGTGCTATGGAATTTTCGTTGTGTCATAGACACACCCGTCTTAATAACCGATTATAAAGAGGCATTTCATATTTCATGCCGCGATCTAGTAGGGATAAGGTATCGGTACCTGCCTAGAGAATGTTGTGCGATATTTCTGAAACGTGGATTTTGAAGAATAAGTGTCTGATGAGGAATAGGTTAAATATTTTTGAAGATTAAAAATGTATTACGCGATATTTAAACTGAAAAAGTTGAACGTTTAAGTTAAACAAAATTTGAAACGGTGTTTAAGTACTTATGCAATAGAAATCTTATTCTACTGGGTTTCCGTCTTAATTAAGGTTATTATTATTACTAATATTAATTGATAAAAACCGAGTTTATTTTTTCTTGGTACTGTTGCGTCTTGTAGAACTTCGGCTTTCACTGTTTTTTCACTTGAAACTTATAAATTATTGTACATCATAAAAAGTCTGGATGAATCACGCTTTTCATGATTTTTTTCCCAAAACACTGTATTTTTAAGCAGTTATTTCCCCCATTATTTCCACCGCCGTCTACCATATGACGCTGACGTCTGTGGATATGTCATATATGAGAGGCGCTTGCCTGCGGCGTTGCCGGATTGGGCTCCGTATTTAGGGAAAAATATGAAAGGTGGAAAATTTATATACATTTATATTAATGAAACACAAAAACAAAAAACTGAAACAAACAACAGTAGTAAAATTAAAAGTGATTCTTACTAAGTATAAAACAAAAAATAACAAACAGCAGTAAAATAAAAAGCAATTCTAAGTGATTATGAAAGACAAAAAATTAAAACAATAGTAAAACAAAAAACAATTCCATTTAATTATAAAAAAAACAAAACATAACAAACAGTAAATTAAAAAGCAATTTGGATGGAACGAAATTGACCTTCGTTTTACTACTGTTTTTACTTTTTGTTTTGTGTTGTCACTTAGAATTGCTTTTGAATCAACATGGAAATGTTTTTTTTTGTATTACTACTGTTTTTTTTATAATCACTTAGAATTGCTTTTTATTTTACTGCTGTTTGTTATTTTTTGATTTTTATAATTGCATGGAGTTAGTTTTTATTTTACTACTGTCTTTATTTTTTGTTTTTTATAATGACTTATAATTTATCATTTTTTAGCTTGCTACTGTTATTTTTTGATATATTCTTATTAGGAATTTTGCGACTGTTGTTTGTTTCAGTTTTTCGTTTTTGTGATTCATTAATTAATATACATATTATATAAATTTTCAACTTTTCATATTTTTCCCTAAATGCGGAGCCCAATCCGGCAACACCGCAGGCAAGCGCCTCTCATATATGACATATGCATAGACGTCTACGTCATATGGCAGATAGATGGCGGTGGAAATAATGATGGAAACAGCTAAAAATACAATGTTTTGGGAAAATTTTTTCATGAAAAGCGTGCTTCTCCCACACTTTTTTTGTTTCTAAATAATCTATCAGACTACCTTCTGAAAGTTTTAAGAGAAAAAACAGTGGAATCGGAAATTCTACAAGACGCAACAGCACTTACACTACTATCTTATTTCCAAACCTCTCACATTTTACTCCTCAGTTGGAAGTTTCGTTTTTATACGGGGTGGATTAGAGCAAATTTTCAGTTCTAAGCTGATCAGTTTTAGCTATTTTTTTAGATGCTTTGTGGCGTTGCCTTTTTCAACTTGGCTACTGACGATTTTCAGGAACAAATTATCGCTCACCCTGTACGAGCTACGTCAATGTGAATCAACTGTAGTGATTCAGAAAATCAGAAAAACAATTCATTCAACCAGTCTGGTGCGGTTTCAACTATATGGTGATCGGAATATTTTTAAGATGACACATCCATAAAAAATGATCGAACTGATGACGAATATTTGACCTTGGACTATTAACGTTAGCGCAGATAAGAAATCAGTTGAATTATCTTTCATTTCATTTGTTGAAGCTCGTTCGTTGTATTTAACGGACTGTTACCGTATAGGTGGAAAATAACGGACTGTTAATTTGATAACCTTGTTGAAATCCACCCTTAATATACCTCACAGTTACCCGTTCAAATTTGATTAAACATTTTTTTGTAAACAAATTTCAATGTTTTTGGTCAACGTTTTTTTTTTTCTCGTTTCCGAAATGTTTCGCGATTCCAATACGTCCTCGCCTGTAGGCGGTGAAACCAATCTGATGCATAGTTTATGACATTTGATGCATTCAAAAAAGGTCAAGACACACATGACTAAACCGATTCTATGTCAACTACGAGGGTTGTTTCAGAAATATAAAAAAAGAGGTTAGAATCCCAGAAAAATGGAACAACCAAAACAAACGACTAAACGTAAGGTAGAGATAAGAAAGGGTGCTACTCTATAAACTGGTGATTGAGGCCCAATATCCCAAAATCTAGAAATCAAACGAAGGACCCGCACCAGCAGGAAAATATGACCGACACACCAAAGATCCGATGCCAAAAATAGTAATAACGAAAGAGAAATTCCGATTCCCAAGAATTCGTTTTTTCAAATAAAAAATTACTAATTTTTCACCTTATTTTTTAAATAACCCTCATATATTTGACGAATTGTTACATTACCCAAATACATAAACAACAAATTACATATGTGCATATGTAGATCGATAAGAAATCTGAAGATCGATTTTTAAAGAGCATCTGGGCGAAAGAAATTATCATACAATTTTAAGGTTTGGTTGTAACGATACGCGACAATACGCTCCAACATATGCAAAGGGCACTAGAGTAGGTTAGTCAGTTTGGTGATTGAATATTTAGATAAGAAAGAACACGGTCACATTTTAAATTGCAATGAGCGTGCGGTAAATATGAGTACATTTGATTTGTTTTCTGCCTACTGACTTCTCTTAGACAACGTGTGGAGTTTCTGATCTCAAACACAGCAGTTTTGTTTATCGCCATGGCCTGAATTCAATCGACGACTCTCGGGATTTTTCTGACGCTATTCTTGGTGTATTGAATCCCAGCCCATCTGAATTTGGTTTCCCATCATGGTCGAAGAGGGAAAGGTCTGGAGATCGAGGAGGCCAGAGCCGTTTCCGACAGCAACAAACCACTGGTTCGCAACTGCCCTTGTTGCGGAAAATCGATCTCCGAGTGCTCGTTGACCCAAACAACGATCATGTCGCTCTGCAGTGTTTGACGTCCCGTATCTCTAAATCGTCGATTTTGGCCTTCTTGGAACCACGCTCGACAACTCTGGGCATGATAATGCAATGAAACAAATCGGACTAATAAAGCGTCTGTAAGCTACGATGCATCGCTAGTTGATCTGAATCCATAGTAAGAACCACCAACACGCAAAGGAAATTGCTCTCAGAAGCAAACGCGCGTGTGTATAATTCTGTAAACACCGATAGGTGTGAACTTTTATAATAAATGTTTTATCTTGTTTTGTGGGTCAAAGGAAACATAAGGAACGATTTAGTTGCTAGCCCGCAGCGCCGACGCAGCGGTACAGCCAGAAAGATGAGTTGGACATCACATCTTGACCTTTCAAGCAAGAGGTCAATGATATAACGCTAACTAGTTTCAGCGAGATGCGATATATATGAATGAAACGAGTAATTCGCTAGCGGTTACTCATACACGGTTAGATATACGACGCTAATACCATCGCTATATACAGGGCGGACCAACAAAAGGTCGCACCCCCAGTTGTGACTCTCCGCGTAAGTATAGCTTAGTGACCATGAAAGTGATTGTCGACCCGTCCTGAACCATCCTGAATACGCACATGCCCGCTACGTAATCCTATACATCACGGTACGCGTATTTCCGCCTCGGTCTTTCATCTCGTTCGCGACTTCCTACATATCGGTAAGTAATAGGAGCTGCAACGATTTGACGGCAAACCGCATGCACTTGCGGTCGTACCTTTCACAAGAGAAACTGCCGGTTGACGTTTGTCTTGACGGCAATAGCGTCCAAAGCGCCGCGTTTGATCGAATTAATCTCGATTCCAGATCGGCGGATCGATCTTGATATAACACCGCGCATAAATTGTTATCTCTCGATCTTGTACGACTGGTTACTGACAAGAATCGATGACAGAATGTTTTGTCAGACCACTTATTTAGATTCACCGGTGTTGTATAAACAAAGCTTCTTATAATATTACAGAACGTAGAATGACGAAATACATTATACACAACAATTAACAATACTTCAAAACCAATTAAGGCTGAAATAACGTTAGGGGTATTGTATAGGAAGGTTCAAGCATTCATTTAAACACGTTTTTTTTTAACCGCGGTTTCAGGCATTGAAAATGACCATGTTTACTGAAAGCACCGACAATCTGGCAACGCCAGCTATGGTGTGCTGGGCAGCGCGAGCAGTGGATCGGTGGCGGTGTTGCCAGGCCTAGCGATTTTTCGGTATATCTACGGATGTTAGTCCTACCCTACCGAACTATCGATTTTAATGCGAAATTTACCGAAAAAGTAGGGAAATATATTTTTTTATTGGAAGGCCGTACCTTTTATTACACTTTGTAAAGGCTCTTTTTTATCAAGTAAAAAAATTGATTTGAAAATTGTACGACTGGTTACTGACAAGAATCGATGATAGAATGTTTTGTCAGACCACTTATTTAGATTCACCGGTGTTGTATAAACAAAGCTTCTTATAATATTACAGAACGTAGAATGACGAAATACATTATACACAACAATTAACAATACTTCAAAATCAACTAAGGCTGAAATAATGTCTTGTATAGGAAGGTTCAAGCATTCATTTAAACACGTTGCAACCAAAATAAATATAATTTTCAACTGCGATTTCAGGCATTGAAAATGACCATGTTTACTGAAAGCATCGAAAATCTGGCAACGCCGCAATGGTGTGCTGGGCAGCGCGAGCAGTGGATCGGTGGCGGTGTTGCCAGGTCTAGCGATTTTTCGGTATATCTACGGATTTTAGTCCTACCCTACCGAACTATCGATTTTAATGCGAAATTTACCGAAAAAGAAGGGAAATATATTTTTTTTTACACTTTGTAAAGGCTCTTTTTTATCAAGTAAATGAATCGATTTGAAAATTTCTCCCACAGATGCGAGGTTTCCCCTCGTGTAAATCGCAGTTCCGTTTATTTTTAGCTTAATGCCCATTTCAAAATCTCAATTCTTCGCGATGCTGAACCAGAATCCTACTTCTTAATCTGTTACAACATTATTTATTCCAACCACCGTATTATTTATGAATGCATCGAGTTAAAAATATCACGGCCATGCGATTATGTAATATAGGATCGTTTAAAAATAAATCTTCATCTGGCACTTCAATTTTTCAATCGTCGGAGGAACTAGAATAGAGACTTTCCATTAGTTTATATTTTCGGAGCCGTTTAGTTATTGCCAACTTACTGTTTATCATTCGCCGCTAATTATTCGTTTTGAGATATTTTGAGACCTTCAATGCCACAACACGATTCGGTTTAGTTGATGCGCTACGAATTTGAAGGGTACAACTGTTTTTAAAAACCTTTACGAAATACTTTTTAATGAAGGCGCCGCGCTTGGAGGAGAGACAGAGGAACATGTATTTGAAAAAAAAAAAGAATCAGAATCAGACCTTTGAATGCTGTGTTCCAATCCAGAGACGCGGCTTTAATACATCTGAAGCAACTAATTGTTCATCAACGGTGAATTGAACGTAATCATTGATGCATCATCGTTTCACTCATTTTTCACCTTCCGAATCGGACGATATGTAAATTAGAAAAAAATGGAGGTCACATCGTTACGATGAATGCCCACCGCGCGTTCAGTTAATCAACCATTCATTTGGATCAGGTCATTTATTCAGTGTTTAAGGAACCGTCAGCACTGCCGCTTTTGCCGTAATCACCGCCGATAGAAAGTATTCGTTCTTTCATCCCACGCGAAGAGCGTTAAACGAATCTGTTTTGGACGCAATGCAGTTTGTATGTTGTATGTAAGTTGTTGGCCATTTCCTGCTGACGCTTTGGCTGACAAGGTGTATCTGCCTTTCATTGGTTTCTAAAGTATGGGATATTGGGCCACAATCACCAGTTAATGGAGTAGCACCCTTTTTCGTACCTACCTTTGTTTGTTTTGGTTGTTGTTTGGTTCTACGCTACCTCCATCGGTACTCTTCCAACTTTGTAGCTGGTTTCTAAAGTTTGGGATATTGGGCCACAATCACCAGTTAATGGAGTAGCACCCTTTTTGGTACCTACCTTTGTTTGTTTTGGTTGTTGTTTGGTTCTGAGCTACCTCCATCCGTACTCTTCCAACTTTGTAGCTGGTTTGAAGCCGGTTGAAGCCGATTTTGCTGGGACCCACCCACTTTTCTTGAAAAAAACCCTGTTTACGTCAGGGATTTCCTTAAAAGGCCAATCAACTTTTGAGCTGGTTGGTAGTTGGTCACGTTTTTTGTGTCCACATTAAGCATGTTAAAGCACTACAGACAGATTTATTCTGTGCTCGATGCCATTGCCCAATAAAAGATACGCGGCAGCGGAGAAATGGGGTACGGCTCTACGCTTTGGCGGTAGTGACGAAAAGCAATCAACTCTGTTATCGCAAATTTGGCAACGCCGCGTTGTGCGGCTGATACCGGCGTTCCGGAGAGCAGCGGGTTGGATTTAGGTGGGGCTATGGTTTAACAACCGAGCTGTCACCTAGCGGATTACAAGTAACTTTGCGGCGTGGCCTGTTCCCTTAAGCAGTGCGATGCTTTTCATGCACGATTTAGAGTCTAAGCTCCCACCCGGTAAATAGAAAACACACGCCGTCTGTTTAAAAATAGATAATACCGCCAGTCTCCCCGTCTATTCTATTCTTCCCTACGCTTCGTCTTATCCGATCCATGCGCTCGCCAGAACGGATCTTTTATTTATTTTTCCACATTATCTGCAAGTAGGTGCATAAAAATCACATAGCAAGATACGGTAATCTACTTTATAGCTATAATAATTTTATTTTTTATACAAAACCCTCCGGTAATTTATTGATAAGTGCTGCCCGGGCTTTGGTGGTCTGTGTAATACGAGGGTTGTCTCGAAAATAAGGTTCGCACATTTTTTCAGCCACAAGGATTCGTTATTATTATTTTTGGCATCGAATCTGAAACGCCCTCATACTTTTGACATTGATTCACAGTCAACTGACGGAAGAGTGGATAGTGATCTCTCTCTTTCTCTCTCGCGCGCGCTCTCTCTCTCGCTCTCTCTCTCGCTCTGCCTCTTGCTCTCTCTCTCTCTCGCTATATCTCTCTCGCTCTCTCTCTCGCTCTCTCTCTCTGTGTGTCTCTCTCTCTCTCTCTCTGTGTGTCTCTCTCTTTCTCTCTCTCTCTCTCTGTATGTGTGTGTCTCTCTCTCTGTCTCTTTCTCTCTCTCTGTGTATGTGTGTGTCTCTCTCTGTCTCTTTCCCTCTCTGTGTATCTTTCTCTTTCTGTATCTTTCTCTCTCTGTCTCTTTCTCTCTCTGTCACTCTCTGTGTGTCTCTTTCTCTCTTTGTCTCTTTCTGTCCCTGTCTCTGTCTCTCAGTGTATCTTTCTCTCTGTATCTCTTTGTCTCTCTGTCTCTTTCTATATCCCTATCTCTCTCTTTGCCCCTCTTACAAATTGAAAGCGGCGTCCAAAAATGTAAATGAATTTGACTGTATATAGAAATGTTGCCGCTTTGTGAATCACCCTGTATACGATTATCGACACAAAACCAGCGTTAGCTGAACGAAAAACTGATATTTCGTATGTTAGCCATTAAGGTTAGAGATAATTTACACGTATAGATTTACAAATGTGTCATTTAAAACATTACCGAGCGTCCAGCAACCTTGAGGCTAACATTCACACCGTGTTTACGTCTTTGGAAAAATCATAAATACATATGTTTTAGCATAAATAAGTTTATTAGCAATTTATCGTTGATCTAATGTCGGGACAAAAAGCTCGTTCACGTCGAGACGCAACGGGAAAAATACTTGGTAGATTGCGTAAATTGACAGTATGTTATTGGTACATTGCGATTGCAAAATGCGAAAAATTGTAATAAGATATCATAAACTTCATATAATGGATGAGTTAGTTAAAAAGTAGCACTCTAGTTAATGCTTGCAAGTTTCTTTAAATAGGATGGGAAGTAAAACGAGTTGTTAAACTCCCACGACTGTGACTAATAGATATACTCTCTGGGCAGTATATTCAGCAATAATTTTCATCCCGTTGCGATCTAGCTACTCGGCTACTCAACCAATTTTCTTTCTTTCACATCTCAGAGATACACGCTACAAACTATCTCGATATTCTGCAACCAACAAGGCACACTGGCTAACTGAGTCATTCCTCCATAGGTGGCGCTCATAGCGAGTAAGAGCGAAACTACGCACCTTAGGAGCTATCTAGTCAGTAAGTTGACATTTTGTCGGTATTTTTGACATTTTACGGATAATCCCTAGCGGGTGAAGCCTGACTGCACGATCAGTCGATGCATCGACACAGAAATGCTCCATGCCTATTATAGGAACGTCTCTCGTAGTGGCGGACAAGACGAGGAAATGTTCCAGAAGTGCAGCGCGAGCTGTCTATCTGCGGCTATTCAAGTGCATCTCACGGGAGGAAAAGTGACAGTGAACGGAGGTCGGCAGTGTATACTTTGTGGCGCCTGTGGCGTCCGCACACAAATCCGAGCCAAAACGGCAAAGGTATCAGATGAAAGTGCATCTGAATTATCGGTTACGTCCATTCCAGTCGAAGCTGCGCGGATTTGGACGATAACGGAGAAATGTCCTTTACCAGTTTGCGGGGAATTTTTTAGAACTCTGTTATCGACATCGGGTCACCAGAAATTTCAAAAATATTGGTGAACGTAGGTAAGAAAAGAAACATAGTAGAAATATACCCCAGCCTTTGTGAATGAGAGAAAAAACTATCATAATCAAGGAGTGATAGGCGTCCTACAATTACGGCCTCCTTGATTTTCATAGCGATTTTCAGAAAAAAAACCTTGGAACATTTAGGATTTCGTGAAGCCACTTAGCAACTCATGATGAGTTATTTGGAAGACAGAAAACAATGTGTGAACATCAACAGTGCAAAAATATGGCAGTTAAACGCGGAGTTCCACAAGGATCGGTATTAGGACCAATCCTGTTTAATTTCTATATTAATGACCTTTTCAGGTTGAAAAACGATGGAGAAATAATTTCAATAATAAGGGATATTCAGATAAAGATTGGGCTTCTTTAAGAAACAACAAGAGGTTAGATATAAATTTTTTCACGAAAGACTGTATCATCTAGAAAAAAAAGGTGCGGCTGGATCGGTCACTATCAAAGTTCGAGTCTGGAAGGTTGATCTGGCAGACGTGGACACTGGCAGAATCACAGAAAAAATCGCAAGACTAGCAAAAGCGTATTTCTAAGATACTTACATTTTTGTTATATGGAAGCACAAAAGATTAAACTTGCTTATGTTGTACTACATATAAAACTACGTAGATATGCTGTATCTGTAATTTGTTGAAACAAACTCGATTCGCTTATCAGATTAGAGATTACGCTGGATAAGTGACCTAAAAAAATCTAGATGAAAGCATTGTTGCCGTTCAGATAATTGTGCGATTCTGCTAGTAGTAACGCAAAAGCTATAGTTTGACGTCATTTTTTTTTGTTTTAACAGCATTTTTTTGATGGACGGGGGTCCGGAAGCTTATTGTACACCCTGTACATTACAGAAAACATGTGTTATTTTTAATTATTCGATCGATCAATACCCAACCAGCGTATATTCCGCAATAAACGAGCTTGAATAAAAAAAAAATAAGAAAGCATCGTTCAAGTACGCGAATGCCAAACTTGGCGGACCGTTGTTACACAAGATCTGATCTCCGTTCAATTCCTGCCATATTCGGAATCGGCAGCAAGTCTGTGGTCTCGTCTGGCGCCTTTTTCGTAAAAGCCGCGATCGACCTGTCACACCTAAGGGCAGATACCAATTAAGAGTGAAGAAAAGGGAGAGTCGACCGGCCAGCAGACGATAACGGCGGGCTATACAAGTTATTTTCGGCCTGACATCTGACGCCCGCATCCTTGAAAGCCCCTTGTTGAGCATACATATTTCACGGTAACCGGAGAGAAAAATGGTTCGGTTGAAAGGTAGGCCTTGAAACTGATGGCACTGAACGAAAGAGGTCTAAACAACCGGGTGATTTTCCACGGTGGGTCACCCCTGTAACTTTTTTTTTTATATCGAAGCGGCCGCGCAGGCGCAAGCCTAAATGCCGGAACACCGCTGCTGCTATGATGATCCCGAAGAACTTTTGTTAATACGATTCAGTAGAAACTGGGAAAAGCTTCCCCTTGTAGATTGTTCCACAAACTCGACACCCTCGGGACAAAGGAGTACAGTACTGTGTTTTGGAAGCATTGAACTGTGCAAGATTGTTGCGTCTCCAAGCAGTGATATCCTCCAGGTCTCTTGGCAGAGAGGAAGTCGTCGCTAGCCTTCTATTTTCCAGCTCAGCTGCAGAGATCGGCTTGTCACTCCGAATTCCTGCATGTAGAGTGCTGTCATCGGCGAAGCTGTGTTGTGGCTTGATCGTGCAGGAAATGAGGTCGTTAAGAGAAACGGTGTTGGAACCAAGACCGATCCCTGGGGAACACCCGCGTTGACGTTGTAGGATTAAGAGGAGAACCCGTCAATTACGACCGATATCTTGCGGTCAGAGATAAAGACAGCCACCCGTCTGCAAAGCTTTTCTGGGAGGCCATAGGATGGAACTATAACCGTTTTATTATTGAAGATAGAAAACTTGGGGGTTGCGTATTGTAGATGAATTTACATTTTTTGACATATTCACTTGCTTTGACGTACGATCTGTTAATGGGACACCCTATGCATTTTTTCGATCGAGAATAAGGAGGAGGCCATTTTAAACACTTAAAACATTAATTGCACATTTTTGTGATAATAATGATAGGATGTGTATTTAATTCATTTGTATAATTTACTCCAACAAAGGCTAACACGTCTAAATCTTTTTCTTCACTGGCGATAAACTTGTTCTCATTTCTTCTGATTCGTTGCACATTTTGTATTTCGGAAGCAACACCTTCAATTGTTAGGCAAACCGAATGCAGATACGTATTATTTGTTGTTAGGTATAATCGTTTCTTACAATTATTCAGAAAAATAGTGAAAATAAAATAAATAAAATAAGAGTGTGTGGTCTCAAATGATTCGTAAGAAAATGGAAATATTTACTATTTGAAAAAATCCAGTACACTGAAAAAATTAGTGTTTATTAACGTTTAGCCTCAAAATCGTATTTTTCCCGTCTCACTTGATCAAAATGACGCGATTTACCGGATCCATGGCAGTCTAGATCGAAAAATAAACATTGAAATTGACATGACTTTACTTGTCAGATATTGACAAGTGAGGCGTTGTTGAGTTCAGAATGTCATTCTCGATCGAAATACGTAAAAATATATAGGGTGACCCATTTAAAATTCGAATGCAGATACGTATTATTTGTTGTTAGGTATGATCGTTCCTTACAATTATTCAGAAAAATAGTGAAAATAAAATAAGAGTGTGCGGTCTCAAATGATTCGTAAGAAAATGGTATCTTAGAATATTTTCTATTTGAAAAAATCCAGTAAACTGAAAAAATTAGTGTTTATTAACGTTTAGCCTCAAAATCGTATTTTTCCCGTGTTACTCGATCAAAAATGACGCGATTTACCGGATCCATGGCAGTCTAGATCGAAAAATAAAAATTGAAATTGAAATGACTTGATTTGTCAAATATTGACAAGTGAGGCGTTGTTGAGTTCAGAATGTCATTCTCGATCGAAATACGTAAAAATATATAGGGTGTCCCATTTAAAATTCGAATGCAGATACGTATTATTTGTTGTTAGGTATGATCGTTTTTTACAATTATTATTCAAAAAAATAGTGAAAATAAAATAAGAGTGTGTGGTCTCAAATGATTCGTAAGAAAATTGTATCTTATAATATTTTCTATTTGAAAAAATCCAGTAAACTGAAAAAATTAGTGTTTATTAACGTTTAGCCTCAAAATCGTATTTTTCCCGTGTTACTTGATCAAAAATGACGCGATTTACCGGATCCATGGCAGTCTAGATCGAAAAATAAAAATCGAAATTGAAATGACTTTATTTGTCAAATATTGACAAGTGAGGCGTTGTTGAGTTCAGAATGTCATTCTCGATCGAAATACGTAAAAATATATAGGGTGTCCCGTTTAAAAATCGAAAGTTCGAATCGTTTCCGGTCAAACCGGAAGTACGTCAAAGTAAGTGAATATGTCGAAAAATGTAAATCTATCTATAATGCGCAACCCCCAAATTTCGTTTTTCTATATCTGTACCCCAGAGCCAGACTAGGTCAAGTCCATTTTTGTTATAAATGAGTTTAATGTTAAGCTTACGATAATATTGTGAATTTTCATTTGCTACATGCATATATCATATACAGGGTGACTTTAAAGTTGAGTCATTAATTTTCAGATAATGATTGTAGAAGGAAGATAAACCAAAATGTGCGTAAAAATAAAAAAAAAATTACCTTGTTTTATAAAGTATCCTCCCGACAAGTATTTCAGTGCGGACCTGTATTTGATCGTGAGGTCTTGGAGCACCGCCCTGTGAGGTCTTAAGTCACCTGATTCACGAGCCCGTTGTACTACATTAACAAAGGCACGAGGGGTTGGTTGCACTCGATTGGGAAACCGATCCGCATAAACATGTGCCATTTTTTATTTCGTTTGAGCCACGCAACAGACACCACTATTCACTCACGCGTTGCCGACTGACACTGACTGTATACAACTGAATAAAATAATTGTAAAAACATCGTTCCAAATTCTTTCGCTTTTTTGTTTCCGATGCGATGAACCGATAAGGCGGATTATATCCGTTGTTGCCAAACACGAGCACATATTATTATTGAGACAGGGCGGTACTCAAACTTCCAAAGGGCTATAACCTTGTTACTTTAATTTTACCAGAAAAATGGTAAAGGAAAAAAACATTTCTTTTGATCAGATCTACTCACTGTTAAAATAAATGACATCAATGACTCGAAGTCACCCATAATCTTAAAACTACTTATTTGGACTCAACCTAGTCTGGCTCTGAGGTACATATACTAAGTGACATACAAGTATAAATCCGAACACCTAGTTTAAATGGTTTTATTTTAATAAAAGTTGGTGAATGTATTTATCTTACTGTAAATAACAAGTGAAAAAATGTTCAGCCTTATCAGTTGGACATTCCGGTTTTTATACTGCTTTTTTTTAATTCACTAACGCTCTAAAAATGAATATTTCAGCCGCAGTAAAGAATCAACGTTGGCGGATTTTGGTTCTTGACATCCTTTACGATCGGTTACGATGCCTAGAGTACGGAAACCTGTACGATTTCGTCAACTTACTGAGTTTGATAGGGGCCGTATAATGGGACTTCGGGAAGCTGGACTTTCTTTTCGGGCAATTGCAGTTAGAGTGCAAAGAAGTGTAGACACTGTGGTTAGGTGTTGTCAGGCATGGCTTCGAGAAGGCCGTACGCAAAGAGCAAGGGGCACTGGACGCCGCCGTAGAACAACAGACCGTGAAGATCGCCGCCTAAGATTATTGGCCTTAAGGGACCGTTTCTCCACTACCAGGTCCATTGCAAATGAACGGTTTGCAGAATACGGAAGACCTATTGGCATGCGAAGTGTTTACCGACGAATGAGAAGTTTTGGCTTGTTTTCATACCGGCCACACTGGGTCCTCCCTTTAACTCGAGAACACCGACGTAATCGCCTTGAGTGGTGCAGACAACGGTCACTTTGGGATCAGGAATGGAACAGTATTGTCTTTAGTGACGAGTCTCGATTTTGTTTAGGCATGCACGATGGTCGTGCCAGGATTCGAAGGCGACGTGGTGAAAGGAGGAATCCGCAGTTTTTTGTTGAAAGACATGTTCATCACACTGTTGGAGTTATGGTTTGGGGTGCTATAGCTTATGGTTCCAGGTCACCTTTAATCTTCATCAGAGGTACCATCTTTTACCCTATCTTGACACCCTGGCAGATCCAACTTTCCAACAAGATAATGCCCGACCACATGTTGCAAGAGTCACAATAGACTTCTTTCAACATAATGATGTCACATTGTTACCATGGCCACCAAGATCTCCCGACTTATCCCCAATTGAGCACGTGTGGGATATGATGAGCCACCTTGGTTGGTTATCTTCAAGTAGAATATGTTAATCAACGTAAAAGTGACATTCTCAGTATCTCAGTACACCGCCGGTTAATTGAGACAAGACCACGATTTCGTAACAACCGTTTTTTCCAACTCAATCAGATAGGACGATTGATACTATTTTATTTATTTATTTATTAACATAAAAAAGCACTAAAGCACAAGATCACCTGAATGTTTTCTCAGCGGAACATCCTAATAAATATCGTTTTTGTGCAGCGTGGTTGGATGTCGTAACAGCCAGCAATAAGTATTATCAAACAACTTCAGTTTTACAGTTTTTCTACGCCCGCGCGTTATAGTCCAGGCGACAGAGGCAAGTTATTTACAGGGTGGACGCTTAGTGCCCGGACATTTGAAAACTTGAAGTAAATAATGTGCTAACTGCGGAAAAATCGATTTTTCATTTTATACTTTGCATTTCCTATGTAAAAAGGATTATGTTCGGCCCAAGTTAATCTATTTGGGCTAGCTAGAAACATGCATAACAAAAAATTGAATGGATCAAGTCAGCCAAACCGGCCCATATACAGGGTGTCCCGAAAAAAGTGTGCAATATTCTACCAGCGGTTTCTAAAGCTTAAAATAGGACGAAAAAAGTTTGTATAAACATAGGTCGACAAACGTCCCCTAAGGGCGCTACGGTCTTTTGAAGGGGCTCCCGTGAAGATGGTTTTTCCTTAATATTTCGGCAACGTGTTGAGATAAAGACATAAAATTTGGTTTTTTATGCTGGATTTAAAAATATTAACAGTTTTAGACAGTTTTGTTTGGAAGCGTCTGTAGCAGGGACGGACTCAGGTTATTTTAGCCCCAAAATTTTCACCTTTTTTTTTTCCCCATTGGATTTCTATTTTGGGGGTCATTAAAAGACCTAGTTTACTCGACTGGAGTACATACTCAAGAAGATTTACTTCAAAGAATCCATCAGGCTGCAAATGAAATAAGAAGAAAAATGTTTTCCACTTTTCGGGCTACGCAATCATTAGTTCGTCGAGCGAGACTATGTATCCAACAAAATGGGAATTTATTTGAACACTTATTGTAAAGCTAGTTTTAAGTATATCCAACTGTATGTCTTCTTTTTTAAACAAATTTAAATTTCGTTCGTAGAAAAAAATGTTTTCGTTTGTTTTTGCCTAAATGTTAGCTATGTTGCAATACAAATATGTATTTATGTAATATTTACCAATTATTAAATTAGATTTTTCGTTGCCATGGATAATTATTCAAGAATTCATTTAAATTCGCAGTACATTTCCTATCATGTGACAAATTTTTTAGTTTGGTTTTACGCAAAAGTGGCACAATTTATCGATATTCAATAAGCGTACCTTTTTTATGTAAATTTTCAAATTCTAAAATTGAATTTCAAAAATAGAATCACACAAAAGTTTTGGGGCTAAAATAACCTGAGTCCGTTCCTGTTACATACGCTTCCAAACAAAACTGTCTAAAATTATTAATATTTTTAAATCCAGCATAAAAAACTAGGCTGGAATACCAAATTTTAAGTCTTTATATCAACACGTTGCGGAAATATTAAGGAAAAACCATCCTCAGGGGAGCCCCTTTAAAAGACCGTAGCGCCCTTAGGGGACGTTTGTCGACCTATGTTTATATAAACTTTTCTTCCTATTATAAGCTCTAAAAACCGCTGGTAGAATATTGCACACTTTTTTCGGGACACCCTGTATAATTAGCCCCCAGCCATTTGATAACGTTTAACTTGTTTGTTGTTGATTTACAGTGAAACTTGTGCTGACTAGAAATTTACCATTTGATTTAATTCATCGAATAAAATTCAGTTTTTTGAAGCAAATACAGATTTTTTTTATCAAACAAATCTTTGTCGAGAATCTTCGTGCATCGAGAAACCAAAGAAACCCTAATAACTACTGATCGATTCCTGTCATAGTACAGAAAACTGGAAATTTACTCATGTCCAACCAATCTCAAAAAAAGTTTCTTTGCAGGGTGCTTCGATGAAAAAATCTCATTACTCTTGAATTTGGATGTGAATCAATCTCCTAGACTACGAGTTTTCCGGCAATTTGTGTCCGCCCGCGAGTTTCCGTCGCCTGCCATCCGTCGTCGCGTTCTCGATAAACTTGGAATCCTAAGCACCTGTTACTCAATTATTCTATCAGAATGACAGCGCGTTTTAGTGTCGCGCGAACGGAACGGATTACAGCTCTTTTCGAACGGAATGTTAATGTCCCTTTCTGCTTACCACGACGCACGAAATTACTGAACGTACAAATACCTCGCGCGCGTGTACGACCGATGATATCGTTGCATGCGTTATGTTTCGGTAAAACGTGCCCCCTTACCGAGATTCGGGGTGTTGAAATTAAGATTTCGAAATAAAAAGTGGACCGTATAACGAACCGGATCGGTAACTCCGATCGCTTTCTAGCTGCGTCACACTGTCTCGTAGCCACACACCACGGTACCACCGTGCAAGGAGTATGTTTAGTAAACAACAGCAAGATAAGAAAAATGAGCATCGGTGGGATCCGAACCCGCGCCTCCTCGGGTCCGACGAGCCGACATAATGTGACAAATTAACCTAACAATTTATCACGCGGTCTTTAAGATAACAAAAGTAATACAAAAGCGTGTTTTTTTGTTTTTTTAAATATTATTTATTTTTCAATTTTTACGTCCTTGATACGTGCGCGAAGTTTCAAATTAATAAAACTTATGGAAATTGGTCGAAAGCGTCTTTAAAAAAAATAGAAAAAAAGGTATATCATAATCTGCCTCCTGTGAGGATTGAACTCTCGACCGTGGGTTACAAGACCAGTGTTTTACCACTTGAGCTACAGAGGCTTGTAATTTCAATATTCGTGAAGCGGCATTTGAAATCCGTGGTTTTTTATTAACATATCTGCTTTTTACGAAAATTTTCCGAAATCAGCAAAATGTTATGCCCCGATTCAAAAAAATTACATTTTTGGACGAAAAAACGTTACTGTCAGTAATACCAGTTATAGCTTTAATGTAATCCAACAAACAATAATTTTTCGGTACCTATACCTATAGATATGTTGAACAATGAAATTAAAATCTACATAATAAAAGCTCTCTTGAAAGCAAAACAGGTAGGTATATTCAAATGATGATTCACATGTTTAGCATTTCGCAAGAATCTAATGTGATTTTGATAAAATACCCACTTCCTGTCATTATTTGCTCATTGTATGTTTAGGTACCTATTAGCTGGAAATAGATTTTAGCTCAATTAGAGATTTGGAAAGATACCTACTGTACCTAGCAAATCAAGATATAAAAATAAAATGTACAAAAACATTTATGAAAGTAATCGTCTAAGCCGCCAAATACGAAATAGAATACAATATTCAATCACTGCCACCAACAGCAAAATTATTTCAATACCTATGGGCCTTAGGCCCGTATCGTCAGTCGTCCCTACAATTGTAGGGCGCGTTTATGGCCTCCTTGATTGTCATAATCTTTTCCCTCCTTCAAAAATTTCTAGATTACACTCGTCCCGTGACAGCGTCAGCGCTCTCCTATTGTTAATATATGTTTTCCTTTTAAATTGTAGGAAATTTCAGGCTGATAAAACATGATATAACTCAAAAGCAAGCACAATTTGATGTAAATAGATGTTTGTGACATAACCTCAAAATAGAGCTCTGACACGGAGAAGTAGAAAACTATGACAATCAAGGAGGCCATAAACGCGCCCTACAATTGTAGGGACGACTGACGATACGGGCCTAAATGTGTATTTAAAAAATTCTAAACGATCGAACTATCAATCACCACAACAACCTAGAGTTGCGAGACGGACTATTTTACATTCTTCGGCAATAAACCTTCAACGAAAGAGACGAAAAACTAAAGAATGTATCTTTTTTGGGCATAAAAACCCCAGTATCCACTGGTCCACCTGTCAGCGATTTTCAATTGTTTCCGCCATACAGACTATCGTTCACTTTTACACTTTCCCGGTTTTCAACAAAATTTGGTCAGCATGTACGAGTAAAATCGCAACTCAGCGCAAAGAAACGCAGGTGCGCGTTCAATCGCCGTCTATTCTGAACCAAACTATCAACACCTACATCGTATAATAACACAGCGAGAGGTTACCATTCCATCTATCTTTCGTACCTTTGGTATCAGGATATCCATTTTTAGTGCACATTTTGTCACTGAGCGTCTGAAATCCACACTTCTGCAGCTACATCGTCCGGTTTAGCGTTCGCAAAAGTCACTCGGATCACACACGGTCTTACACGGATGAAAAAAGTATAAAAAACGCGAGTGACGAAGAGCGACACACTCTAAAACCGCGACCAAGCTGACTGAAGATTTTAAAAGTTAGCCGGCCTCCGATGCAATGCTCGCGCGACGTTGTCATGTTTCCGAAGCGATTTTACGGTGCATTTACATTCCAAAGTGCAGCGCTGACGCGCAGTCAAGACACGAGCATCTCGTATGGACAAAATTGGTAGTTTTTTGGTTCCGGCGTAAAGAATGAACATCAAAATGTTTGCCAATTTTACCGTTTTGGATGCACAGGCCTCAAACATCATTCGAAATACGGAATTGGATTTTCTTAAATGCCAATCGCGTATCTTTCAAAGAAATTTTCACCCGGTACAAAAAATAATTATATTTTATATTGGGATCTGGCTTTTTTCAAAGTAGAATATACTTCAAAAATACATGCTTTATATAAAGTCTAATATATAAAAGAAAAGATGTTTTAAAACAAGCTTTCATTTAGCTCTTAATAAAACGGACAAAAATTTCAAAAAAAGTATTTTTTATCGAATGGGGACAATATTTAAACGAAAATGTAGCTCCTTAATCTCAACCGAGTGAACATGATGACGCCAAAATCACGTCATTATTCTGTCACTTTTGGTCGGAAACGTCATTGACTAAAAAATAACGTCTTTATCGACGCTATTTTTTTGACATGTCATTTTAACGTCACTATATTCATTGGGGAGTCATCAAATGGAATCGGAAAAAATTAAATTCGTTCAATTACCAAAATTTTATTTGTTTGTAAAAAAGTATTGTTTCCTTTCATTTCTTCTTGATGTGTCAAATAACTATGTAGTTTGATAATTTCTATATAATTTAATAATAAGCTGTATGAAACTTCTTACTTTACTTGTATCATAACATTTTGAGTAATATAAATCGCACAATGATAAGTCAATCTTTTGCCGCGACAGCCACTTTCTAATATCTGCTTTTATTTTCCACGACTTGACAACGCTGCGCGGTGCTTGGTAGCGCTGTCGTAGCGCGATTGCCGCGGTGACGTCGGGCGGCGATCCGCTGCCGGTCGCAGCCGCCTTGATAACGCCGTGTTATGAATCATTTCGATGGTCGCATGTGATTCTTGGGAGGTTCATCGCATCCCGACAGGCAGAAACATCGCCCGAAACTCCATATCCATATCCTTGCGTCCTATGATTATGCATGCTGCATACACCGGATGTTGTTACTGAGCAGTTCGTGTTTTGCTGCCTTTCGCCTACAATATTCAATATCGCACCGGCGGATGATTGAATTCTTATCCATTGTCTTTTTAATATCCGAGTTTTGAGGCAGATGGGTGTACGTGGAAGAAAAGAAAATGCCTACATTTTTGGATTCTTTTTTATTCTTGGTTAAGTGACAAATAATATTGTATTGTCATAAAAAGTTGAAAAGCATTTTTTTCGAAAACCTTGTGGATATATGAAAAAATTTTGATGGCTACCAGGAGGGGACAGGACAGCAGTGCTGCAAGGGACAGGATGCGTGGCCAAAAAGAAATCCAGCAGGCTACTGGCGCGTGACGAAACAATATTGAATTTTTCATTTCCAAATATATCTCAAGCAATATACGAGTATATCTGGAAGCTTACCAGACCGACCACCCTTTATGATCCTCTAACAGTACAATACTGATCTGATAATAGACCAATAACTTATATGCAAACAGTTCTTTCAAATCGCCTTCTATCTGCACAGGTATTCATAAGATATTCAATAGGCACTCACAAGCCAACAATTCGTATAAAATAAACATTTCCATCATAAATTCCCCATGAAGTACTTCCTGTTATTGAGTTATTGTCACGTATTGTGCACCACAATGCACACAAAACGCCATCAAACGTTTTTTCGTATTCAACAATCGTCATTTCATGATTTCAAACCTACGTCGTAACCTGCTATATTTCATTCGTTTATCAGTCCTACAACAAGAAAGCATGTTGATTATTGGTTGAATGTTCATTCGTAGTCTAGTACTAGAGATATTAGAGCGATTATACAGTTCGAGTATTACCACGAGTTTGATATTTGCGTCGTTAGGTTTTCTTTTTGAATTGTAGGAAATATCAGGCTGATAAAATAGACGATGAAAGTCAAAAGCATGAACAATTTGTTCCAAATAGATATTTGTAACATAACCTCAAAACAGAGCGCCATTTTTAAGTACAGGAAAAACTACAGTCGAAATCACGAAAGATGACGATTACGTCATCATTTTAGTCTGTAGTAAAGACAAACGAAGCGATTTGTGAATATGTATAATGAAGTTTCTGATATGTTAGACAGAGACAAACAGAATTTTATTGTCTAAACAAACTGTATTGCTAATTTGCATGTATCCGACAAAGATAGACGACGTTTTCATGTTGCTTGATCGATCATATTTGAAAGATGAATAGTTAGGTTATGTTAAAGCAGGTTAGGTTGTTTTCGAATAATACTTTGGTCTTTGGTGTTAATGTCTTGAGGTGTATTCTACTCATAACTTTTTTTCAAAACAAAAACTCCCCATTAGAATTATTATTAAGGTAGGTATCACTTTAAACCATCAAATAAAAATAATCAACTTCGCAAAATCATAATATAAATTAATGATATCGTGATTTTATCATCGACGAACGTCCATTGATTACTTCTTGGCTCCATCTGCAGCTAGTTATAGCCTCTTTTCAGAAGCGGTACACACTACGCACGATTTTTCTGAGCAAGCATAGAAAGGACGATTATATCTCGTGGTAAACGTTGTTAGTTCACCCCGTACGTATCAAAACAAATGGTTTTATGACGTTGTTTTATGAGTTTGTTGGGTCTCGGCTGGCGCATATGCTGCTACCGTAAAGCGAGAGCCTGTAATGTAAGTTCGAGGAAGAACGGATGTGACGTCAAAGCTGCAACGTTATTTTAGGGGAGTGCTCTGCTGTAGGATGCAACTCGCCCAAATGGCAATAAACGTGTCTGGACTGTCTGGTCGCCGACGACATTTGGATTTTCTAGTCAATGGTTTCTATATTATACAAATTCTTTTTGACAAATGAAATATACAGTGATCATATCTTGGAAATATACGGCACAAGACAGAGACGGGGCTAAGGCCCGTATCGTCAGTCGTCCCTACAATTGTAGGGCGCCTTTATGGCCTCCTTGATTGTCATCGTTTTCTACTTCTCCGTGTCAGAACTCTATTTTGAGGTTATGTCACAAACATCTATTCGCATCAAATTGTGCTTGCCTTTGAGTTATATCGTGTTTTATCAGCCTGAAATTTCCTACAATTTAAAAAGAAAACATATCTTCACAATAGGAGAGCGCTGACGCGGACACGGGACAAGTGTAATCTAGAAATTTTTGAAGGAGAGAAAGAAGTATGACAATCAAGGAGGCCATAAGCGCGTCCTACAATTGTAGGGACGACTGACTATACGGGCCTAAATTAATGGCAGTTGGGTTAACACTAGTCCACGACCTGGCTGGACGGTCCATATCTTAGATCGGGTACAAAAGTTTTTACTGGAGAGTACTTATTACAGTAGTGGTATGTGGTTCGCGAACGAACTAGTTCAATCGAACGAGTCTTATGACTTAACTAAGTCAGGTAGTTCATCATTCATTGAAAAACCCGTTCACTATAAGCGGTTGGTATTACAGGATCTCTATGATCCAATCGAACTAGTTGTGAGTGTACGAACGAATATGAGAGCGGGGAAAGGAGACGGAACCGTAAGCAGACAGTTGTATAACTGGTGCTTGGCAGTTATAAAAAGGATGATAATTGCTGTTAGTTAGCTAACTTTTATCGACACTCACTTTCAACATTTTCGACATTTCCGATATTTTCAGCATTTTCAACGTTTTCAAGTATTCCGACATTTTCACCATTTTCAACATTTTTCACATTTCCAACATTTGCCAATGTTATCAACGTTTTCAACATTTTCAAATTTTTCTACATTTTCAACATTTAAGACACTGGTCGTTTTCAACATTTTTAATATAATCAAAATTTTCAACGTTTTCAACATTTTCGACATTTTCAACGTAATTCAACATTTTCAACATTTTTAAGAATCTCAACATTTTCGATACTAATCATTTTCAACATTTTTAATATTTCCAACATTTTTAACATCTCCAACATTTTTAATATCATCAACATTTTCAACAAATTCACCATTTTCAAAATTTTCAACATTTCTAACATTTACAACGTTATCAACATTTTTATTATTTTCAACATTTCCAACAATCTCAACATTTTCCACATTTCCAACATTTTCAACATTTTCGACACTAATCATTTTCAACATTTTTAATATACCTGTATTCAACATTTTCAACGATTTCAACATTTTCAACATATTCAACATTTCAGTATTTTCAACATTTTTACCATTTTCAAAATATATTCGACTCTATCGACATCGGCATTTTCGAAATTTTCACCATTTTTCACATTTCCAACATTTGCCAATGTTATCAACGTTTTCAACATTTTCAACGTTTTCCATATTTTCAACATTTTCGACACTGGTCGTTTTCAACATTTTTAATATAATCAAAATTTTCAACGTTTTCTACGTTTTCAACATTTTCGACATTTTCAACGTAATTCAACATTTTCAACATTTTTAAGAATCTCAACATTTTCGATACTAATCATTTTCAACATTTTTAATATTTTCAACATTTTTAACATCTCCAACATTTTTAATATCATCAACATTTTCAACAAATTCACCATTTTCAAAATTTTCAACATTTCTAACATTTACAACGTTATCAACATTTTTATTATTTTCAACATTTCCAACAATCTCAACATTTTCCACATTTCCAACATTTTCAACATTTTCGACACTAATCATTTTCAACATTTTTAATATACCTGTATTCAACATTTTCAACGATTTCAACATTTTCAACATATTCAACATTTTCAGTATTTTCAACATTTTTACCATTTTTAACATTTTTATAATTTTCAACATTTTCAACATTTACAACATTTTCAAAATATTCGACTCTATCGACATCGGCATTTTCGAAATTTTCGACATCGGCATTTTCGACATTTTCAACGTTTTCAACATTTTCGACATTTTAAACATCGACATTCTGGACAATTTCGACATTATCCACATTGTCACACAATCAAACGTATTTTCATGTCTAAAAATAATTAAACATAACTACACGAAATGAGACCTTGTTTACGGAAATACGAAAAAGCCCTCATTTTCCACGATTTTTTGCGATAATCCAGATTTTTTACTGAAAAAGACACACGAGTGACGTAAATTTGGGTTGCCTGTAATTATGTTTACCGCATTCTCTACATTGGTTTTTGTGCGTATAAAGAGATACACTCTGGTAGATCACCTTTATTACTTCACCGGACAAGCAATAAGAAAAAGCTCGTCTGTTTTTAACAATTAGATATTAAAATTGAATTTTTCGTGATTTCAATAGCATTTGCGTTTGGTTGTAACGAATTAAGCATCGTCTCATGCCTATATCACTTTTCTACAGCAACAGATTGTTCTTCTAGATAATAAGAAGCTGATTACGCCATATAAAAGCAGATCTCGCTTTACAGAGAAAACATGCCATACTTATTAAAAGTGTAATGCACTGAAAGAAGACAACCCTGAATATACCAGTAGACAAATAAAAAGAGCTGAGCAACTATCGCATTGATAGGGATGGGATATGCGTCGATGTTCAGACAAATATCCATTATTCTGTACGATAAAAAAGTGAGGATGAGGGGTTAAAGAGAAAGGGGAAGAATATATTTTTGGCGTTACTATATTACTTCCATTATGTAGCTTTGCAGAAGAGTGGCTCCTTTGTCGCTAACGAAGTTTCATAACAGCCGGGTGTCCCGACTTTTAGGCTTCTGTGTAAAAAGAATCTGCCTCGCTCTACGTCGATACGCCCGGAACGAATTGCTACTTGAATGTAGAGATCCAGATCCAGAGAAACGAATGAACGCCGATGTATTGATTCGTAGGCAAAACAGTAAGGACCTCCACAATTTGGACGACAAACAATGCAATGTAAGTATATCGGCTTAGCTCCTAATTCATTCGAGTTCCTTGGGATACCGAATATTTCGTTACTCCACATCCCATCTCTACCGAAACCAATACACTGCAGCGGCAATCGTGGGAAGTTACGTCTCCTACTTCCATATAAGTACTACTTGGTACTACGGTGCGCACATTGCACCAGCCGCATCTGTATTTGTAAAAGCACCATGCGGACAGATACGAGCAGTTTCATTGCCTCTCATACCAATCCATTACATTGTATGCAATTAAAACGATTATTCTTCGGATTTGGTCCGTACGCGTATTCAAATTGTATCCATTATACCAAAACAGGACTATGAAATTTGAGAGTATGCAATCCAATAAAGGTTGATTAACAATAATAAACGTATTTATTCGCCAAACAACAGAACAAATAAAACTTACAATTTAAAAATAGGTGTTTCGTGAAGGGCAAAGTTCAGCTGTACACAAGGGCGTACCAAGCTTAAAACAGAAGGGGGGCACCTTCAAAAAAATGTTTAAGTAGAAATCAAATCATATCTACATAACTATGCTTGGTATTTTTCTTTCTTATCTTCCACGACGATTGGCAGAGTGATTGCCAAGGAAAAAATGTGTATTTTTGACGAAAAGTGCGTAAGAGTAAATATGAAATATTTAAAGTTACTGGCAGTGATTAACATCGAACATTTCTTCAACAATGCTCAAGCTAGTCTATTAGTATCTGATTGGGCAATATCTCCATTATTATAAGACATAATTAAAAATTTTATTCACAAAAATCGGAATATACCGCTCCCTACAGGGTAATTCATACCGACATGACAACAAAAACGATTTTTTTAGTATATTTTAGTATATTGTAATATACCACTTCAACTGGAGAAGTTTTGATATAGCTGGGGATATATAGCATATTACAAGAGTCGTCTGAAAAATAAGGTTCCCACATTTTTTTCAGCCACAAGAAATTTTTTATTTGAAACGAATTTGTCTTTGAAACGATGACCTTGTAGCTATTTTTCTACATAGTCGCCTTTGTTACACGCATTTTTTTAGACGTGCAATCACTTTTTCACTCTCGCCTCGATGGAGGAGCAGCCGACAAACACGGTGTTGGGAATTAAAAAATTTTGGTGATCCTGAAAGTATTGAGAATCTTGTAAAATGAGAATTTTGAAAAACATTTGAAACTCATTTAAATATCTTTACCTCGAAAATTTTTAAAACTGAATATTTTTAAAATTATGGAAATTTCAATTTTGAAATTATAAATATTTAGTACATCATGAAAATTATAATTGAAAAAAATTGAAAATTCTAAAAATTTCAAATTTGAAAATTATGAAAAATAGAAAGTTTTCATTTTGGAAATTTTTAAATATTTTGAAAATTCCGAATCATTTTTATTCAAAATTTTAAATATTAAAAATTTTGGAAATGTTGAACCTAAGTTTTGAGAATTTTGATAATGACCTAAACTTTGAAAATCTTGTGAAATGAGAATTTTAGATTCTGAAAATTTTGAAAATCAATTCTTAATACCTTGCAAACTTTTAAAACTGAATACAGCAGACGCTCGATAATGTAAACTAATTTAATCCAAGTGTGGTTCACATTATCGAAATGTTTACATTAGCGAACGTGATTTATATAATATTTGATTTATTAAAAGAAACGTTTAATACATACTATTTATAACAAAATAAACAAATATTCTAACAGCGATAAGTATTTTTTTAATTAGAAGAAAAATAATTAACAATTTTTGTCTGCGTAAATTTGCGCTTAGCATTGTCTTCCAATGCCTGCGCCCGTATTTTACGAAGAACTAAAATATCCGTGTATGAAACTTCTTTTCTTTCAGCCCAATCTAAAGCTTGGTTAAAAACTTGTATAGCTTGCGCGTCAGTCACTACACTTCTGACTTCAATGGGATCGTTCTCATCATCCTCACTGTCCATATCCTCCTCGTTATCAGCATCATTCGTCTGCTTATCTTCGTTGCATAAATTAATATCAGAAGGAGTACAAACAATGTTGAGATTCACTGTTTTCAATAAATCAACAACATCCAATGACACACTAATAACATTATCATTATTGGATCGCAAACGTTCTCTAATTACGCTTAAGGGGACATCGTCTTCTTCATCATCTTCATTATTGGTACAAAAGAGATTGTTCCAACATTTTTGAATAGTTTGCTGGTTAAGTTCATTCCAGGTCATATGTTTATATTACAGGGAATTTTCCATTTTAGGTGCGCTGTTTCCGTGCGCCGAGAGTTGTTTACGTTATCGAGCGTACACATTGTTTACGTTATCGCGCGTTCCGTTTGATCCTATAGAACGAAGTTTGTGTTTACATTAGCGCAAGTTTTCATTATCCCGTGTTTACGTTATCGAGCGTCTGCTGTATTTTGAAAATTGTGAAAGTATTAAACTGTAGGTTCAGCTAATTCGGGACGCTACATTTGAATCATCATCTTAGAAAAACCTTAAAGGATCATGTGCCGGACTAGGGGTGAACAATTGAAACAAGAGTGATTTTTTAAGATTTTTTATTAACCGTTTTTTTTTAAAGAAATAAATCAGCCTTGCTAAAAAAATGCACACAATAAACATCATCTCTTTACACAGCATTGATAATATACTAACATAAATTAAAATTCTTATCATCATAACCGATATCTCTAATGTTTTTAACTTCAGGTAGCTTGTCTTTGCATTTGTGGAAATTAAGGACTGCTTCGTGTGAAAATGGTGTGCCGCAATGTTTGCAGTTCCAGACTTTCTTTCTAGGCTCTCGAAATTTCTTCAAACACTGTTTTACGTGGCCCTTAATATCGGGATGGAATTTGAAGCAACCCTCGCAAAGGTTTTCCAGCCTCTTGAATCTAAAATACAAATGCATGTTTTATAGAAATTATTGAGATACGGGTGATCACTACATCTTTTTATACGATCGATAATTCAATATTTTCAAGATTTTAAATGATTGGTAAATTATGATTATTATTATGATTATGTTAAAACTTTTAGTTTTGAAAATTATGGAAAGTTTGGAAAACTAGAAAATTTTAATTCTGACAATTTTGAAGATTCTGAAAAATGCAAAAATAACAATTTCAAAATTTTGTATATCGACAATTTTAAAAAAAAAAATTCTAATATTTTGAGAATCCTATAAAATGCGAATTTTGAAAATTCTGAAAAATTTGAAACTCATAAATTCTTGATACCTCGAAAATTTTTGACACTGAATATTTTGAAAATTACGAAAAACTAAATATTTTGTAAATTATAAAAATTATAATTGAGAAAAGAATTGTAAATTCTGGGAATTTTAAATTTGAAAATGATGAAAATCTAGAAAATTTAGTTTTGAAAATTTTGATAATTTTAATTTAAAAATTTTGATACATTTTGATGTAAAAATTTTGGATATTAAAAATTTTGAGAATTTTGATGAACCCGATAGTTTTGAGAATCTTATTATAACCTAAATTTAAAAAATCTAGTAAAAAGAGAATTTTGGAGATTCTGGAAATTTTTAAAACTGAAATTATGAAAATTTCAATTATGAAGATTTTGAATATTTTGGTTTTGGAAATTTTAAATAACTTGTACATTATGAAAATCTTGAAAATTTCAATTTCAAAATTTTAAATATTGAAAATTTTTGTAATCCTGAAAGTTTCGAAAATATAAATTTAAAAATTTTGAGTATTAAAAATTTTGGCGATCCTGGGAATTTTGAGAATGTTGAGGATCTTGTAAAATGAAAATTTTCACAATTCTGTAAATTTTGAAACTCATGCAAATTTTTGATCTCTAAAATTTTAATTTTGAAAATTTTAAATAATTTATAAATTATAAACCTATAATTGAAAAAAGAATATTCTAGAAACTTTAAATTCGAAAATGATGAAAATCTAGAAAATTTAGTTTTGAAAATTTTGATAATTTTAATTTAAAAATTTTGATAATTTTGATCTCATAATTTTGGATATTAAAAATTTTGGGAATTTTGATGAACTCGATAGTTTTGAGAATTTCATTATAACCTAAATTTAAAAAATCGAGTAAAAAGAGAATTTTGGAGATTCTGAAAATTTTTAAAACTGAAATTATGAAAATTTCAATTATGAAGATTTTGAATATTTTGGAAATTTCAGTTTTGAAAATTTTAAATAACTTGTAAATTATGAAAATCTTGATAATTTTAATTTTGAAAATTTCAATTTCAAAATTTTAAATATCGAAAACTTTGGTAATCCTGAAAGTTTGGAAAATATAAATTTAAAAATTTTGAGTAATCAAAAGTTTGGTGATCCTGGGAATTTTGAGAATGTTGAGGATCTTGTAAAATGAAAATTTTCACAATTCTGTAAATTTTGAAACTCATGCAAATTTTTGATATCTTTAAAATTTTAATTTTGATGATTTTAAATAATTTATAAATTATAAACCTATAATTGAAAAAAGGATATTCTAAAAACTTTAAATTCGAAAATGATGAAAATCCAGAAAATTTAGTTTTGAAAATTTTGATAATTTTAATTTAAAAATTTTGATAATTTTGATCTCATAATTTTGGATATTAAAAATTTTGGGAATTTTGATGAACTCGATAGTTTTGAGAATTTCATTATAACCTAAATTTAAAAAATCGAGTGAAAAAAGAATTTTGGAGATTCTGAAAATTTTTAAAACTGAAATTATTAAAATTTCAATTATAAGATTTTGAATATTTTAGAAATTTCAGTTTTGGAAATTTTAAATAACTTGTAAATTATGAAAATCTTGATAATTTTAATTTTGAAAATTTCAATTTAAAAATTTTAAATATTGAAAATTTTGGTAATCCTGAAAGTTTCGAAAATATAAATTTAAAAATTTTGAGTATTCAAAATTTTGGTGATCCTGGGAATTTTGAGAATATTGAGGATCTTGTAAAATGAAAATTTTCACAATTCTGTGAATTTTAAAACTCATTCTTGATATCTTTAAAAATTTTAATTTTGAAGTTTTTAAATATTTTGTAAACTATAAAAGGTATACCTAATTGAAAAAAGAATATTCTAAAAACTTTAAATTCGAAAATGATGATAATCTAGAAAATTTCAATTTTTAAAATTTTTAAAATTGATAATTTAGAAAAAAGACTTGAAGATTCTAAAAATTTTAGTTTTGAAACTTTTTAAAATCCAGAAAATATTAGTTTGTAAAATATAGACGATTTTTAAATTTTGATTTCAAAATTTTGAATATTGGAAATTTTGGTAGTCCTGAAAATCTCGAAAATTCCAATTTTATAATAATTGTGAATTTTGAAAATTTTGGTGATCTTAAAAGTTTCGAGAATTTTGAAAATTAAGGTATTTTTGAAATTTTGAGGATTTTATCAAATGAAAATTTTGATTTTGCATATTTTAAATTAAGAAAAAATAAAATTGAAAAAAGAATTGGGAATTCTCAACATTTTGAATCCGAAAATGATTGAAGATTTGAAAATTTTGAATATGTTGAAATTTTGAAAACATTCATTTCATGAAAATTCTGGATATATAAAAATTTTGATGGTCCTGAAAGTTTTGAGAATCTCGAAGTATTTTGAAATTTTGAGGTTCTTGAAATACGCTTATTGGACGTTGTGTATTTAACATAGTTGCAGTGTGACCTTGAGCGCATGAAATGAAAAATACTCACTCCATGACCTCTATCAATCTTGCCGTCTTTCTTAACTGCTCCTTTTCCGGCCATCCATCTTTGCCGGCGACCAAATCCAACAGTTTCTCCTCTACTGCTGCTGTAACTGGGTCTTGTGGCACCGACCTGATATTGCTTACTGCTTTTGAGCACCAGCCGCTTCCGCTACTTGTAGCTAGCCGATTTAAAAAAAAAGATGCAAATTATAAAGACGGATACACATTTCTGTCCAGTCCATAGTAGATTACCAATTAATGCAGTTTATAGAAGAAAACAAAATGTTTGTTGAAACACAACCAGCAATATTCCACTGAAATGGCTTTTCAGTTGGTTACTGAGAATTGCAGAAGAAACAGAGACTCAGAAGGAGTTGTCGTAGCAGTATTTTTGGATTTGCAGCCATAAATGTTAAATAAATATTTCTACTTTTTCTACAATAACAAAGTCTGTTGCTGCTTCCTCTACCTCAATTTGTCTACTAAAACGGGCCAGGTCAAAAAACGATAAAATGTCAACTTGTTGACTAAGTAGGCTAGTGTGCAATCCAAGTTCCAAGTTGACTTCTCGTAGGAAGATCTACATAATGTCATAAAACTTAGGTAATGTCAAAAAAACCAACAAAATGTCAAAAAACGACATATATGTATACCCCTACTGAGCTCTCAATATCAATAACATTTGAAAGTAATACTAACCACCTGCCGAGGATGACGGACCGATGTTCGGTGGGTTGCCAACGTTCTTCTTGGATTTTTTTCCAGAAACCGTTTTTTTAACGGCACCTATGCTTGCTTGCCGTTGATCGATATTTCTTTCCGCCCCGTGAGACTCTGTTTGACTAGAGGTTTCCCGAGTACCAATTTCCTTTTGTGTCTGCGATGTCTAAGGAAAACAAAAGTTCGTCATTTGCGGAAAAAACACATCGGGCGACACATTTATCGTAGAAATGAGATTATCGAAGTTCACAATAAGGGGATGTTAAGTGTAAAGCGGTTTAATATCAGAAAAACACAAGCTGCGGATGTGATTAAACATAAAGAGATCCTTCTAAAGAAACGGATGTCGAACCACAACGAAAATTGATTGATTCTGATGTCGATGAGGTTTCAGGTACCATCAGAAGTTATTCCAAATTATGGTAAAGCTGTTACCGTGACCAAGCAGCTAAAAAGTTTTGTCGAAAATCAGGAAAGTAGGTACTTGGCAACCTCAAAAATAATATTTTCCAACCGAAAAATCGAAAATTCACGTCTTAGGCTTTTTCAGACATCAAAGGTCCCCATACCAAAAAGTTAAAATTGGGAGTAAAAAAACCGTGGTTAACCAAAGGATTGAAAATATCGAAATTGGAAATCCTTATACTATATCAAGAAATTTATAAAAAAATTAAAGTTTTAATAACTACAGTATGACGTATCATAGAATATAAAAGTTTTGGCTGTAACAAAAAAGAATTATTATGAAAGAAAACAATAAGTGCGTAAGTCGTAAATAAATTAAGAGACAAACTCCCTACTTCCATCTATAAATCCTGATTGAGCGACGGAAGTGTTACATCCAGAAAAAAGAATTTTTCCAACTAGATTTTTTGGCAATGAGGTAGTCATCTTAACACTAGTAAATGAAAGGGCAATAACTAAAAATATCTGTACTGTTCAGCTCTCAGAAACTGCTTTCTTCACAAAAATTTTAAATAAAGGTAAACAAAGATAAAACGTTGACATTTTTGCAACAGCATCCTTTAAATATAGTCAATGTGTTGCGAAAAAAAAGTTGGAAAAATTATTTTTTTCTGGGTGTAATACTCATAATATCTTTGAATATATAATGGCTCACCCGTATATGTATGTGTCTCCCTTAAAGATATTCCACCGTGAACTTTTTAAAACGTAAACCACCTTGTACGAGATCTGAAGTTCACCTACTTAAGATCCACATATATAATTACTTTATAAGTCATAGCTTAACAATCTATCTACCATCAGAACAAGCGTTACTTAAAATCGAAATTACCTTCTCGCTGTCTTTTTGCGCCTGTTTCTGTACAGGTCGTACGTACTGAGATATCACCGGAGACATAACTGAATCTGAACCCTTTTCCGGCGTCTCGTTCCCTTTCGTTTTAATCAGTCTCGATGATTTTCTTTGAGACGTGACATCCAACTCCTCGTCCGAACTGCTTTCGATGACAACAACCGATACCTTTTCCGGCACTATCATCACACTGTTCTGTGATTGCGAGGCTTGCCCGCGACTACCTGCGGCTGCTGAAAACGAGGAACATTTGGAAATTCAGAATTAACGATTAATCTAACACAACAGTCGAGCAGCGCCGAAAGCAGAGGAAAAGTTCAGCTCTAGTTAAGGATCATAAGAATAAGAAATACCATCTTGCATACTAGGTAGTTTTTAGTGTGCAAAAAGTTCGCTCGCTATGATCGCTGAGAGTGACATCTATGGAGGAATGGCTCAACTACCCGACACGCTCAAGCATGCATTGTCGGTTGCAGAAACCCGAATAGTGTTTATCTGTGAGATCTGAAAGAAAGTTGGTTGAGTAGCAAGATCGCATCCGGATGATTAGTGATATTTGATATGTAATAAAGGACTGACGATATGGCTCTAAGTGTCTGTTAATATAACTACACTTTGCAACTATTGCTAGCAATTTAATTCAACAAAAGGTCATAATAAACTTACTTGTTTCATTTTCCTGAAATGATCTTGATGTGTTCTGTAAGAGGAAAATCACTAATTTAGACGGATGAATTCAGTTTTAGAACAGAAAAACAGGTCCTAAAATGTTACCAACAGACAGATTGTAAATTTTATACACCACCGCACTGATCAGGCTGAATAAGAAGAAAACACGAACATTGTCCAAATGCAAGTTTCAATGCAAAATTTCGCTAACCTCAACGTAGAACAGGTTGAAGTTTTTGTTCCGGATTTTGCCAGAAATATGCAAACAAGTTTTCTTCCATAAGGAACAGGCAAACATCTCTCAAAGGAGGAGGCTCGTGTCAAATTGAACACCTTAAAAAAACAGTGGCATAAATCGATGTACTTTTTTTAGGTAAGGGTCAACATCTCCCTATTTCTACGCCACTGGTGGCGCAAACAAAATTATAAGTCAATATTTTTTGTCTATTTCAATAGTATAAACTGTGGGACCCATGTTATTTTGAACTATACATATTATTTTATCCAATTCATGCCCTACAAATATTTTCAAATACCATGCATAGGCTCAGTATGGCATTATTATTATAAAATTCCTTCATACACACCATTGTTTCTTTGGGCAAAGTTTCAGCGTCGTCAGGTGTAAAGAATAGCTCTGGAGTTACCTAGAAGATGAAACATTTCCATTGTGGTTTCACAGTCATAATTTATTATTTTTATAAAATCAACTGGAGAAGAGAAGTCGTTGACCAGGAGCTTCGCAAGCAGGTTATAAAAACAACAAAAGCAGTTGAAACACTCAGAATAAGAATATAGTAAATTAATTCTGCCATATGTTGATGAAGATGATACAAAGTCAAAACTAGATTTTTAAGGAAACCGCAATTCGCAGTTTCTTCACAAAAATAAAACCTAAGAACAAAGACCAGCAACGCCAAGGATTGTTACCATTTTAGTTCTGTAGAAAAAGTGATCTAGTAAATCATGTCCAGTAAAGGTCAATTTCTTTATCCTTTTGTGGTTGATCGTGTGGCTTTAACGATAAACTTTTTGTATAAGTTTTTTATTTTTGAGTCAAAATTTAGTTTCTCAACGACTGAAACTAAAAATCTGAAATCATCCAAACTTACAACAAGGTCAAACATACCCAGAAACCATAAAATAAAGAACGTTTCCAAGGCTGTGAAACGAGAAAGCAAAAATTACCACAAGAAATTTGCACACGCACTAAAAGAAGAAATATTGATAAATTTTTATTTCGAAATAACAGGGCATCGTTATTGTGTATTACAAACTGTTACGTGAAATATAAGTCGCAGCGTCAACGAGAGAAAAAAGAACAAAATGAAACCAAAAAGAAAACTAAGATAAAAAAGGTAAACACATAACATATAAGGATTTTACATTCCAAAATATTATTGAACTAAAAAAATCAGAAAAAACGCATTTTTCCTTACATCAAAGAAAATAAATTTAACATATGATACATCATTAGATACAGGGTGTACTTTTTTCATAGTACAAAATAAAGTAGACGATGGTTTCTAAAAAGCGACAAGTCGGGCACAAAATTTAATTGATATTTCCTAAGTCAGAAAAATCTCAACGACATGTAAATACGCCCCAAAGAACGCAGCTTTTTCCTGATTTGTAATACAAGCTACACTTACATCACCATCTCCACTCGTCATACTCGTTTGTGAATTAGGTTCATCGGTGTCGTCGTCTAACACATCGGAAGACTTTTCTAAGCTCTTAGCGATCTTTTCTATGTAACTTTTGATGCGATTATTCATTTTTAAGACAATCGCGGCTTCTTGCAATTGTGGTACCATGTCCGGAGGTATCGCTACTTCCCTACCGTAGGCAAGCTCGATCAGAACCTGCATGGTTGATACAGTATAGGGAACGTGGAGCACTACTTTGCGATCGTTTGCTGAAAAATAATATATTTAATGTCACGATTTAGTTATTCTTTAAATTATTGATTAAGTAATAATAATAATAAATGTCTTTATTAAGACGCACACACCAGTGCGGTGAAGTTTAATTAACAGTAAGATCGATACACAAAACAGAAAAAAAAACATCTTTAAAGTCTCGTACTTCACGACCTGTTCCATTCCATTCGAACAGAGCAACGATGAACGTTGTTCGCCCTAGTCAGTGGTCGCCTTATTTCCAGGTTTGGTGATGTTCGTTGGCCTCCTTGGTCTCCAGATTTATCAATCTACGATTTTTTCCTATGGGGACACCTCAAGGCTCGAGTATACGAGCACACGCTCCGGACTCTGGACGAGCTAAAGGAGGCATTTCGCGTGGAAGTCGCTCAAGTCGAGAGAACGATGTTGGTCGATGAAAAACGGTGACCACACGACAGATGTGATTTTCCACCGTTGCTTGTGACAAACGCTATGTTCTTGTGAAGCGGAATCCGTCAATAAATTTGTTTTTGAGTAAAAATTACCGATTTTGTCATTTTTTAAAAACCGTCCGACCTTTGTGCCGGACCCTGTAGTACAGCTCTAAAATTCAACGTGAATATTCCACTTTTATGGAAGAAATAAATGGGTGATTTACTTGTTTTCTCATCACAAAAATCTTTGCTTTCCTTGAAACGTCATTTTGCAGCAAGAGAAAGAAAACAAGTTATGAGAATAAAGGTAATACGTACAATTTCAGACCTGGAACTAATATTTGACAACAAGTTACGACTGAAGAAAGAATTGACAAAGAAAATTGATAACATATCATCTCTATACAGTGAAAAAATCTCTATAATCTGTAATTTCAGTGATTTAACTACCTGATATTTTGTCGAGAATCTCCTGGGAAGCACAACCCAAAACAAGTCGATGTACTTCAAGTGTAGATGTACCGTCTATATCAGGCGCGCATATAAGGGTCAAATTAGTCAATTTCTTCTCTTTATAGGCGGTATATAAATCATCGCAGTAACAAATTTTGCCCATGCTGAAAGCTAACGTGTAAGCATTATCCCTATGGAAATAATCTGATTTATCTATAAGTAGCTTAAGCCTGGGGCCCCACCGAGGAAGAAAAGTATCTAAAAAGTTATTCTTGAGAATGACATTCGGGTTGAAGAAAGACTTCCAATACAGTGAAATATGGATAGAGTTAATTTAGAATATTTTTTTTACTGCAGGGTATTATATCATTGTTGCTTCTATACATGATTTCATTGATAACATTGACTATATAGAAAATTGTTGTAATTAAATGTATCGTGCTTGTTTAGGATTAGCTAGTGTACTTCTCTACGCCTTGACTTATGAATAACTAAGAAATTATCTATCTATACATATACGTTTTAAATGTCCCAGTTTCTTTAAAATATGCAATATTCATTAAAACGCGATTTTTGTACTGCCAAAAATTCAACTACCCAAATTTTGGAGCTACTACCTGATACATACTTTTAAAAAATTAATGTAGTCCAAAACAAAAAGGATAAATTAGGATTTAATTTCACCGTATTTTCAACGTACAATGGTTTGGAGTTGTTTGCAACAATTTTACCTCAAACATTCATATCCATCTTTCTTCTTGCTTAATAAAAATTCTTACATACCTTTTATGGAACGCAACTATCGTCAACCATAAAGATTACATTATATCATAATTTTACTTTCGAAAATGCAGGCTGGAGCAGAACTGAAAGCTGGAATACGGAGGCCACATGAAAACTGCGAAAAACGTTTAAAAACTTGCAGAAGAACCAAAACAAATCTGTAGAATGGCGCGAAAAGAGGTTAGAATCCAATGCTGAATAGTGATGTGTAGTTCGCAAACGTACTAATTCAGTTGAACAGAACTAGTCATCATTCGTTGAAAAACTCCCTTCCCTGAACAACTAGTTCTGAGTGAATGAACGAAAACGATATAGGAGACGGAACACAACCATAAGCAGAATGTTATCTTTACTCGGGCCAAATAATCTTCTTTTTGGCAATGATGAGAGCATACTTTCCTAAATTCTGTAACTAGGTTCGGTTCCTTAGTAGTGCTACTTGTGACATCTGTTGAGGAAAAGTGGTAATAACTGCTGTTTGCTGCAGTTTCTTTCATTGGGAAAATAAATTATAAAGCTTTTAGTTAGTTTTCTTTACTTAATTAATCTTAATTTCAAAAACAGTTCCTAGATGTCACCATACGTTGTTATCAGATTCACTTTTCTCGATACGAAACGAGACGACTGTTGTCTTTTTCATCAGTATCGTTATAGTAAAATGACAGTTGATTATTTAGTGTGAAACCGCTCCCACATGATGTGGCGAATGTCTTACAACGTTGGACACATGGCCATTCGCCACATCGTGTGAGAGAGAGCTGACGGATTGCGTGTGTCCAACGTTCGTCACATGGCACGATAGGGCTCTTGTCCGTAAATTTGACCCGTGTCAAAGGACGTTACAACGTTGGAAGCATGGTTCGTTCGCTCCCACACGAGATGTCATGTGTTTGATGGTTTTCGGTTAGAACCAGTAGCGGTAGCCGATATGAGGAATTTTGAGATATTACTAGATAATCAGCTGACGTTCTCACTTTTCTCGATACGAAACGAGACGACTGTTTTTCCATCCATATCATTATAGTACAATGACAGTTGATTATTTAGTGTGAAACCACTCCCACACGATGTGGCGAATGTCTTACAACGTTGGACACATGGCCATTCGCCACATCCTGTGAGTGAGAGCTGACGGATTGCGTGTGTCCAACGTTCGCCACATGGCACGATCGGGCTCTTCGTAAGACATTTTTGGGACAATTTTGGCACATTATAAAAAGAAAAATGCCGACATAAAGAAAAATTACATTTATTTTATATATAAATTAAGTACATTAAAAAATTTACAAACAAGTAAAAGAGCGTCTAAAAATAGACAATTTTAACGAATGATAAACATTTTCACATAAAACATCAAAATAATCTTTAGTTTTTTTCCAATGTATATACAAATCAATCCAAGTACAGTAAAGCAAAATATAAAATATATCTCGCTATAGGTACAATATTTCTATCTAAGAGTATAAAAAGAGTCATATATACATTGCATTTCACTCCTAGGACAAGCAATGTAGCAAATAGTAAAAACCAAATCACGGGTAAAGTAATATCGATACAAATATGTAATTAAAAATTATTTCACTTATTTAGATCCCTAAAATTAAAAAAATGCATTTTTAATACATTCTGAGTACTAACGCTCGTCTCACAATGGTCGGTGATGTCCCTTGAACAAAAAAAAAAATACATTTCAATATTATTTTGTTGTAATATCTGTTTTTTATAGCCAAATTTCAAAAGTATAAAACTGGAATTTGACGTCAGATAAACCCATGAAATCCTTCCTGGATTTCTTTACGTAATTTGAACTTGTTATGGTTCTAAGCTGGACGTCAATTCAAGCATAGAACTTCGATAGAATCACAGAATAGTTTTGATGAGATTCCCCTCAAAATCAGAACCATAATACGTATAAAAACTCAAAATAATTGTAGCAAGAAATCACTGTGGTTGGCAGCACTGAGTAAGCATAAGAATTTTGGTGAGAATATGGAAAAAATATATGACAACATAATAGGGAATATAAAAACTTGTTTAGATCTTGCAACTGATAAAAAAGTGATTTGCTCGACAAAAAATACACCCTGGTATAACAAGAATATTAAGGCAGCTCAAAATTTGAGAGACAAACAATACAATAAATGTATATTCACAAAATCAAATGATGATTGGGAGGTGTATAAAACTCTTAGGAATAAATGTGTATATGTAATTAGAGAAGAAAAAAGGAAATTCTACGATAAACAAATCGATAATAACAAGTGCGACAGTGTAAAGATGTGGAAGACTGTAAAAAGACTGATCAATTCGAAGCCGCATGATTGTGTAAATCAAGTTCAATTCGAAAACGGTACCGAAACAAATTCTTTGGTGATTGCAAACAAACTAAATGAATATTTTGTGGAAAGTATTGTTGATATTGTGGGTACTGCCAATGCTGCACCTGACTATATGAAAATCAGTTTCCAGGGGGAAAAATTTCACAGCGTATCATTGAATTATCTAAGAAAAAAGTAAGCAGTTTAAAATCAAATAACAACTGTGCCGAAATCACTACTAAAACGTGCTGAAAAACTGTTTCGAAATTTTGGGATATCCGGTATTAAATTGGATCAATTGTTCACTGAGAAGCAGTTCTTTTCCTGAAGATTTGAAATGCTCTACAATAACACCAGTTCCCAAAATAAAAAATTCTAAAAGATGCAGCGATATGAGACCAGTAAATGTGTTACCAGATATTGAAAAATTATTAGAGTCCATAGTGCATGACCAATTAATGCAGTTTATAGAAGAAAACAAAATTTTAGAGGAGGCTTTCGAAAAAAATATTCCACAGAAACGGCTTTCCAGTTGGTAACTGAGAATTGGAGAAGAGCCATAGACTCGGAAGAAGTTGTCATAGCAGTATTTTTGGATTTGAAGAGGGCATTTGAAACGATTGATAGAGATATCTTGTTAGGTAAATTGAAGGCATATGGTATAACAGGAAGTGTTTTAGATTGGTTTAGAAATTATTTATCTAAAAGGATGCCAGTTACTAAAGTTAATGACACTATTTCATCAAAAATTGAAAATACGTTGGGAGTTCCACAGGGCAGTATCCTGGGACCACTTCTTTTTATTTTATACATAAATGATTTAGGCCATAGTCAAAAAATGCAAAATTCAGATTTTCGCCGATGACACTATGATTTATATAAGTACTAAAAATATTCAGTCTGGTATCTCTTATATAAATGAAGACTTGAAACTTGTCTCAAAATGGTTAGCCTCTAACAGACTAAATTTAAATGCAAGTAAAACGAAAGCCTTGTTAATCGGAAAAAAACAATGTACAAATGTTCAACTGAATATTGATGGTGAAGATATTGAATTCGTAGAAAATTTTAAATACCTGGGTTTTTGTTGACTCTCGATTAATTTTTGATATTCATTATGAAAAAGTTATAAATAAGATTAGTAGTAAAGTGGGATATTTATCGAGAGTTTCTGGATGTCTGAGTTCATATAGCAGAAACATTATTTATAATACCATCATTCTTCCAAATTTCTTGTACTGTTCGACTATTCTATATTTAGCAAATAATTCCATTTTTGAAAGACTGCAAATTTTACAAAATAAGTGCATGAGAATAATACTAAATAAAGATAAATATACTCCAATCAAGCAAATGCTTAGCAAATTAAAATGGCTCAATGTAAAAAATTTTATCAAATATCTTGTAATGTTATTCATTTATAAAGTAAAAAATAATATATTTCCATCAAGTCTAACTAATTTAACATCATCAAATGTCGACCATCATTTACATAATACCAGAAATAAAGATGACTTCCATTTAACGACCAAAAAGTATAACATATGCTACAAATCTGTATTCCATCAAGGGTTGATTGAATATAATAAATTATACTCAGAGATAAAAGACCAGAAAACTTTGTCAACATTTAAAGTAAAATTGAGAAATCACTTGTTAAATCTACAATTATAGATTGCCCAGCATTTACATCATACACCATATGGCTTGAATTTACTAGTTCTAAGTTGTTTACAATTATTCTGTTTATGTAGCCAAATGTGCTAAATAAATCTTTCGACTACTACTACATAAGGATCTTTTATCTGAAAAAACGAATTCACCATTGGAAGCTGTTTTTCTCCATTGTCGCATCTTTTTAGACGTGAAACCCGCTTTTACGCTCCCGCTTTTTGTTCGATGTTGCCAGATTTCGCCTAGCATCACGCGCGACAAAGATGCGAATATTATTTTTTAAACACAACAACCCAAGCACAAGTGTACACTTTTTTGGTTATATGTATTATGTTTATTGGACATTATTTCTGCGAAAACTTTGTAATTGGACCAATAAACCTTATTACTATTATTATTAACAAGCCTCGTGTGTCATAAATCTAGAACAAGCACGCGCGCGCTTCCGCCAATCTGAAAAAAAAATCAGTTTTTACCTTCATTCGACCGTGACACTTTTGGCCAGATTCCTAGGACAGTCAACGTTACAACCTTTCAACACGGCGATGTGGAATGATAGCAGTTGCATCGGAATCACAGTCAGAACGCCTTGGAGGCAGTCGACCGTCTTAGGGACCTGCAGCGATTTGTGGCCGAACGCCATCGTTTCTTGGTCGCCCTCCTGGCAGATTATGATCGGTTTGCCATCTCGCGCCGTCACCTGCAAGACAAGCCGTTCAGTTTGCAATCAACGCCGGAAACACTCATTCATATTCCCCAAATCAGTGAAAAGAAAACAATGTCGTTTAGAAAATACCAAAGTATGCCACAGCAACGAGTCTTTGGCCGTAAAAGATTCCTGTGGCTCCGCGGCCTCCTTATTCGCCGGACTCGAGTCCCTGTGACTTTTTCGGTACAGTCGAAAACATTCAAACCAGCAGCGCTACGACGGGTGGAAGAACGGTCTCCGGCGCTGTGTGGCTTCAGAAGGAAGTTATTTTAAGGGGGACAGTACAAAATTAAATAAAAAAGGCAAAAATCGTTACAACATTTGGTAAAAGCAACTATACTGACCTGCTGTAGAGCATTCATGCATTTGGTATACACGGGATCTTTCATGATAATCATCATAACAGGCATAGACTCGTCAATCAGAGCTAACGGTCCATGTTTCAGTTCGCCGGCCATTATTCCTTCGCTGTGCATATATGTCAATTCTTTTACTTTCTGAAAAAAAAAGCAATGCAGATATTTTTATAGTACGCATATTGGCTGCATTTTTTTTTTCTAAACCTGCCAAAGTAATGCATTTTAGTCGTAACTAAACGGTTGTCCAATAGGGACGCAGGAAAGTAAACGTCAATTTGACATAGACGCCATCTTTGTTTTCTGTCACCGACATGTCGTTTTGTTAGTTGAATGTTTACCATCAATCGCTATGGAGTCGTATTCGATTGAAGACCGCATTAAAGTTATTCAAGAGCACTACAAAAATGGTACAAAAATAAAAAACACGTTTCGCGCGCTTCGTGAACATTTCGGTCGCAACAACCGCCCAAACGAAACAACCGTCGGTCGTCTGGTGCGTAAATTCGAGGCAACAGGTTCTGCGGCAAATCTGCCAGGCTCTGGCCGGCCAAGGAGCGTTCGCACACCGGAAAATATTGCCGTTGTGAAGGAGAGTGTGAGAGACGATCCGAAACAATCAACAACGCGTCGATCCCAAGAATTGGGCATTTCGAGAACCAGTTTGCTCCGCATTCTCCACAAGGATTTGAATGTACACGCCTACAAGATCCAATTGACGCAAGAGCTGCGTCAGGCCGACCATTTTTCGCGCCGAACGTTCTCAGTTTTTCTCCTTGAACACCGCCAAATTGATGCCAATTTTTCATTAAAAATCATGTTCAGCGACGACGCGCATTTCACTTTGAATGGGACGGTGAACAAGCAAAACTGCCGCATCTGGGCGAACGAAAATCCCCGTGAGTATCAAGAGCAGCCGATGCATCCTCAAAAAGTGACTGTGTGGTGTGCATTGTGGTCAAAAGGCATCATCGGACCTTACTTTTTCGAAAATGCGGCCGGGGACGCCGTTACCGTCAATTCTGAGCGATATCACGTGATGATAGAGGACTATTTGTTGCCGCAACTTGAAGGAATGGATATGGACGATCTTTATTTCCAACAAGACTACAGCCCGATTTTACTATCCAGGGTGCAAAATTCGCGTATCCCTCAAATATTAACCTCTTCAAACATTTTTCTGAAAGTGATCAGTAAACGAAGTTTGAGTGATTTTTATTTCGGTCATCTATGGCCTTTTTCTTCGCCGCCACTGGACCGATTTTCAAAAGCTTCAAAGCTTTTTCGTCCTTGCCTTAGTAGTAACCTTGTTTGAAAATTTCATCAAAATCGAACCGGTGCTTCCCAAGTTATAGAGAGGACAATTATTAGCTAACAAACGGACAGATTAACGGAAATGAGTGACACGGTTCATAACCCAAACAATATAGCACAAACTTGTTTTAACGCAACTTTTCTGTCATGAGAACTGTAGTTCGTAGTCCGCGTAATCGTAACATACACGGTGAAAAATTATTTTTGACATTTGACGTTAAACTTGACGCAACTTTTGAAGGCTTCACGACTGTCAGCTGTCACTCTCGTTCAGCGGTATCCTTTTTGTGTGTTTTTCAGAAATCCCGTGAGCTTATTTTTGAGTAATCCGTTTGCTAAACGAATTAACGAATTTTATTCGAGAAAGTAAAATAAAAAGTCATTCTTTTACTAAAAGTGTGTTTTGGATATTTTCTCACTACAAAACTATAAGGATGTAGGCTGAAATGTACAACTCACCAAGGCTCCTTCGAGACAGGTGGCAAAGTTGAAACCCCTGCCCATAATCAGCAACGATTTTTTCTTGTATAGATCCTCGGCTAACGTTCTCACTTCGTTGTCCAATTTTAAAACCTCGCGAATCTGGCTTTGCAAATTTTTCAAGCCTTCAATGATCTGGAATAAAAACACAACTGAAAATGACACTAACTCTACTTGCATATATCAACGATCTCACTCATAAACTTGCCAAAATATGGAAATCTATTTTAACAATCAACAACGTTTTCTCTACAATGAAGGACAAAGTTCCACTGCTTAGTTCAACTGACTGCAAAATTTCAAAAATAGAACCTTCTACATTAACTAACCTCCTCTCTTCTCTGTTTCATCGACAGCCTGTCCTCGCTCATGACCAACGCGAACATGACCAGCGAAATAAACTGGCTGGTGTACGCTTTCGTCGAGGCCACGCCTATTTCCGGGCCCGCGTTGATGTGGACGCCGCAATGCGATTCCCGACAGATGGAACTACCTACAGTATTCGTGATGCCCACAATCAGAGCCCCGCGCTGTTTGCAATAACGGAGTGCCATCAAAGTATCGGCCGTTTCACCTGGAAAAAATGCCGAAAGACGACGGGTAAGTTTGACGTTTCTTTATCTGAATTTTGTTTTTCTTTCAGGGTTATTACGTATAGTATCGACAAAATGTCAATTTGCTGATAAAGGATAATTTCGTTGTGCTTTCATTCGTTGATGCATAGCTTTGTGAGGTTCTATCAGCAATTATACTATCGTTTATAAATTTTATGGTACGAAAAGTCTGACTGCGTACATACATGCAAAAACGTAGTAGTTCGACCGATCAGAGTACTTTTAGCAATACAGCAGACGCTCGATAACGTAAACACGGGATAATGAAAACGCTAATGTAAACACAAACTTCGTTCTATAGGATCAAACGGAACGCGCGATAACGTGAACAATGTGTACGCTCGATAACGTAAACAACTCTCGGCGCACGGAAACAGCGCGGCGGTAAAATGCTGAAGCCTCGATGATTTATGTCGGGCGTCGGGGAGTCCCCGATTTATGATGTAGAGTGTAGGGGATTCACCTCTGCGATAAAATACGACAAACTCGGTCAGTCGTATGATCGTTTAGGATACGTTTATACGTACGTATGTATTTCATTTTTGAACTTAAGCGAATACATTGCACGCGTTAATATATTTTACGACTATGGCATCCACATCCTATAAAAGAAAGTGTTTAAAGTTGAGTGAGAAAGTGAAAATCATAGACGAAGTTGCACTAGGTGCGGGAGTGACACAGTTAGCAAAAATATATGGAGTATCGAAAGCAACAATCTGTAAAATTAAGCGTATGAAAATTCAAATTTTACAAAGAACGTGCAATACATTTGGAGGTCCGGGAAAAAGAAAAACTTTAAAAAATGCGAAGGCACCTAAAATGGAAAATTCCCTGTATAAGTGGTTTTTAAAACAACGGGAAAATCATGTCCCAGTTAGTGGCGAAGTACTTAAACAGAGAGCGAGACTGTTAAATGAAAAACTGAAAGAAACTGAAAATTTCGTAGCTAGTGATGGCTGGCTACAATGATTCAAAACAAGATATGGAATTCGACTGCTGTCTATATCTGGTGAAAAATTATCAGCACAACCACAATTAGTACAACCATTCAAAGAAAAATTGATGAAAACAATTACCGAGCTAGATTTAAGAATGGAACAAATTTACAACGCAGATTAAAGTGGCCTTTATTTTAAAATGTTACCAGAGGAAACCTATGCTGCATCATTTGAAAAATCTGCCCCGGGAAGAAAGCCGGAGAAACAACGAATAACGTTTCTAGCCTGCACTAATGCTAATGGTTCGCACAAAATAAAGCCACTGGTAATTGGGAAAGCAAAAAATCCGCGCTCATTTAAAAATGTTAATATCCCTGTTGATTATGACTGTTCAAAAACCGCTTGGATGACTAGCAGTATATTCCTGAAATAGTTCCACAGGTGCTTTGTCCCTCAGGTATGACAATCAATTATCACAAATGCTCTATTCATAATTTGAAGATGTGTTTTCAATTTGTAGGTAAAAGGTTTCCTAAAACAACAGAAACTTCCAATAAAAGCGTTGTTGGTATTGGATAATGCACCAAGTCATCCTCCCGAGCAACAACTGAGGAGCAGGGTTGGGTCAATTTTCGTCATGTACATGCCGCCCAACGTAACACCGTTAGTTCAACCGATGGACCAGAATATAATAAGACTCACCAAACTATACTATAGGAAGTTTCGACTTTCGTCTGTCTTATCAAAGAATCCTGAAAACTTATCTGAGGCTTTAAAAAAAAGTAACATTACGAGAAGCTGTTTTAGATTTACATATGGCCTGGAATGAACTTAACCAGCAAACTATTCAAAAATGTTGGAACAATCTCTTTTGTACCAATAATGAAGATGATGAAGAAGACGATGTCCCCTTAAGCGTAATTAGAGAACGTTTGCGATCCAATAATGATAATGTTATTGGATGTTGTTGATTTATTGAAAACAGTGAATCCCAACATTGTTTGTACTCCTGCTGATATTAATTTATGGAACGAAGATAAACAGACGAATGATGCTGATAAGGAGGAGGATATGGACAGTGAGGATGATGAGAACGATCCCATTGAAGTCAGAAGTGTAGTGACTGACGCGCAAGCTATACAAGTTTTTAACCAAGCTTTAGATTGGGCTGAAAGAAAAGAAGTTTCATACACGGATATTTTAGTTCTTCGTAAATTACCGGCGCAGGTATTGGAAGACAATGCTAAGCACAAATTTACGCAGACAAAAATTGTTAATTATTTTTCTTCTAATTAAAAAAATACTTATCGCTGTTAGAATATTTGTTTATTTTGTTATAAATAGTATGTATTAAACGTTTCTTTTAATAAATCAAATATTATATAAATCACGTTCGCTAATGTAAACATTCCGATAATGTGAACCACACTTGGATTAAATTAGTTTACATTATCGAGCGTCTGCTGTATTTGAAACTAACTGCCAGAATTCCATCACTCTGCATATCGTGGTCCATAAACAACACTGACAAACAAATGAAAAAGGATCTAACATCTCACTCATAAAAACAAACATGGGACTTGCAATGGCAAAATTATGTCAAAACTCCCTAGTTCGACTGGACTATGGAATGTTATGGCGCAGACTCGAGGGCGGGCAGCTTGACTCTGATTGGTCTATTTAAACGGCATGACATAACAGCATCCGCGTAAGGGCGTGTATGGGCACCTGGATCCCAGTTTTCTTTAGCACGCGTAGCAGGAAGGTAAAGGAGATAATTATCTTCTCTTTCAGGCACATACTTGAGACTGATTGCAACTGTTGCTGAAAATTATTCCAGTCTCACCTGATTGAGAAATGAAGAAGCACACGTCATCTCTGAACACCGGAGTTGTGCGATCTAAGAAATCGCTAGCCAATTCGACCATGACAGGCAGCTCGGTCAGTTCTTCTAGCAACTGCCTGGTAGCAATCGCGCTATGGTAACTGGTTCCGCAACCGATAAGCATAAGTCTTCTGCATCGTTTTATCTCCGGAATGTAGTCTTTTATGCCGCCCAATGTCACAGACTGAAACAGATATATCGCAATTCAGCGCTGCAGAAAATCACGATTTTCGTTTACGGTTTTTCCTTATTTTCGAATTGTAAACGTACTTTGGTTTCGAAATTGACGCGTCCCCTCATCGTGTTGACGACAGAATCGGGCTGTTCGAAAATCTCCTTCTGCATGAAGTAATCGTAGCTGCCTTTCATGATCTGTTGCAATTCCATTTTTAGCGTGTGAATTTCTCTCTTGTGCGGATCATCGCCGCCTCGTCGTAGCCTGTGGATGCTAAGTCGGCCATTTTTAACGGCAGCCACGTCGTCATCCTGAAAAATCACGAAATAGTTCTAGAACAACACTGTACCTCAGAACCAGACTAGGTCCAAGTAAGTAGTTTTGAGATAATTGTATTTGAAATATTTCTCTTGCATTGTATTGAATATGACTTGATATGAGTTAAATAGTCGTAACTTCCTTGTTATTACAGATAGATGGACTCTGCATGTAGCAAATGAAAATTCACAATGTTATCATAAGCTTAACATATTAAACTCATGGACTTGACCTAGTCTGGCTCTGAGGTACAGAACTGGAATGTATAATCTTCTATATCTATAATTTGTTTATCGACAAATGTTATATCTTATGGACATCGGAATTGCGACAAAATTATCAACATTCGCCATTAACAAATCACTGGGCAACAAATTTTAGTTTTTTAATTGTATCTTGTGGGAAAAGTGCACTTCTTTGTTAATTTTGGGGCGCTGAATCCAAAAATGACAATGAGATAAAAAAATTAGTTGCGGTTTAGAAAAAAACTTTTTATTTTTAAGGATATATTATATTAAAAAGTAACAAGATCCATATACTTATAAGAATCACTATATGCGCTGTCTTTTTGCTGTTCTTTTATGGATCGTTTCTGGAACGTCTCTACCAAGAGTCCAACAGTAGTCTGCAAGCATGGAAGGATTCCACTTTCCCTGGTACCTTTTTTCCATTGTTGAAATATCCCGATGAAAACGTTCGCCGTGCTCATCACTTACGGCTCCGCAATTGTCAGGAAAAAAGTCCAGGTGTGAGTGTAGGAAATGTATCTTAAGAGACATATTACAGCCCATCTTTTGATACGATGACAGCATATTTTTGACAAGGGTTTTATAGTTGTCAGCTTTTCTATTTCCCAAGAAATTAGTGACCACCAGACGGAAATCATTCCAAGCAGTTTTTTCAATACCTGTTAAAGTGTTTTCAAACTGTGTATCTTTCAAAATATTTCGAATCTGTGGCCCGACAAAAATACCTTCTTTAACCTTTGCCTCACTTAGTCTTGGAAATTTCTGACGCAGGTATTGAAAAGCTGACCCATCTCTATCTAATGCCTTGACAAAGTTTTTCATTAGGCCCAACTTGATACGCAGTGGTGGTAATAAATTTTTTTTCGAATCTACTAATGGCATATGCTGTACATTTTTTTGACCTGGCTCTAGGAATTGACGAACAGGCCAGTTTTGTCTGGTGTAATGAAGTGCCTTTGCCCGACTGTCCCATTCACACAAAAAACAGCAAAACTTGTGTAGCCTAGCTGCAGCCCAAGTAAAAGTGCAACAACTTTCAAATCGCCACAAATATGCCATTGGTGCTCATCGTATTTTATGCATGTCAATAGGTACTTCATATTGTCATATGATTCTTTCATGTGAACTGCATACCCTACAGGAAGAGATGGTAAAATATTTCCAATATGCAATAACACTGCCTTTAAACTCAATGTTGAACTGTCTATAAACAATCTCCATTCTTCTGGGTTATAGTTTATATTTAAAGCCGCCAATAAGCCGTTAATGTTACTGCAGAAAACCATATTGAAAAATGGTTCTAAGTCTTTGTGGCGTTTACGAAAAACACATTCCGAAACATCGTCTTCTAACAAGTTCCACTGCTGCAGTCTTGATCCAAGTAACTCCGCCTTACATTTTGGAAGTTCTAAATCTCTTACAAGATCATTTAATTCTGACTGTGTTATTTTGTGCGGTTGGTGGCATGACGTGCTCGGTATAAAATCAGGATCTCTTGACGTTGATGGCATATCTTCTTCCTGACGAATCACTCGATCGCCATGATCCGATTCGTTTTCTGAATCGCAAGTGCAGGATTCAGGGGGTTTTGGAATAGGATTTTCGTCTCTGTGAGGCACGGGTCTCATCGCAGATGGTATGTTTGGGTAGTTAATAACCGATTTTTTTTTCTTGGGCATACCTGTGGCTTGTCCAACACAAGGTACCATGCAAAAGTAACGATCATTAATACGATTTGTAGGCTCTCTCCAAACCATTGGGACAGCAAAGCGCATAGACCGTTTTTTGCCATTTAACCAGCTCCTCAGACTTGAAGCACATGTATTACAGCAGATGTGAGGTGCCCACTGTTTGTCTTGATCACCTAGTTTACAACCGAAATAAAGCTGATATGCCTTTGTTATTAGTGGAGTAATAGACCGTCTCTGAGACGCAAAAGTCACATCACCACACACGTAACAAAACTGATCTGGATTGTTTACACACTTTCGAGACATCTTGCATGAACGCTGTCAGCCAACCGAGGAAAAAATGGCTAATATAAAACAATATAATGTACACGTATGTATAACGTAACACAATCATGCCGATTACATCATCTTTCCTTGCCGAATATAAAAATGTAGCACGTGCATTCTTGTGAATTACAGTATATTAACACTGTCACAGCAGGAACACATATAATTACCGTATCTCTAAAACTTGAACTAATATTGAAAAAATAAGTTTCATTCCGGTTTTAGCACATTAAAAATAGTAATATTTTGTTGATTTTATTTAGGATATTTTGTTGATAATCATTTCTGGTTCTTGGCACTCCTATAATCAGCTAAAGACATTCAGCTTCACTTGGATTTGTTCTAATCTTCATCGTCACAAATTTTTAGACAATTTGTAATAAATGGCACAATAAGCGTTCAATATTTAGCTTTGTTATTATGAAAACATTGAGAAGTTAGAAAAGGCACAAAATGGAAGCCATAAAATTCCGTTCCTCAATTATGAACAGCCGATCGAAACCTTGTATTTTTAATTCACTGAAAAAATCGAACTCTCTCAGAACCTGAACTGTTAGGAGCAGTTCAGAACCAGTTCGGGATCAGATACAGACAAAATGTAAAATGTACGGAAAATACGTATAAAATTAGAATAATTTTATTTTACAATAATTGTTCAGGTATTTCAATATGGTCTCCTGAGACAAGATGCATTTCAGCCACTGTTGAAACGATCGCTTTCCAAAATTTTCGTTTTTCTATTGTAGGCTAACTACTTATCGAGTCGCGCTCGTACATACGGAACTTTTTGTTGAAATTGCCGCGCAAGCTCTGTTCAATTCGGAACCAGTAATGATCGCAAAAAATATAAATAACGAAGCGTCATATAATCACCTCAAAGTATATGACACGGTTAGTGTGTTCGATAATAGCTGAAGCATCAGATGCGAAGAAATATTCCACCTGTTTGTCCTCCAACGGCTCAAATTCCGACGTAGACCCCGTCCTCGGCAACGTCGGGTAGTCTGCCCTTCCGTGCGGTCTGAAGTCTGGACGCAAAAGTATAAAATTATTTAACCACTGCGACTATCAGACATCTGAAGTATTTAGACTTTATACCATAGATTTTGAATAGCACTGTACCTAGAGAACAAGCGGATTTAATATGTCTCGCAATACTGCCCAGTGTGTGGGAAGTAAAAATAAAAACATGACTGAATTAACTGTTTGTCATTTTTATTAAAAACAATGTCTTGGATGTCGCAGCATTATACATAATGGAATCCAAAATCCAGTTTAAAATATTAGATAATGCATTAGATTTTCACCTGCTTGTTTTTAAATATGTATATTAATCCTTTTTTTGTTTAATCCATCATGCAAAACCAATACAAACCCAGAATCCCTTGTAATTCTAATCCTTTTATTGATTCCACACTTTGTTACTAACGTGCTCATGCTTTAAAGCAAACTGAATAACTATTAATGCTTTCTTTTCAACTGATATGCTAGGTTCCACAAGCAGAACAGTGCTGATATAATAAATATAATCTCTGGTACATAAAAAATAACTTGGTATACCGTTTAAAAACTTTTGATTTCCAATACTACCCAAGTTTGTCTGCCCAAATAAAACCACACATGATGATCAGCACGAAAAGCACAAGATAAATTTCAGATGTTACATATTCATTAAAGAAATTGGACCAACGTCTCAAATTCGTAGAATAAAGATTTTTGGCCATCAGGTTATTGATTATATCAGCAATACTAATCTACAAAGCGTCAATTTCGACAACGTCAGCGACAGCGGTACCTGAGAAACCACAGTACTTACCGAAGGTAAATTCTCACACCACAAGATGACCCAAAGCGGAAAGTAACGAGGAACAAGGTCAGTACGAAAAGCTGACAAAAGCTTTTGTTAATGAGAATGGAAAACGACAAAAGGTACTACCTGAGTTGGTATCAGCATCTGCAAGGCGGCACCACAGAAACAAAAACAAAGGAAAAACAAAAAAGATTAAAAAAAAACGTACACAATGCATGATAGTTTTCTATAACCCCATGCCTATAATTTTTTATTAACTATCTACAAAAAAAATTATTCGGAAATATCAAACGTAAAATCTATATATGTTTATAGGATGGGGTTATTGAAATACTGAAAAATGTGGGTTATAAAAAATCTCATTGAAATAATTTATCGATACTATAATTTTAGTAGCTGTTCAATTACATATTATATTTTTCTCAGTGAGATTTTTTTATTACGAAAATCTGGAAAAATGATAGTGGTAAAACACAAAACCATGAGTAATGATATTCTTTAATTTTTCCGGAATATATCGAGGCTTCTGTACTACATTATGGACAGTTATTTAATGCACTACGAAAATAGGTTAATTTGTGCTATACCATATTTTACACCATCATAACTCATTTTCATGGTTTCTGTTATGGGTGTTTGTTTCGTGTTCATACAGGGTGATTCACAAGTCGTGACACAGAACCCCATTTTCCATGTAACATTTCTTGCTCGAGTGCTTCATTAAAAAGTTACGGGGTGACGACGTTTCATTTTTGGTCACGACTTGGAATCACCCTGTATAAAATAGAACCACGTATGCAAAGCATGGCACAGCTGCAACGACAAATGGCTCGATAAAATTAAAACGAAAAGCGAACAGTAAAAAGCAAAATAAAATAGAAGATATACCTTTGTCTATCGAAGATTTACGGTGGTCTTCTACATAGGCCAAAACATCCATAGAAGAGAAATAACAAAGACATTCTGTTAAAAAATTGTTAAAAACATCACAAAACATTCAATAGTGTTAATATTGTCAGTATAAGCCACTCAAAATGCGGTATTGTTACGTGTGTGCAAGTGTAAGGCAAAAATTGTGCAATAAATTAGTGACAATATGATATAAAACGTATCGAACAAGATACAAGTTTTGTTCTGTATAGTGTCTTGAGGCTGCGAAAAAACACAAGATAATATTTAAATTTGAAATAAAGTCCCAACCACTCGTTAGTTATTCACAATTGAAGGTATCTCAGTGATGCGATGTGTAATGTAAGCGTACATCTACCTTGTTTTTATTCTACCAGTGCACACTACAGCCAATCTAAAATCTACCTCGTGCAACAACCATAGAAATAAATATTATCCAACCTTGCTCATATCCAATAAGACTCAAAGCCCAAAGTTTATAAGACATAAATACATATTTACCTTTTCCATATAAGATCGGTACGTGGTCTGTCGCTAGCCTAGTGACAGTCTTGATGCCCACCAAAAGCGGCGAACCACGCCTTGTTGCAACGCATTCCCCAGGAAAATATTTTGATTTGAAACATAGGGCAAAAGCACCTTCCTGAAATAAAAACAAAAAAGAAATTAGAAGGCATCTACTACTGCGTTCGGTAACTTGTTATTTTGTGCTATATCGCAGTAGCCTTTGAACACGCGCGATAAGCAAACTTTAATTTGACTGCTGTCAACTGTCAAAACTATTCCACAGCTACTACGATACAGCGTAAAACCACTGAAGCCCCAAGTTACCTGAACGCGCTCATTGCTGCATAATTTTTATCTGGAAAATAAATTATTCCTTACCAACTGTTGAACGACAGATTCCACTAGTTCTCTGAACGAAAAATTCGGATGCTGTTGATAAAAATGAGAGATTAGTTTAGCTATCACTTCGGTGTCTGTTTCACTTTCGAAGCTGAAAAATAATAATAAAAGTGTAAAAGTATTTTCTAAACGGATTTTATCAGATTGTAGTGTATCTTTAAGAGGATATTCTTCCAATAAAGGGAGGTTGTAATAACTGTATATAGAGTATAATTGTAAAATATAGTTTTTATAGAAGTTTTTATAGAAATATGACAGAAGATTTGATTTTATGTTTATATACAACATGTATTTGGTTTTTCTTGAAATTATCAGCAATAACTCAAAAACCTTACATCAAAAAAAGAGTACCCCAAAAGAACTATTTAACGAAATATACAGGGTGTTTCATTTGAAATTTTTGAGTAAAGGTTCATTTTGCGTTTTGAGATATCCTGTACAAAAAGAAATAAATTTCAGTCATATTTGCAGATCAGCTTAAAATCGACGATTATAAAATTTTTATGAACTGAAATTTATCTACATATCTTCAAAAATGGCGAGCCGTCAAAGTTGGGCATTTTCTCAGACATTTCACTGAATATCTAAACAATTGACAATCGAAATATATATATATATAAAATATATAGTAGTCTATTTAAAAAAACACGTATGCACTTGTAATTTTCTGGTTGAATATGTTAATCAACGACTCCATCCAGAAATATTACTTTTACCATCAGAAGTGGGATGTGCCGATAAAACTGATCGACATACCAGAAGCCTTTCTTTTCTAGGAACACCTTGACCTCCTTGTAGTTCGTGATGATCCCGTTATGGACCACTACGAAACCGTTGCCTTCGTCTGATCTGTGCGGGTGACAGTTGACTTCACTGGGTACACCGTGAGTCGCCCAACGCGTGTGAGCAATTCCACAGTGCACGTCTACTATATCGTCCATGTCCAATTCATTGCTCTCTAAAAAAGGTACACAACACTTATACGATTGTAAATGAAAAACAAATCCTCAGACAACGCGCCCGCAGTATCGCATACGCAAAAACGGCAATCACGTACGTTAAAAAAAATTACTCACTGTTCTTAATCGCTTCCTCGAGTAGAGCAACTTTTCCCGTTTTTTTAATAATGGCAATGTCCTTGGAGTTCGCTGCGTCGACGGCAACACCTTCGGAAAATATTTCAATTATAAAAAAGGTTCGCATTTCTCTATCGGGTTCGGTGGCTTGTGCTTGCAACGATTGTATTTCTTGCATGCAGATTCGAGTAGAAAAGTTCATATAAATATGTGCTCTAAACAGTCTGGTTGACTGTTGTTTGGTCTTTTAAAAAACTACAATATTTGTATGTTATGACCTTATGAAGCAACAGGTAGTTTTTCAAGATGTAATACTGTTAAAATTTTAACATTCACTCCTAAAAAAAATGTAATTCGTTGTGATGTGTTCCTGACATACAGCCGTGTGTTTTTTACTATTTTTAACGAATGGACCATGGATCCAGCATTCACCAGGGCATTAAATGTTTCCATCAACTCAACAAATAATAACATTTAGCAACAATCTCACATACTGTTCTCCTGCGGATGAGAGCGTAGTTCATCGAAAGCTTGAGATAGTAAAGTAAAAAGAGTCCTTATTGCTTTAATCCTGTCGAAGTACCCAACTAAAGGCTGAAGATTTTCTCACCTGGTTGTTTAGACGACAATGACCACAGCTGAAATTATATATATATATATATATATATATATATATATATATATATATATATATATGTGTGTGAAAAATTAAAGCTTCCGCTTTTTGTGGGATACTTCAACAAAATTTAAGCAAAGAGGACTCTTTATACTTTTTTTAATTCTCTCTAGCTTTCAATGGACTTTGCCATCATCACCAGGAGCTGCAATTACAATGATAACAGTAGCAACAAAAGTGTAAAATGAATTTAAATTGAATCAACTTACAGTAGTATGTGAGGATGTTGCTAATTGTTGTTTTCGTATAGGATGAGGGAAACGTCCAGTAACATGGTGAGAGCTGGATACATGGTACAATGGTTAAAATTATATAAAATATGACAAGACAAGTTAATGACAGATTAAAAATTATTTAGAAAACATTAGAGCATTACGTCGTGAAGCCACTTGATGATTGCACAAAATGGTGGTCATGGAATAATGAGTGAGATGAACCTTTGACAGAAGGCCGAAGGTTGTCAATGTCTGTGTTGAAAGATGGAACGAATTGTGGGCGTGTGCCAATACGTTGCCAAATCACTTCAGATGATGTGATTTTCCGAATGTTATGTAAGAAATTGTTAAACCGACCAGAGGCAGTTGCATAAAATATATTTTAATTAATGGGAATTTTAAATTAACAATTATTAATAAATCGTGAGAAGAGAATTATTAGATTTTGAGTGGAATTAAATTTGTTGGTGGAATCGGCCAAAACACAGATTATATTTATGGTTGTGAAAAGTCGAAATTTGGGGAGATATGTAAGTTCTCCAATTTTATATATATATATATATATATGTATATACAGTGTTCCGTCGTTAACACCAAACCCAATGTGTCAGGTCTTTTGTTTTTATAATCGCAACAAGTTTTCTCATCCACGTTTTCGTTCTAAAACACCATTTAGCAGCAACCTCATCGACGACTCCTGAAGATGATAACATAGTTTGTCGAAAGCTCGAGATTTCAGTCAAAGCAGTGAGGTAAAAGAAATGTATCCCTGTAGTTTCAGCCGCTGTTTAGAAGTCCAAAAACACTGTCACTGAATGTTTCCTATTGTCCATACATATTCTCCTCCTCTTCCTAAATCCCGCTTGAAATTTGGTTAAAATTCTATTCCATTCGATGAATTCGACGATCTATTCGTAAACAATTTTCTCAAATACATTTTCAACATCTGGCCGAACAGTTATTATTAACTTTCGAAACAAGAGTTATTATATTTCTTGTTCCAATGATATCAAAACATTATTTTGACAAAAAAACCCTGTATCGTGGATACCAGACTTTTGAGGACACACACGTTTTTATAAACGTTTCTACTTAAATTTGGTTCAGGAATGGCCTGTTTACGAGTGCCTATACAGGGTGTTCCAAAATTTTGTAAAATACAACATTTACCGGCCGAGTCATATCCACGGTATTCCAATCTTTTTAGGCCGTTGACAAGTAACTCCAATATTTCAGCCCGTTTCTTCGGAGTGAGATTGTTCAAATACGCGAAAATCCCTGAAACAAAAAATAATATGAGTTTATAAAAATCGCACGTTAGTATGTTTACTTAATTTTCACAAATTTTTGCGCATCTTGTCGAAAACAAGAATCGCCCTACTGTTCAGTAAAGTAAAAACAAACACTTACTAGAAATATTCGGATGAAACCGAAGTAAGTAATCGATCAAAGATGCAATGAGTACGATAAATAAATCAAAGGCAATATCTGTGCGCAAATCGGTAAAATGTGAACGGTAACTTTCGCTATTTATAAATACAGAAGGCGTCCTTGGCATTCTGAAGACACCTCTTTGCTATTACAAAACCAACAGGTCGTAACATTTCGCTGCCTCTCCCGAGAAAATGACCGTGGCTTATCGGTTACTATAATACACAAGACAAAGGACAATAACTTACAACCAAATATGAAATAATCGTAATTTTCAAATGTTTAAAAAATAAAAAGAGTAGTGGTGAAGATAACATGTCCAGCATAATCATAAATCATTATCAAATCACTTGTCATTCCAGTATACAAGAATAAAGGCGATTCATCATCTTTTGATAGTTTCAGAGCCATAAGCTTGTCATCAATTTTATCAAAAATATTTGAGATGGTAGTGAATAACAGAATATTGTTTTTTTTAGCAACATGGTTATATTAAACTCTTACAGCTGCTTATACGTTTATTCATAAAATTATAGTAGACTTGGACAACAATAAAAGTGTTTTGAGTATCTGTCTTTCCCTTATTAAAGCGTAGGACTGCATAGACCCCAATATATTATTGCAAAAATCAGAAAGATATTGCATTAGAGTTCCAGCTTTTTACACTTCTATCGTAAAACGATCCGTAATACAATTCCTGGATATCAATATTTATATTCTTCATAAAGGTACTTCCCATTTAACGTGTTTCGTAATACGCTCATAAATTTTCGCTGATCGGCGTGGATTAAAGTCTATTATTTATAATCGAGTATAGTAGCTTTGCTATCAAGATTATTACAATATGCGACAAATAAAATCAATCATTTTTGACGAGCTAAATTGAGTTATAATGCATTGAGACTATAATCCACGTCAAAACATTTATACGTAGATTCACAGTATTTAGCCAAAAACGTCACATATTTTCAACTGTTTATCAGTGACGATAAGGAAAACCAAGATTAAATCTATATATAACGGGTTCTTATCTTTTCATCTTTTTGTCTTGGGTATCCTGACATCAGCTTCTTCGTTATATTAAGATTTGTTTGTTCAAATAAAAAATTCCTTATGCCTGAAAAAAATGTGGCTACCCTATTTTTGAAACAACGCTCGTAATAAGTATAACTGTATTTCTAATATTTCATAGGTTTTCCCAGTAGTCATTTTATTTAACATAATTGGTATCTGTTACAAACTCACATAAGGTAAACAAACTTAAGCTGCTAATATTTATAAGATTAATATTTGGAGACTACGACAACGGCAATTTAAACAAACCAAATAGTTATTCTTAGCTTATTAAAATGAATAGAAAGTAGTTTCCTGTCCCCGAAAATGTGTTATTGTACCCAAACCAAAAAAAGTCGTGATTGGCATTACAAATGAAATTAACAGTAAAAACTGAAAACGGAATCTTCTACGAGATGTTTTGTTTTTCGTTCGTAAAAGATGCCAAGTAGCCATAAAATCACAGTTATAAGTGATCTTGAATAAGAAAATATATTGTGGATCCAAGATTAAGAAACAGTAGAATTATCAAAAATTCGAAATTACACACGAGGCACAAGAATATTAGTATGCCTATAAAAAATGGCATCAAGAAGATTGACTCTGAATTCTGTTATCAATTAGATTATGAGTGATTTAGCTATTTTTTCATAAAAAAATCATAACAATAATAATAAGTTTATTCACGTAACATACAAATATAACTAAAACTAACGTATATAAACTGAATTTACCCACAATACATTCAACTTTTTGAGAACGTTTACCATTTCTGTCGGAATATCGAAAGAAACCCTCTAGCGGCCACATGTGAAACTAACAAAACTTACATATCATAACATTTGCAGCCCAACAATAGCTTTAATCACGTAGCCCAAGTTTGTTAAAATCGTTACGGAAACCTTTCAGAAACTTGACAATACTTCCAGGTTTTTCTCTTGGGCGTTTTAGTAATTTCGCCTCTGCGATGGATAGGTTCCCAGACGCAGTACCTCGCACTCTTAGTTGGCCACCCTGTACACGTCATACAAGATCCAAAAACGCATAATATTGTGACAAATAGCGCCATCTGTTGGGCGAGTCTCCTACTCGCCGGCGCTTAATTGCCGATCTCTGCTTTTACACGATCGCACAAGCCGCCTGGCGGCGTCTGTGAGGACCCTGACAGTGGATCGCCTTCTAGATCGACGCGAAGTGATCTCCAACATTCTAGATGTCGCTTTGTGATCTTTCTCGAAGTACGGAATACGGTAGCAGAGCGGTGTCAGGTACAGTGCAGTCAATGGTGGCATAAGAATTAGTCAGACATAAATAGTGGTGTATATAAATGTTTTATAAAGTTAAATAAATCAGTGCATTTCTTTTTGTGGAATCCAGTGTTTTAATCCACACCCAACAGTAGCCAGAAAAACGCTACAATATCACATTTTCGCGGTTTCCAAGTTTTGCAGTTTTTCAGCTAATTCTACTAGACTATTAAAATTTTATGACTGTTTTGCAATAATTCTCCACCATTGTTCTGAACAATCTGCTTCATTTCCTAAAAGGCTTATATAATATTTGTTGTGCACGTATGCAAACTATCTTTATCCAGCACTCAAAAATTGTTATCGATACTTCCTTCGAAGAAACTCAGTAATACAGACGCATTTTTTTAAGTATCCTGTAAACAATTTCACTGTCAATAATGCCATGCTTATCTTAGATTTCGTGGAATGAACGGGTACAGTATTTAAGGCGGCTTAAATAGATGGATAAAAAAATATCGACCAGATACGTATAGTATAGATCATAGTTGATTATTAATTACACTGGAACAAATGCTCATTAGAAGTAATGTGATTGTTTCAAAATTATTTATATAACAGAAAACAGTCCGTTAAAAATGAAGATATATTCGGCAAAGAAATGGTAACGTTTGAACATCAAGTGTGAACACGCCCTAACGTTATATATAGGCTTAAGGTACCAAATATTCCTACAACTGTAGGACGCCTTTATGGCCTCCTTGATTTTCATAGTTTTTCCAGTCCAGAAAACTTTTGTACGCTGGAACCGAAACTCTTAACATACAAAAAAAACTATATTTATTAAAAGTATTATTATAGATCAACATATAAAAAAATGTATATTCTTCAAGAATTATAATTATGAAAAACTCTTGAACGACCCGTTTTGAGTAAAAAAAAAACATTGTAATAATAAAATTGTAATACTTGACACAACGCCGCACACGCTGTATAACATATGGTTACTTATTTATTTCTATTCATTGTAGTTAAATTATTTTGAACGCACAAGGATATCCTTTTGTGTGGGTCCGATTATAGGAAACAAACGCGCGAATTTGACCTTCCACCTGGCTAGTCGACATCAAGATCCGAAATCTTGTTTACCGTGATGCAAGTCGCATGAAACGAGGTTACGAAAATCGGAGATCACTTTTACTTTTTCGCATAATCGAAGACGGTCAAAGAAAAGCATAGTGTTTACGGATATTTTTGCGAATATAGTCACTGTAATTTCTCTTTCAATGCTGCACATCGTGTTGTTATTTTTCTATTGTGGAAATCCGTCAAGTAGATTGACTCTGTACTGACGATGAATATCAAAACGTCAATCGGTACGTCCGCAATTACAAAATGACAGTTTAAAAAACATTTGAACTCCACTTTTAAGGAAGGTAATGTCAAAGGTCGTTATCTAGAAAATTTGTGAAATTGTGATATTGCTACAATTAGATTCACCATAATCCATTTGGTGTTCAAAAACTGTATTCTTCTCACGGTGACAACTCTATACCAATTTTATTCTGTTAATCAAGGATTATGGTTGAGAAACAAAATTTGGACACCAAAACCTCGATTTATACTTCAATTTATATTAACTGATAAGTACATATTTCGAAAGTAATCGCAAAAAATTTTGAAATCGAAATGTGTATTATGTTTTTAGATGTTACTCTGATTATTTTCTATCAGATTTTCAATAAATTTTGACAAAGTTAGTACCATGCTAGATTTTGAAAATTCTAGCATTTTCCAAATTTCGACATTTTTTTATCGCTGTTATCACTAAGATGCCTAAAACTTATGTGAACCTAAAATTTTAAATATATTTATATCATGTATGGGAAGTACTGGGAGTCAATCTACTTGACTTCATTTTCTTTGTACCAGATTTTGCAGTTTACTATGTATCCATTGTTCTTTGTGCAAATGATGTATTTTAGTTTGAAAACAATGTATACAATAAAGACAAAAAGAAAAGTAGACTGTTGTATGTACTGTTTACTCCCAACTTTTAGGTTATGGGCCCAGATCCAGAGACTATGGTTAAATTTGTCAATCTTTCACATACTGTATTGCAACATAATATTAAATTATTTGTATGTATATGATATTTCTTTCTGCTACCTTTGTATCCACACCCAAAGTGCATAATCCCAAGGACTGAAATGTGAATAGCTTGACTAGCAACAAGCTCCTATTGCATATAATGTAGGATTTTTTTCAAAACAGCAAAACATGTCATACCATAAGATTAAAGTATACTTTCACTTTTAATACAGGTCCTCAAACAAAATTCTTGCATGTTATATAATATTCTGATAAATTTGCAGCCTTTATGACACAATTTCATAATACTAAGTGGGTATTTCGTTGCACTGGGGATTTTCGTAAAAGTGTATGTATATTGAATGTTGTCCATATTTATGTATATGTGCACATAAAACATATCAATTAGCCTTTTTAGTTTTGAAAAACTAGACTGAATCAAAACTAGTTGCAATTGGTAATTAAAAAGAAAACAAAAATACACAGATTTTAAATTTTGTCATGCTTTGTTTTCTAATTCTCATAAACTCACCGCCTACTATTATGTACTAGATTAGGGTAAAATTTAATTGAATATTTCGTTGATCACTTAAATTAACACTTACCACACATCGTGTCAGTTTAGTATTCAAGAAAATAAAGGACGCTGTGTTCACTCAACTATTACACGTGTATTAAACTAACTGGAAAATGCAATGTATTGCTTTTTATATAAACACGAACTGTCAGTGAAATCGGTAGACGCCACGACCTGTGCCACGACCGCAATCATCTGTTTTCTGTCAAAATTCGAATCTGTCAAGTTTTTATAGAAACATCCGGAAAGAAATCTATATCGATCCTAACAAGTTAAGCACCAAGTCGATAGATGGCGGGATATTATTATCCACAGGCGTAACATAAGAAGGTGGACCAATAGTGGGAATTTATAAAATGTTCTCTCTCTCTACTGTTGGGAATCGTAATGCGGGTCCTCAGATGCTTCCAACGTTGTGTACAAGGTTCGACACCTCACGATTGGCAAAGTCTCCTACACGATGGGATGGACTTTTTAGTCTCGGACGTTGGCGCTTGAACATTTACATATTCCATAGATTTAGCAACACTGATTCGGCACGAAGGATCAACGCGAGAATTTTGTTTTCATAAAATTTCCATAACTGTCGACAGTTTTATTACCTGAGACGCCGCTGGAATATTGATTGAGTTGAGGTACTCTACGCAAGATGGCACGCACAATCGTCTATTTGGGCATTGCCACATCAAGCTTTTCTCCTGACATCTAAGACTTAGGCTACCTTTAAAAGCGATAAACAAAATTGTTACACATTTACCATGAAACATCAATAATTAGAATGAGAGTCGGATCCTCAGAAGGAAAAAAGGAATATTAAGGATGAAGTTACATGAATTGATTGTTGAGGCGACTGCAAACCATAAATTTTCGTTACATGAAATGTGGCAACACTTGACATTGACAAGTGCATGTTTGAATTCTTAATTTGTTTTTCGGATCGACTATCGTTCCAATTTTTGATTTGTTGTTTGTGATATGTTGAAAACGATTATTATTTTTCCGTATCAAATAATATCTTCATTCGGCGTCGTGCTCTAAAAATAAATACTGGACTCTTATATTTCAACGTAAAATTTTCGTATCGCCAAATCGAGATGGCCACACTCGAAGACAAAATCCTCGGCGAAAAGCTGCACAACTATTGCAGTAGCAGCGAGGAAAGTGGCGGTGAAAATTCAGACTGCGAAGGTGAAGGCGCCAAGCAACCCGAGGCTGCGGAACCCTCGTCGTTGAACAAATGGGAAGGCACGTCTACAAACACGGGCCCCAAAGGCGTGATTAGGGATTTCAAAGACTACAAACAGCTCGAAAGCGAGAAGCGCCGTAACGAAGAACGGCAAATGATCGAGTTGGCCAAGAAATTCACGATGACAGTCAAGTCGACTTTGGAAGAAGAAAGAGAAAAGGCGGCGTTGGAAGATCCAGAATTGGCGGAGTTGTTGAAGGATGATTTTTTGCTGCAGTATCAGAAGAAAAGGATGCAGGAGATGCTGGAGCAGACGAATCATAATATCAAATTTGGTAAACATTTGTTAGTATTTGTGATTTTATGACCTAATACTGTTTTGCAGGTAGCTTGTTAACCCTAACAACGGGCCAGGAATTCCTCGACGCGATCGACAAAGAACACAAGTCAGTCACAGTGATAATACACATCTACGACGACAATCTCGAGGCATGTCGGGCGTTGAACGCGTCTCTTCAAGAACTTTGCAGAATATACGAAAACGTCAAATTCTGCAGGATGCCCAGCAATTGCGCGGGAGTTAGCAGGGAGTTCAAACGAGAAGGCTTACCGGCGTTGCTCGTCTACAAAGACGGAAACTTGGTAGGGAACTTTGTCAGGTTGACTGACGACTTGGGGAATGATTTCTCTGTAGAGGAGGTCAAGATATATTTGGTTGAACATGGGTCGTTGGAGGATAAAAGTTTAACACCAGCGTTGATAAAGAATGCCAGCGAGTCTAGTGATTCTGATTAGAGTATTTCGATTTGGAATTATGTGGCCAAAGATTTGTCTGGATCGTACTTGGAGATGAAATTCGAGTCAGATTTTTTTTGGTGTAAAAGAAACGACTATTTCTTTGTCGCAAGCTTCATCATCATTTTGAAATGTGAAAAAGTCTTAAATGCAATGCAGAAATGTGTAGAATGTTCATTCTCTATAACATAAAGAGCCACTAAAAAGAGAATCCATATAAAAACAGGCGCTATACAATATTGCCAAATACTGACTATATATACAGTATTGAGTCAGCTATCTCCAATATTTACAATAATTGTTACTATACAAATTTAATGCGATATTAAGTCAATTCCAAAATCTGATATGAAATACAAGAGCTAGGCATATTTATATATATTTGATTAAAAAAAGATTGATGCTTCATCTGCTCTTTCTCCTTGTAACTTGTCCACGAAAAGTGATATACCGGGTGTGAAAGACTATGGAATATCTCTGTTTTTTCACAGAAATATTTTTGTTGAAGTTTAAGGTCAAGTTTTACTCACATTGAACAAGGAGTTGGATTTGACCTTCACACTCACATTTCGTATTATTTCAAGGTCAACTTACGTGCTATCAAGACCTTGAAGATGAGGCTCAATGTCAAATCCAAGGTCAATAATGGAAACTTTGTTAAAAGTTACTTTGGGTTTGACCTTGACTTTTTCATATTATTCTACTTTTAGAAATTGCCGCTAGCCTCACACATTTGAGCTTTATAGGTGACCTTGACCTTTAATTTTGATACACATTTGGACATTGGAATTTTTCTTTATTTTGATCGATGTCAAATAAGATTTCCGTTTAAAACACAAACTGCCTTTGAAATAACCTTGAAGACGATGCTTAAAGTCAATTCCAAGGTCACAATTTGATTAACCTTGAGAATCTCCTTCCAAGTAAATTCAAGGCTAACTTGTACGTTCTAATACGTTGTCATGTACTATTATGACCTTGAACTTGTTAGGCTTAAGGTCAAATCCAAGATCAATAATGGAAACCTTGTTAAAAGTTCCTTGAGGTTTGTCCTTGATTTTTTTTATGATTTGTCGCTAGCCTCACATATTTGACCTTGATCTTAAATTTTGATGCATATTTCGATGACCGATGCCAAAAAGGATTTCCGTTTGAGACAAACTGGCCTTGAAATATCCTTCAAGACGATGCTCAAAGTCAAATCCAAGGTCAAATTAACAATTTAACCTTGAACCTCTACTTCTAAGTAAATTCAAGGCCAACCTTTACGTTCTAATACGTTGTCATGTACTATTATGACCTTGAACTTGAGGCTCAAGGTCAATACTGGAACCTTGAAGAGGATGGTCAGGGTCACACATTCATATGGGGACGTACAGTTTTCCGTTATCGCGAATACCGGTATCAAAAATAGGCTATCCATTCAAAACACAAAGATTTTCCTTGAAGATGATGCTCAAGGTCAAATCCTAGGTCATCGTTGAATTCCTTATTTGAGCGTATCTAAAACCTGATGACTGTTTCTCCGCAGTATTCCTCATGCTTCCCATTAGCACCTTCTTAGACGGGTGTATGTGTAAGTCTATCCATTTATGATTTTTGACTATTTAATGTTGCTAGTCCCAGGAGATTAACAGACTGCCAACATTTGTACCCATCTTAAACCACATCTCATCTTGAAAATGCTAATCAGTATTCAATCTAGTTTTATGCAATAAAAATGTTTGAGTATTTATGTAAAATAAGCTTTATTTACATTTTGTTATCAAGTATACAATGTATATAATGTGTCAAAATTTGAATTAGTTTTGCTACTATCACTTATACATAGAGCAATATGAAAAGTGATACTGGTTCAAATATACCAACATATTTTATATTATGTTGTTTTTTTTTATCAAATGCACTTATAGCATAACACAATCCATATGATTTATTTAAAACATGTTACATGGGGTGTCCCATAGATAAATTGACAACTGTGACTAAATGATACAAAACAGAAGTTTTTGACCAAAATAATGATAACAAGTATAACAAACTAGGAGTACATATATTTGGAATCAGGAAAAAGCTGTTCTCATTTTCACTAAACATATAACCTTTCTGAAACATTTCATGTCAATGGTTATATAAAAAGTTAGAGAGGGGAGTTTAAATCATTGTGGGATACCCTGTACAAACTTCATAAAAGTAGGAGAGGAAAAAATATGTTAACTACCTATACAGTGATTATTATCTTTTATGTGGTTACCCAGATAATAATCTTCCAATATCATAGTGAATATATGTTCTTTTCAACGAGTGTCCTTTACGTTCCTACATCTAATGAGACAATAGTTGTGAATTCGGGTAAAATTGCTTTTAGCGTCTTTTCTTGGGTACTTTTCTAAATAAAAACGTTGTTAGGAGGTATAGAGTATAGATCTAGCGTTGACAGATCCGTCAGAACTATGTGTCCCTTGTCGATATGGGGTATTTTGAAATGTTACTAGATTATCAGCTGACGTAATGGATACTCATGAATAAGACTAGAAAATATATGTAGATTATTTTGGCGGACTATTTTCTTTGTCCTCTCCAAACTATGAGTATTACGTACTGTAAAATAAGATTTTCCAGTTTAGGTCAATAGTATTGAACCTGTTTCGATTATATGATTGTTTTGTATAGTAATAGAACAAGATGGTATACATATTGTCTGGGGTTTTTGATTTGGACAATAAAACAGGTTCAGTAATATTGACTATAATTGAGGATACTATTTTTGATCTCCTTGTTACTTTATTGTTTTTGTATATTTTGTTTTACACTTGTTCAAAATAACTCTTTTTATACTCTTGTAACTTTTATATGTAATGAACTAATACTAATAAATATATCAGATTAAATATCATTTTTCTTGTAACAACCCATTCGAAAACTGTCAGACTTTTGATTCCAGAAAAATGACAAATATTGAAAATAGTCGCACGAGAATAAGAAATTAAAAGATTTCGTGTATCAGCTAAATTTATTGCAATTCCAAGACTGGAGCGACAATGTAGTTTTGCTTTTGAACTAAATACGTGGGTAATCCCATTTATTTCCAATAATTTTCTATGAAATCGAACTATGACTTTTTGTGGATTTTACAACTAAATATACTAATGGAAAATTTGAAGGATCAAATAAAACTTGTACATTTTTTGTAATTTTTTGAAGTGCTGTATCTCAGTAAAAATGGTTGTATAGAGGTGTTAAATATTAAATTCTCCGCTTTTTGGATCTTCCAGTGAAAATGAGCTAAAAAATTTCACCTTGATCTACCCAGACTTTTTTTTTTTTGACAACAAACTTCCGAAAAGATCAAAGAATCTCGTTTATTGCTGCCAAAAACATTGACATTGAAAATTTCTATAATCTTTGTCGAAAGTTTTCTTACAAAAGGTTTTTCTTTATTCTGTATGCTTCTTGTACGGAAAACGTGCAAAAACTCAAATGAACCATTTTCCATTTGTGTTTAGCAGCCTTTTCGAAATTTCGACTGTTTAAAACAAAAATAGGTGACCATATCACAATATAGGAAAAACTATTATCTAATTTATTACTCAAACACCCGCTGTTAAACATTGAAACTGCTGATTCAGCTTTTGAGTTATTAAAGAAAATTACGTCACTGGTTGCAATTTTGCAAAAAACGCTTGCGACCAAATAACTAAAGAAACAGTGCAAAATTGCTTCCGCAAAGCAGTATTTAGGCAAGAAAATATGCAAAGTGAAGGCCACTTAAATGTGGCTGATACACCTGGCCCAGAAGATGACTTACCACTTAATGTATATACTTTCATATATCTTCAAACATAAAAAAAAATTTATTGAAATTGAATGATAATTAAAACCTTTATGATTATTTGAACCTAGATAAAGGTTCCAGTACCAACAGAAGCTATTCTAAATTATGAGTATAACCCTGGCCACGCAGCTGAAAAGTTTTGTTGAAAATCAGGGAGAAACAGACTCTGTAGTCTCTTTCCAAATTAGAAATGCGATTTCAAGACGCCATTTTAAAGAAAAAAAAGGAGACAAACGACAATAGACGAACTTTGGGCCTTTAAAGTGACTTTTTATTTCCTTGTCTTGTGTTAGTACATATGAGTGTACATACTCGTTATATTATACATTTATGTACATACTTTGTATATGTCTAAAAGGAACAACCCTTTTTTAAAGTTTATGTTTATTCAATTTTTGTATTTCTTTTATATGGACATCCCTCTTGAATAGACACTTTCAGCCGGACTCATTGGTATCCATCCAAAGGAGATTCGACTGTATCTATATTAGCGTGTTCATATTATCAAGGCAAGGATGTTCATTATCAGGATGTTCTAACAGGTATTTATAAATGAAAACTGTTTTTTGTTACAAAAGTAATAATTTACTATATTTTCATATAATTAACAGGTTTTAAATGATACTGAAGCACATTTTTTATTTGTCGCATGTTATATGTTTCATTAAACTGTTTGTTAATAAAAACATTTTTTTTTTAGTTTACTCCATATTTTTTTGTAAAATAACTTAACTCTAAATATATATACACAACTAATTACATAATTTAGCAAGAATCATACTTTGTCTTTAAATCGTGAATAGAGAAGCTTCTTCCTTTCAAGTGCTGCCTTATATTCCAAATAAGATTTTAAAATCTCATCATATTGTTTACAAGATACTTGTTCGTATTGTCTCTTCAACTGCTTCAGATTTTCAATTTCTTCCTCGCATACTCGTTGCTCTCGTTTAATGTCCTTCACAAGCTGCTTGTATGCCTCAAGTGAGGTACTTGTTTCTGTAAAGGCATCTACACGATTCTTGCTAGTCAGTAATCTCGCCTTCAAATTGCAAATCTTTCCGGATAGGGTCCATTCTTCTATTTTCATCTCTAGGGCTTGCGGCAATTCGTTTAGCCTCATTTCCTTGAGTTCAGTCATCAGTTCTGCTAAAGTAAGCAGATTTTTCACATATTCTTGCTTCAGAGCAATCAATTGATTTTTATTTTCAATTAGTTCGTTTAATGAGGGATCGGAAGTCAACAGTTTTGATTTGTTTTTATCTAACATTCCGTTTTTATTTGTTAACTGGCACTGCTTTTCGATTAATTTTTTCTTAACTATTTCTTCAAGTCTGCGAGACTCTAAATACGTTAAGCTTAACGAATTTACATCTTTAACGCCAAGTATGTCGTCCTCGAGATCGCCCAATCTAGTCGTTTGAGCCAGACTTTCTTGGACAATAATTTCATATACTTTTGATTTCAGTTTGTCATTTTCACTATCCCCACAGTCTTCTTGCCTTGCGAACTCCTCGAGTACATTGAAAATAGTCTTGTACTGCATGTAATAATTATATTCTGTCTGCAAAGGCTCAGATAGGTCGTTAATTGCTTCTTTAGCACTACTTGTAGATTCCTCGCTCTGTTTTACATCGTACGACATAAACGTCCTTTCTTTCACTGAATTAGACATACTCGCATTGTTTCATTAATTGGTAATTGACTTTTTGAATACAGTTTAGCTTTTTTAAATTCAAGAAAAATTAATGATTCTTCGTTCAAAAAACAAAACAGCATTACGTCAAATGTCACTTAACGACATTTGAGGACGCCAATGTCACTAGCACCGCCAACATGCCATAATTGACGTTTTCAAATAGTAGCTACCTGTAACATGATTAACTATGGATGAAGTCAAAACAAAAAATGCTTATAGCTCCGAGCTGACATTGTTAGTTGTCATTCATATAAATCCAGAAGAAAACTAGTTGTGACGAGAATAAAAAAATAGAAAACACACTGGATGTTGTCAAACAATAACACCGCTCTCCGATTTTCGTTACGTAACGAACAACTGGATATAGTCTTGTCGATAACATGCAATGTATCTTCGTTTTTGTTTTAATAATTTACTAGTATGCCGAATATCATTATCTATGCTTTATGATTCAGTGATTATTTATATATGTGGACATGGAATATTATTATTTGAAAAATCATATTAAGAAGACATTTTTGGTCGAAGAATTTCTGATACTTTCGATAAATCACAATAAAGTAGTTATTACTATTTATCTAGTTCCTCAAAATTCTATATTTTCTTTGTAGGTAAGTGTTGATTTTTCAGTATTGAGTGACCTAAAAAAGTCGTTAAAATGACAGCCTTTTAAAGGACGTCTTATTGTCGTCATAAAAATGGCGTCAATAAAGACGTTATTTTTTAGTCAATGACGTTTCCGTCCAAAAGTGCCTGACTATGACATCATTTTGACGTCGTCATGAGCACTGGGAAGTTTTAAAAACAATAAAAAAGGAATTGAGTTGCTGTATTTCAGAGTGCACGGTTATTTTGACTTCTTGGTATGAATATCGTAAAACAAAAATGAGTATATGACCAATTTTGCAAAAGAAATAGTCCTCGAAATGTTCAGCAGATTCTACGGCGGATCTGCGCAACTATTTTTTATAATAATATCCAATGTAAATTTGAACGCAGATTTATTTCAATGATCGCACGATTTCATGTAGAACCTTGTGCAAAAAATACAAGAACTTATAACTGGGCATCCACTGTTACATTTTTAATAAATACCGTAACAGAACCGTGATGTTTTCCTAATTAAGGATTTCGCTGATTTTGGGTACATGAATACATTTTTAATATTCATGTTCTTGCTGACTAGACTATATCCTTTGACTCGTTTCGTATCGAGATAAGAGTATCCGAAGTTACCTTATAGTGACATCTGCGTCTTTTTTATTTAATTAAAAGTATACCACTATACTATTAATTGCTCTCCAGTAGATGTCGCTAATGCTGTTGGGTTGGCGGCATCTGTGAGTGATTTGTGAAGATATATAAATAAACTGAATGTTGAAATCTGTATAACAAGTAAATACTTTCAACAGAAATCACAACACAAGTGACTAACTCTAGTATCTAGGTTAAGCGTTGTTATTTTTTTTTAAATGTGATATTTAACAACTCGCCGAATTTCTTAGATTTGAGGTCTTTCGCTAAATTATCTGGGATAGATTTATTTTATTCTCTATATATCCTACAAATGAAGACTGAACATTCAATAGATATAAATCCCGTAGAGGAACCAGATAGCAAGAGGAGCATGAATTCCAGTTCAACATGTTTAACATTGCATAGGTAAGAAATTTAATAATAGTAATAACCTATGATATCAAGAAACTTTCAAATATAGTTTTCGTATTGTCTGGTACGATGAGGTGTGTCTTATCATACAAGGGCAGATTTAGGAGCTTAGAAAATAGCACCTTCTTTTCTACCTAGTTATGGCACTAATTAACATATTTTCCAACGACATGCCCAGCCTCATGCTGTATTTGGATGTTCACATACAATTTCAATCATCACAGCCATTTTGAAAAGTAACTAATTCCAGTTGAAGCAATAAAAACAGATTTCACTTTCCTTTTAAAGATAATTTTTGCCAATTTTCTAGCTTAGCTACACCCGCCTTTATAGTTTCTCTATAGCGTGAACTGCAGCTTGAGCACAACTTGAACCATAGCTTGATCCAAAGCTTGAGCATGGCTTGATATATAGCTTGAGCATGGCTTGATCCATAGCTTGAGCATGGCTTGAGACATAGATTGTGCATGGCTTGAGCAATAGCTTGAGTATGGCTTAAGCCATAGCTTGAGCATGGCTTGATCCACAGCTTGAGCATGGTTTGAGCCATAGCTTAAGCATGGATTGATCCATAGCTTGAGCATGGCTTGAGCCATAGATCGAGCATGGCTTGATACATAGCTTGAGCATAACTTGATTCATAGTTTGAGCATGGCTTGATCCATAGCTTGAGCATAGCTTGTACCATAGCTTGAGCATGGCTTGATCCACAACTTGAGCATAGCTTGAACATAGCTTGAGACATAACGTGAGCATAGCTTGATCGATAGCTTGGGCATAGTTTGAGAATATCTTGAGCATAGCTTGATCAATAGCCTGAGCATGGCTTGAGCAATAGCTTAAGCATAACCTGATCCATAGCTTGAGCACGGCTTGAGCCATAGCTTGTGCACGGCTTGAGCCATAGCTTGAACATTACTTGATCCATAGCTTGAGCATTGCTTGATCCATTGCTTGAGCATGGTTTTTCCATAGCTTGAGCATGGCTTGATCCATAGCTTGAGCATGGCTTGAGCATAGCTTGAACATGGCTTAAGCCATAGCTGGAGACATAGTTTGAGCTATAGCTTTAGTCATAGTTTGAGCCATAGCTTGAGCATATCTTGATCCATAGCTTGCGCACGGCTTGTGCTTTGACGTGACCACATCTTGAGCCCTTAGCTTGAGTATGGGTTGATCCATAGCTTGAGCACTACTTGATCCATTGCTTGGGCATGGTTTGATCCATAGCTTGAGCATGGCTTACGCCATAGCTTGAGACATAGTTTGAGTTATAGCTTTAGTCATAGTTTGAGCCATAGCTTGAGCCATGACGTGACCACATCTTGTGACCTTAGCTGGAGCATAGCTTGATCCACAGCTTGAGGGTAGCTTGAGCCATAGCCTAAGCATGGCTTGAGCAATAACTAAAGCTATAGCTTGAGCACGGCTTGACCCATAGCTTGAGCAGGGCTTGATTCATAGGATGAGCATGGCTTGATCCATAGCTAAAGCATAGCTCGAACATAGTTTGAGCCATTGCTTGAGCCATACCTTTAGTATAGCTTTAGCCGTAGCTTTTCAAAATATGTAATACCCCTGCTACATGGCATTTATCCTCTTTGAAAAAATGCTCCCAAGATGGGGCCCTACCGTCATTTTCAAATGTTTTATTGTCACCCTGACAATTAACAATAATATTACTAACAGTAATCTTTATTTGCAAATACAAATGCTATCCAACATCTGTGAACCACTTGTGATACAACAATGCGTCAACCAAACAAAATTAATGATAAAATCTTGCTCTAAGGCATATAATTCAAACATATATTGAAAGTCTTTGATTGTATATGGTTGTTGATTAAGTATTAATTCATATATTTTTCTAAATGCACTTGAGTCTTTTTCTCTACTGCTTGTCTTGTAAAGAGGTCCTATTTCAAATGACGCTAATCTATGACTGGGATAACTATAGTTAAAAAAGTGCTAAGAATATAGTATTTATGCATGAACGTCATCATCTCATTCAAAAAATAAGCGAACAGAGGAGCCCTGTAAATTGACCGCGCTGTATTTGAACGTCCTCTTTATTACCGTTTTAGAATTAAAGTTGAAGTGAAATTAGAGCCTGGGGTTGAAGCTGATTCGAATGATGACCAGATTAAAATGGAGTTCCAAGAATCTGAAATGCTGGAAGAAAAACCAGATTTAAGCAACACAAATTTTGAAAATATGGACGCGTTAGGGCTACATGACGAATTTGACATCAAAACTGAGAGTGACCAGAGTGACAGGCATGATTCGGCGTCCGATAGGTGAGTCTCCTTCAATCCTCCAACTCTACCAAAATTTTATGTCAATTTCTGGTTTGTAAGGTGAGTTCAGAAAATAATGGGAATTTTTAAATTTCTTACATTTATGTAGCTGAAGTGTGATAAAATTTTCAGCTGTATTCATTGTTTACTTTTTCTGTGGCTTACGTTAGACTTGTTTTTATAATATATTTAATATTTACATTATTTAGTCATTGATTGTACTTTTAGTTTCAACAGACCCAAACTTTTTTGGTTACTTTATGTTTGTTATGCATGACATTTAAAATTTACCTACTACATAAAAAAAATTCTACAATGAATGTCCTGAACAATTTCATTTTTACAATGAAAATTCCACATTCCATCATAGATAAATGAAAAAAATAGGATAGAACTGAGTACTCTTCTTTTACAGTGCACAAATAAAGAAAAAGTGCGAAAGGGAACAAAAACATCCACTGATCGAAGAAGAAAAAAAGTTGTTCAGCTGCTATATTTGTAACTATACTGATAATTGTAAACAGGGTTTAATTGTTCATATCAAAAGGAACAATTGCTATTTAGGATCTAGTTTGGGAATATCACGATCTGTTTCCAGGAATCAGTACCAGCTGAATGTTTGTACCAAATGTGATATAAAGTTCAAACACAAAGCATTACTAGATATTCATATGGTTAGAGAGCATGCTGAATGTATTGCATCAGCTCCATCTAGAATGTATGAATGTACATTCTGTGATCTCATATTCGTTCATGAAAGTCATTTAACTAGACATATGTTAAGACACCAGGTTTCTAACCTCCACATCTGCAAACATTGTAATTCATCATTCAAAACAAAGCGACCGCTATTTGACCATATTCTGCAAAAACATCCCGAATTTAGCGGGACAGTTTCTTGTAAGATACATGAATGTACACATTGTGCATTCAAAACAACCATCGGCACTCAACTGACAAGGCACATGGCAAAACATAATACTCGAAAGCCCTTCCAGTGTATGAACTGTGATGCGTCATTTAGAAGGAAACAGTCGATAGACAACCACATTTTACAAAAGCATCCTGAGATTGCCACTTCTGTGTCTCATAAAATATACGAATGTACGCATTGTGAATTTAAAACCACATACTCACACCAGTTAGCTAGTCATACGTTCAAACATACTGGAGCTAAGTTTCCGTGTGCAATGTGTGATGCGTCATTTATAGCCAAACGATCGTTGGACAAACACAATTTACAGAAGCATCCAGAGTTAGCCGCTTCAGTTTCTCATAAAATACATGAATGTACGCATTACGAATATAAAACTACACGCGTGTCACATTTAACTACGCATATGGTGAAACATACTGGAGCTAAGTTCCAGTGTACAAACTGTGGTACGACATTTTCGAGTAAACGATCGTTAGACAACCACACTTTGCATAAACATCCTGCGTCTGCTGTTTCTGTTACCCATAAGATACACGAATGTGCATATTGCGAATATAAAACAACACACCTACAGCAATTTTCTATTCATATGATGAAACATGCTGGAGCTAAGCTGACGTATACAGAGTGTGATGCGTCATTTACAAGCAAACAATCGTTAGATAACCACATTTCACAAAATCATCCTGAGTTTACCGCTTCTCCGTCTCGCAAACTACGCAAATGTACACATTGCGAATATAAAACTACGTTCTCGAATCGGTTAGTTAGGCATGTAAACAAACATACTGCACAACTTACGTGTACAAACTGCGATGCGTCATTTACAACCAAACGATCGTTAGACGACCACATTTTGCGGAAACACCTTGAGCTTACCGCTTCTGTGTCTTATAAGATACGCAAATGTACACATTGCGAATATAAAACTATACTCGCTAGGGATTTAGCTAGGCATATCATGAAACATACTGGAGCTAAGATCACGTGTACAAAGTGTGACGCGTCATTTGCAAGAAAAGAATCGTTGGACAACCACATTTTGCAGAAACATCCTGAGCTGACCGCTTCTGTGTCTCGTAAAATACACGAATGTTCACATTGTGAATATAAAACAACACACGCACACAACTTTGCCTGTCATGTGACGAAACATACTGGAGCTAAGTTCACGTGTACAAAGTGTGACGCGTCATTTGCAAGAAAAGAATCGTTGGACAACCACATTTTACAGAAACATCCTGAGCTGACCGCTTCTGTGTCTCGTAAAATACACGAATGTTCACATTGTGAATATAAAACAACGCACGCACACTACTTTGCCTGTCATATGACGAAACATACTGGAGCTAAGTTTACATGTACAGAATGCGATGCGTTATTTAGAACCAAACGATCGTTAGACGAGCACATTTTGCGGAAACACCTTGAGCTTACCGCTTCTGTGTCTTATAAGATACGCAAATGTACACATTGCGAATATAAAACCACATCGTCGTATATGTTAGCTAAGCATATAAGGAAACATACTGGACAACCAACGTGTACAAAGTCTGAAGCGTTTCATGAACAATAAGGTGACGGCTTTCGGTGACGTACGTATTTTTTTATCTACACATAAGTTTCATCAGCTTGGCCGTGTGTATCCCATGTTGATCCTCGATGTTATGGAAAAAAAACTCAAATCTGTGGATTGCATGTGGTATTTGGGGAAATCGACAGATTATGCAAAGTGTACTCGTGTAACTAAAATCTCAAGCTTTCGACCGTCTATGCTGTCATCATCAGGAGTGCGTTAGCGAGATTGGTGCTAAAATTTGATCTCAGAAAATATGGATGTAGGACGATCAAAAAATCGATCAATTCCCCAAAGCCGAGTTCTTCCACTTAGCTAGTGGTTACGGCAATAACTATGTATCAGATCTCATTTTCAACATACTTAAGTCATACAGTTAAATCAGCTTCACGTATGCTTGGATTCATTTTTAGAAATTGCAGTTCTCTGACTAGCACAGAATCATTAAAGATACTGGTTAGAGACTTACTTGAATATGATTGTATCATCTCGTCTCCTTTATATGTTACATATCCTAAAAAAAAGTCGAGAAAATCCAAACAAAAATTTTAAAATATCTGTAAAAGCATAATCGACGATCTCAAATCATACCTCGTAACTCCGAAAATGTCTATTTTCTGATTTTGTTCCGTTTTGATTCCTGTATGCGTACAGGAATGCCCTCAGAAAATCCATATCGATGGTTCTTAGTCGGGACGCATCGATGATCACAAATCAATACAGGAGTCAAAAGAGAACAAAATAAGAAAATCGAAATTCTTTCGAATTTACGAGGTATTGATTTGAGATCGTCGATATGGTGAGATGCATATCCTCCATTCAACTATCCAAAAAACTATCTTTTAGATTACTTTGGCATGATCAGTCTTGAACACCGAAGCTTTTTGTTAAGTTGCTGTTTTGTGCACAAGTTGCTAAGCAATCAGATTGACTGTGCCTAGGTTGAATAGCACTATGTTCATATAGAAAATCGAAAAGCGGTGGAAAGATCTTCCTTCTTAAGGCTTTTGTATGAAGGTAGATGTTACCGCCGTTAAGTATGATTATTGTGACTTTGATGGGCATTGGTAGTCAAGTACATTGTTGTATGGTTGTACATATTTTCACACATCATTTTATGATTAAATATTTACGTAATGTATTAAGTGTATTATTTAATTTCATTTATAACCTTTTTGCTTCCTCTAAAAGTACAGGTAGGTTTTTGATGAGACTGCCATGTAATTGAGGCTTTGTGGTCTTTGAAAATTGATCAATGGCGGAGCTGCGATGAAAGAAAAAAGTTGTTAAATCCCCGGTTTTAAACGTTCCAGATCACTGATTGTTTTCAGATTCTTTTTTTTGGGATTGTAAAAGGTATCGGCGAAATACGTCAGTTTTAAGAACGAGACGTTTATTTATCGATACAACAATTATAATTTCATTATAGGTATTACGAACATCAATCGAATTCTCACGGATCTTAGTTTTTTATAATCCAAATGCCTAGTATTAGATGATTGTTAAGAAGAAACAAAAATTGCAAAACGTCAATAACTATTAATTTCGATTCATACCTATATGGTCACATTTCTGTACCCTGTACAAATTGGGACCAGATAGATTCATAACTATTTTGGTATCGTTATATTGTCCGTTGGAATCGCCGATTTAACATTTCGATGCCTACAAGATTTTGTATGGAAAATTGTGCAAGAATTTCAACACGGGATCATCATAGCAGCCGCGGTGTTCCGGCATTTAGGCTTCTGCCTGCGCGGCTGTTTCGATATAAAAAAAAAAACGGCATCAACCATTTCTGTTTCAATCAATACTGTAATAAAACCACGATTTTTTGTAAATCGTGATTCGTTAGATATTTGAATTGTCATTGATCTCTGCTGAGGGCTGAGGTTGGATACGACGGCTAAATTGATTTTTAAAATATTACAGTTCTTGTTGACTAGACTATCTCCTCGAACTCGTTTCGTATCGAGAAAAGATAATCCAAGGTTAACTTGTGGCGATTTTATAATTAGTTAAATTAATCCGATACAGGAATCTAGCTAAAAGGTATTAATTAAATTTACAGTAGATGTCGCTAATGCTGTTGAATTGACGAGATCTGCGAGTAATTTGAGAAGATATTAAACCCTGTCGTACACTTCTTTTTGTCTCCGGCAGATATCACTAGCGACTAAGATGGTTAGCCTTTGTGCAGTGTTGCTGAATCTACCGATTTTAAGATATTACTGTCGAAATGGGACCGAAAACATGCTCATTATTCACGATTCTTTAAAGTTACTCAGATATTTCCAATTTTCCAATCATACAAACATATGCGCAGAGTCGGGCACACGAGGAACGGAAATTTGCGTTAGTCCGCTTTCCATGTATTGGTCCTTGTGCGTACAACAGGTACAGACTGGTGGGGTTGATAAGGGAAACTAAAGATTTTATGTTTTTAGTTAAATATTAAATTCAAATGCTGGGTGACGAAGCTTCAAGTTCAGGGATAAAACAAAAAAATATGCACACGATGGTTGCAAATGAGTTTGAAGAGCGAAAGTATGCTGATTGTAGTAATAAAGTAGTTAATATTTTTTCAGGAAAAGATGGCCTCAATGTGCGTGCACAAAACAAAAATATACTTTTGTTGATAAACGGCGCTGCGTGACGCAAAGGTACTTGAACCGCCAGTGATCACATAGGTGTTATGTGCCACTGATTTTGTCCTTCAATCTACCGAATTCCAACGGCACCATCTCCGATTTCGTGTTCGGTTCGGCAACACAGCGTTCGTGTATATTTTGTAGGTTGCTTGAGCACTTGTGCCACTTGTTTGTCATTTTTGGATTAACAACTCGATGCGTTTCTGAACCCGTCATAAGTTTTGAGGTATTTGGATAAATAATCTTTGCGAGAATTATTTTATTCTTTGGAGCCTCGCATTTTTAATGCATTTTGAGGTTCTTTCAATATTGAGCAAGCAGAATAGTATTAGTATGAAGTCCAAAACAGATTTTGAACCAGTCGATAAACCTCGCATAAAATCGGAAGTCACTTATCCTGACTTTGTAGCTGATTACGATAGGTATGATTTTGACTCGTAAGTCCATTAGAGTTGACCTTAGCTTGAGGCATAGTTTGAGCCATAGCTTGAGCATAACAAAACCCGGAAGAGCATTCTCAAGGCTTAGTTGATCTTGAAGCAATTTTTATCCTTGTTTGGTCCCTCAATAGGCTAGAAAGCAGGGATTTTTTGCAGACTGTACAATGAATATTACTCTAGTTGTAGCATCAAAATTGAGGAAGCTAAAATCGTCAAACAGGATAATGATGACTTTGAAAAAACTACACATCATTTTAGTGTGGAAAAGAAAGTTGTTGATATCATAGAAATGAAGACTGAACATTCAGTAGATACAAGTCCTGTAGAGGAACCAGATAGCTTGAGTTCCAATAAAACATATTCAACATTGCATAGGTAAGAAACATAATAATAGTTGATGGGAGGATATTGAGAAAGTTTCAAGTAGTTTTCTTATAGCGTGCAATGTACTAAAAATATGCTAGAGCATACTAAAAACTTCTTTTTTAGAGACAGTTAATAATATGACAAACAAAAATTGATAGTGATTTACAATTAATCAAAAAATGGTGTGATAACAATTATTCAACTTTCAATGTTAATAAGACAAAATTTATGACATGCTATCTGAATTTTTTAAATTTAAATATTGATACACAAAAAAATTATATGTTACCAATCATGTACGTAGTCATGCCATAAGTTCTGTCCCTCGTTTTCAAACAAGTGTAGACCTGTTAATACTTGTCCGATTGTTTACATTGTGGTGTCAGTTGATTAAGCGCTTTTCGGGTAATTACATATACCTCAGTTTGTATTGATCTCTCGAAGCATAACGATGGAGTGGGGCAAGGCAGAGAACCATATTGCAGTGATAGCTTTACATAAGTGTAATCACAGTGCTAGTCAGATTTTTGAACTCTTACGCGGCCTTCAAATATCGCGTAAATTTGTGTCTAGGACCATTCAGCGGTACAATGAGACGTCCTCTGTTGATGACAGGCCAAGAAGCGGAAGACCTCGTCAAGTAAGGACTCCAGCAGCCATCAAAGCCGTAAAAGCCAGGATTCAAAGGAATCCACTCCGGAAGCAGAAGATCCTATCCAGGGAAATGAAGATTCCTGTCCGGACGATGTCGCGCATCATTAAACAAGACCTAGGGCTAGGGGCTTACCGGAGACGTACGGGCCAGCGACTTACGGCCACCTTGCGACACATCAGGGCGACAAGATCCAAGAAGCTCTTGGAGAGGTACGCAGCTGGGGGATTCCGAAAGATTTTGTTCACGGATGAGAAAATCTTCACCATAGAAGAAAAATTCAACCGACAAAATGACAAAGTGTATGCAAGGAGTTCACAGGAAGCTTCGGAGATCATTCCGAGAGTTGAGAGAGGCCACCACCCTGCGTCAGTCATGGTTTGGTGGGGGGTGTCCTACGAAGGGGTCACTCAGCTCCATTTCTGTAAACAGGGCGTGAAAACAAAAGCGGCAAACTATCAGAGCGACATACTGGATCCTATCGTCAAGCCTTTAAGTGGTACATTGTTTGCCAACCAACACTGGGTCTACCAGCAGGATTCCGCCCCCGCTCACAAGGCTAAGAGTACGCAGCGCTGGCTGGAAAGCAATGTGCCAGAGTTCATTGCTGCGGAAGATTGGCCCTCAGGGAGTCCGGACCTCAATCCTTTAGACTACAAGTTGTGGGACCTGCTAGAGCAGTTGGCCTGCTCCAAAGCCCACCGTAATATCGAGTCCCTGAAAGCGGATTTGATCCGATCAGCGGCAGCTATTCCTTTGGAAGCTGTGCGTGCAGTGATAGATGAGTGGCCCGCGAGATTGAAGCAGTGTGTGAAGGCCAAGGGGGGACATTTTGAATAAAACTGTTTGATTATGAATTCTAAAAATGTTGTCGAATAAATAATATCTTTCATATAAATATATCTTATCTTGTTTCATTTTTATCATGAGATTATCATGGGACAGAACTTATGGCACGACTACGTAGATAGATTGATTACCCAACTAGCTAAGATTTCTTTTACTATAAGAAGAAATATTTACAACAGGGAAAGGCACAGACTTAAGCAGTTACTGTGCCTTATTTGAAAGTAAGGCCTATGCTTGTATAATGACTGCCATATCATTTTTCATTTCAGAAACAGCAACACTTTTTTTAAAAATAAACCTAAATTTGAAAGAGATATCAGTTACGATATTAGACAAAAACAAGATTTTAGTACACTAACTTACTTGAATGGATTAAACAAACACTTATTTGTGAAAACAAAAAATTAAAAATTGCTTCTTAAAAAAGTGTATTATTTCATAAATAATTTTCTCTGTGTCAGCAGTAATTTTTAGATTTGTGTTATGTATACATATGAGTTTATCTACATATTATCTCTTATTCCTCTATAAGCTGATTAGTGAGTCTAAGTGTTTCTTTTTATTTATTGTTAGTTCCTTTATTTTCTGCAACATTTGTATTTATATATAATGTTTATTTTGTAAAATAATCAGAATCACCACTATGAGCTTTTAACTTTTCTGTTTTAGCGCCATATCGTCAGTCGCTCCTACAAAAATTGTAGGACGCCTTTATAGCCTCCTTGATTTTCAGTCTTTCCTCTCCTTCAGAAAGACTGGGTGCGCTATTTTTAGATTTCTACTGTTCCGCGTCAGCGCTCTCCTTTTGTCAGGCTATGTTTTCTTCTTGAATTGTAGGGCTTTTCAGGCTATATAAACATCTGTTGAAGCATGAATGATTTGATGCAAATAGATATTTGTAACATAACCTCAAAATAGAGCGCTGACACGGGAGAGTAGAAAATGAAAATCAAGGAGGCTGTAAAGGCGTCCTACAATTATTGTAGGAACGACTGACGATACGGCGCTAAGTTTTTGCATTTGACACATTGTATGTCATCAAAAGATGGTTTTTATTATTTTTTTAGTGTCAAAGATGAACAGTGGGATGAAATTAACCAGGTGAAAACGGAAAATGGGTTGGTAGTTGAGGTTAAATCTGAAATTCCAGAAACTGTGAACAGCACAGAGTTAGAAAATATGGATACTTTGATGCTGAATGAAGAGTTCGACATCAAATATGAACATGAAGATTTAACATGGGACAGGTGCGCTTTTGCACTGGATTTATTTCATTTTATTCTAAACATACCAGAGTCAATTATAGTGCTTTTTAGAGGTTCCACCATACTTATTTTTTGAACAGGTCAACCTGAAATTTGGGGTAATCAAACTCATAGGTATGTTAGTGTATTGGAAATTTTAAGATGGCTGGAATATTTTTCAAGCTCATTCTTGAAGATAGAATATGAGTTTGATATCTTCCGGAAAGGCGGACTGGTGAGGTGCCAAAGATGAGCGTTTTTGAATGTTGAGAGTTTGTAACTTTATATTCCAGGAAGTAACCATAAGTATCTACAAAATGAGCCATCACAAATTCCAACCGACGACAGCCTTGAGACCCGAATCAAGGCAGAAGTTTATCAACTGGCCGCGAAAGCCTTAACCAATTTGTTAATGAGGGTTGTCTCAAAAATAAGGCTCCCACATGTTCTCTTTCTCTTCTAAAAAGTATTTCGTAAATGAGCGAGTTTTGTTGTTGTACCCAAAAATTATTAAAATCGGATAAACATACGTAGATGCTTACCTTTTTCTGTCACTCAGTATAGAATAGAAATAAGGTGTCTATTTTTTTTTTGCAGTGCCCAAATGAATAAGTGGAACAGGGAACAAAAAGATATACAGATCGAAGAAGAAAAACAGTTGTTTAGCTGCTATAATTGTAACTATACCGACGATTGCAAAAAGGGCTTGATCGTTCATGTCAAAAAGAACAATTGTCATTTAGAATCAAATTTGGGAAAATTACCGTCTGCTTCCAGGAAACAGTACCGACTGAATGTTTGTATCAAATGTAATGAGGTGTTCAAACGCAAAGCGTTGCTGGTTGATCATATGGTTAGAAAACATGCCGAATATACTGCGTCAGCTTCATCTAAAATATATCAATGCAAATGGTGTGATTTGATATTCGTTGATACACGTCAATTAACTAGACATATGCTAACACACAATAATGCCAAAGCTTCTGACCCGCACATCTGCAAACATTGTAATACGTCATTTAAAAAAAGGCAATCGCTCTTTGACCATATTCTAAAGAAACATCCCGACTTTAGCGAAACAGTTTCTAGTAAGATATATGAATGCACTCATTGTGCATTCAAAACAACCGTAGGCAGCCATCTTACAAGGCACATAGCAACACATACTACTCAAAAACCCTTCGAGTGTATGAACTGTAATGCGTCATATAAAAATAAGCTGTGCTTGGATCATCACATTGTGAGGAAACATCCCAAGTTTGTAGCTTCCGTGTCTCATAAGATACACGAATGTACGTATTGTGAATATAAAACTACGTACGCGCACGCTCTAGCTATGCACATGATGAGACATACTGGAGCCAAGTTCCCGTGCACGAATTGCGATTCGTCGTTTACAAGTAAACGATCGTTGGACAACCACACTTTACACGAACATCCCGAGTTTACTGCTTATATGTCTCATAAGATACACAAATGTACACATTGTGAATATAAAACAACGCGCGCGGGGGATTTAACTACTCATGCCATGAGACATACTGGAGCTAAGTTCACGTGTACGAAGTGTGATGCGTCGTTTACAAGCAAACGCTCGTTAGACAACCACACTTTGCACGAACATCCCGAGTTCGCTGCTTCTGTCACCCATAAGATCTACGAATGTACAAACTGCGAATATAAAACTACGCGCGCAAAGGATCTAGCTGGACATATGATAAAACATACCGGAGCTAAGCTGACGTGCGCAATGTGTGACGCGTCATTTACAAGTAAACGATCGTTAGACAACCACACTTTGCACGAACATCCTGAGTTTACTGGTTCTGTCACTCACAAGATACGCAAATGTACACATTGCGAATATAAAACTACATTCTTCCATAGGTTAGCTACGCATTTAAGAAAACATGCCGGACCGTTAACGTGTTCGGAGTGTGATGCGTCGTTCACAATCAAACGGTCGTTGGACAACCACATTTTGCAGAAACATCCTGAGTTTATCGCTTTAGTCTCTCACAGGATACACGAATGTACACACTGCGAATTTAAAACTACAGTCGGGCAGTCTCTAGCTAGGCATATCATGGAACATACTGGAGATAAGTTCACGTGTTCAACGTGCGATGCTTCATTTAGAAGCAAACTAGGATTGGACAACCATGTTTTACAAAAACATCCGGAGTTTACCGCGTCCGTTTCTCATAAAATACGCGAATGTACCCATTGCGAATATAAGACTATATACATGAGGAATTTAACTATGCATATGACGAAACATACTGGAGATACATTCCCGTCGTGAAGACTCGCAGAGTGGCGGTGAAGCCGAAAATGTCGACGATGAAGTGAGCTAGTACACTGCGCAGCAAATAAATTTCAGGTTCTGCTCATGTGTCAACTCTTGCTGCAGTCATCATCAGTGTAAAAAATCTAATTTTGACAGTTCGTATTGGGTTTTCAGAGTATAAATAATGTTGGAACAGGCATTATTTCGAGATTTCTGAAGTGATCTTTACAAGAATACGAGGGATGTCTTTTAAGTGTTGCATATAGAAACATAGTAGGCCGCGCGGATCGAACGTCAGTACTGAATCTTAACCTCACTCTTTAGTAAACTTAAATTCAAAGTTTCACAACAATACGTGCAGTGTTCTCACTACAGTGAATTTTTAAGTGTCACCAAGTCATTAGAAAAATGGAACTCCACCGAGAACATTTTCGCGCCATAATTTATTACAACTTTCAGAGACAATTATCGCAACAAGAATGCCTTGCTGAGTTACTGTCTGTTTTCGGCAACGAAGCGCCACATCAGTCGACAATTTCCCGTTGGTATGGAGAATTCAAACTTGGACGGGTGAGTCTTAGCGACGATCCCAGGGTGGGTGCACCAGAAACGGCAGTCACCCAGGAAAACGTCGATGATGTGCGCAAACTCGGAATACTTCGAAAAACAATAAAGTCATTTAAAACTACCTACCGTGTTGTTTTATTTCCATATGCTAAACTTAAAAGACATCCTTCGTATAGATCATGGTTCGTATGGCTTTCTTCTGAAATTAGTTTTGACAACGCATGCGCGTTGGAGAGCTTCACAATCGGGTGTCAAACCGTTGGAAATGTGATGCTAGAACATTCCTAATATTATAGATTGGCAGTTGTAAATTTAACTGCCGTCATTCGTTAACTGCATAGGCCAACCATGATCTATTAACGTCAATAGTTGTTCTCCCTATACCGGATGTTTCAAATATTCGACTCTCACGATTGGGATTTCGGAAACGGCTTGAGATACGAAGTGGCTAAGAAAATGGTAAAAGTTATAAAAATAATAAAAAAGTTATGCAATTTATTATGAGATAATAATTAAATATCCGACGAATGTCATATTTAAATTCTGTTCATGCCGAAATTGCCAATGGTGAAAGTCAAACTTGAAACATCCGGTATAGTGGGTAAATGCCTTTATCCTTGTTAATCATTTAAAATACATTTTGTGTGGTACAGATTCCGATACTGTGCTTTATGAATAAAGATTCGTGCTATCTGCCATGTGTGTTTCATTTCATTCAAACCATTACCTTTTACTTCTTCTCAAATTGGCGGGGATGGAATTGACAGCTTTATGGGCTTTGAAAATCGATTGACGGCGGAGCTATCGGCGAAATAAAAATGTTGCTAAGACCTCATAACAAAGTATTAACCGGTACATTTCTAATTAACACCGGAGAGAAACCATATTTTTGGATTGTAATTTCCTGTACATTTAATTTGATGAATTTTCGCTAGTAATTTTGTGTAATACGGGTGAATTGATGTTGAAGTACGAAATTGCTACTATACCCTATTCGTAGTTCAATTACGCCCCGGCACAACATAGATGCAAAGCGGCAGCCGCCTAAGCGTTGCAATTGCTATTGGTCGTTCAGCCATAAAACTAGGAACAAGTGCAGGATTCGACAGGATTGAACTCAGGCTCGCGGTATCGCCGGCAGTTGCTGTTCATTTCGGTGCATAAATAGCAGCGCGTGAGTGTATACGTTAGCATGTCGTCTACGGTTACAGCAGATGAAAGTGAGCATATCTCTCCCAATGCTTCCTCTTCAGTGATGTCTCATCCCGAAAATAAATTGTCCTTAACGTTTATAAGAGCGAAATTTTAGAGCATCCTGAGATGAAAATTCATGATATTGAAAGACGTGTTGTGTATGTCCTAAGACAATTTTAAACATTGTTAAAGAATATAAAACAAAAAATTATCTCCACCACACAAGAGGCTGCATTACGCGAAGCTGTTGGATACACTTGTTAACTTCGATTGGAATAAACTGAGTGACGGCAAACCATTGGAAAGATTGAATCCGTCACGTTTAAGAGACAATCGAAATAAGGATGTGGGATCGATATTCAAATTGAATCTGTAATAATTAATATCAATCATTCGGACGATGATTCAAGTACTTCCAGCGAATAAAGAATTGTGAAAAGTATGTGCATTTCTTTCTATAAAAATTTTGTTAGATTATTCCAAGACCATTGAGGAAAATACGGACCTGTACTGCGATTCGTTTCGTATCGAGAAAAGAGAATCTAAGGTCACTACGTTTTTAAATGGTTCTAGCGACATCTGTGCGTAACTTTAGAAAATACGAAATGAATATTGAAATCTGTATGACAAGTGGTTACTTCTCTTTTCCCCCAACAGATATCACTAATGACTTAACCCTTGAATGAGCATCCCATCCCAAATGGTGTTTGTTATGTGGTTGAGTTTGATTATCCATCACAACTCCTGGTTTCTTAGATTTGAGGTCTTTGTATAAAGAATCTTTGAGGCAATTCTTTTATTCCTTGTCGCTTCGCTTTTTTTATTCACTTGTAAGTACTTTCGGGGTTAGGCAATCAATTCAGTATTTACTATGGAGGCAAAAACTGATGATAAGCCTTGCATGAAATCGGAAGACACTAATCCTGACTATGTAGCAGATCACGATAGGTATGATTTGGAGTCATTTGTAATTCCATCTATCTCCTCATAGGTCTGAAAGGTCTGGTAATTCTCTAGCTTGGGTACACCAGCCGTTTTTGAAGAAAAAATGATTTCAGACAATAGTTTTTGGGTGTAGATGAAATAAACGGGACTGAAAATGAGCGCAAACATGAAAGTTCTGAAACATGTTACTATATAATAGGCTTTTATTGCAAGTTTTTCAAAGACTGTGCGATGTTGCCAGATTTCATTCATAGGTTTTCGTGTTAATGGATAATCTTAATAATTAAATTTGTATGTATGACGTCGAACTTCACACGACCCTACATAACGTCTACTGAACTAGCGCCGCGACTCATAGGAGAACAAATTCTACACTAAAAGGACAGCTTCTGCGCGAAGAAATGCGTATTTTCGTTATTTTTCTTATGTTCCTTCAATATGGCAACGTCGCGGCTTGTAACCCATGTGCAGGTATTTTTAATCTCATCTCGATCATTTACAACCCAAACCTAGTGCCTATTCGGACGGAGAAACAAAAAAAAGGCTGGTGTAGATACGCTAGAGAATTACCGCTCAACATGCATCTGAATTCATGGAATTTGTGTAATATATTGGCAACTCGGCAAATTGCCGCGTCAGCGATGCTAGGCAACGCGGTGATGTCCTTCGTTATCTAGGCGGCTTCTATCTCTTTCCAACATATGTGTCTACACACACTTCTCTCTATTACACATTGAACTCAAGCTGTCTGCCAAATTTGATTTTTAGTATATGCATACATTCCTAAAGTAACGTTAATTTGATGGTAACCCTTTTTCTAACTCCAAATTTCAGTTACTGGCATATCCTTAAGGAATTCAAAAAACATATTTTGTACCTACTTGATTTTACTATGAATATTTCTTTAGTTGCAACATCAAAATGGAGAAAACTGGTATCATCAAACAGGAAAACGACTTTGAAAGAACAGTGCATCATTGTAGTGTGGAGAAAAATGAACACTGGGATGGTGTTAACCAGGTGAAAATGGAGAACCAGTTAGTGGTTGAGGTTAAATCTGAAAAACCAGTTACAGAACCAACCATGGACAACCTGAAGTTTGAAAACATGGACAGTTTGGTGGTGAATGAACAGATTGAAATCAAATCTGAATATAATGAAGATCCCTTATGTAATTTAAAATGGGATAGGTGGGTCATATTTGTTCTGAAGATACCATAGAAACAAATCATTCGTCTATACGGTAGCTTTAGAAAAGGTTATATGAGGTATACCACAGGGCAGTGTGTTAGGTCCCATATTATTTGTCATATATATCAACGATCTAAAAGATATCATTAAGAACTATGACTTTACAATACTTAATTAATTATGCTGATGATAAGAGCATACTCGTTAGTGGCAAAAATACCACTGGATTAGAACATAATGGTCAGCAAGTGTTTGAATCAGTGAGAAAATTGTTTTCAATAGCTTGAGCATAGCTTGAGATAGCTTGCAATAGAAGAGCATAGCTTGAGATATATTGAGCATAGCTCGAGCAAGGCTTGATATAACTCGAAATAGCTTGAGCTTATCTTGAGTATAGATCGAGCATGGTTTGACGTAGCTTGAAATAGCTTGTGTATCGCTTGAACTTAGCTTGAGTATAGCTCTAGCGTGGTTTGAGATAGCTCGAGTATAGCTTGAGAAAGCTCAAAATGAGCATAGGTTGAGTATAGCTTGAGAAAGATTGATATAGCTTCAGCTTAGCTTGAGCATAGCTTTAGTTAGCTTGAGCTTAGCTTTAGTATAGCACGAGCATGGCTTGAGATAGCTCGAAATAACTTGAGTGTCGCTTGAGCGTAGCTTGAGTATAGCTCTAGCATGGTTTCTGATAGCTCCAGCATGACTTGAGATAGCTAGAGCATAGCTTGAGTTTAGCTCTAGCATGGTTTGTGATAGCTCCAGCATAGTTTGAGTAAGATTGACATAGCTTCAGCTTAGCTTGAGTATAGCACGAGCATGGCTTGAGATAACTCGAAATAGCTTGAATGTCGCTTAGATTGAGTATAGCTGTAACATGGTTTGAGATAGCTCCAGCATGGCTTGAGATAGCTAGATCATAGCTTGAGCTCTAGCATGGTTTGAGATAGCTCCAGCATGGCATGAGATATCTCTAAATAGCTAGAGCATAGGTTGAGCATAGCTTGAGTAAGATTGATACAGCTTCAACTTAGCTTGAGTATAGCTCGAGCATAGTTTGAGATAGCTCGAGCATGGCTTGAGATAGATTGACATAACTTGAGTATAGCTCGATCATGGCTCGTTATAACTCGAATTAGCGCTAGAGCATAGCATGAGCATAACTTGAGATAGATTGACATAGCTTCAACTTAGCTTGAGTTAGCTTGTGTATAGCTCGAGCATGGCTTGAGATGGCTCGAACTAGCTAGAGCATAGCTTGTGATAGCTTGACTATAGGTTGAGCTTAGCTTGAGCATATCTGGACGTGGCTCGTGATATCTCGAAATAGATAGAGCATAGCTTGAGTATCACTTTGGTTGAGCATGGCTTAAAATAGCTCGAACTAGCTAGACCATAGCTTGAGCAAAGGATGAGCATAGCTTGAGATATCTTGAGCATAGCTTGTGACAGGTTGAGTATAGTTTCAGCACAGTTAGCTTGCGCATAGTTTACCTAATCCCTCAGCCACAAGGCAATAATGCTTTTTAAAAAAACGCACCAATAACAGTAATCTTTATGTGCAAATATAAATCCTTGCTCTAAATCATATACTTCAAATCTGTCTTGAAAGTCCTCGATTGTATATGGTTCTACATTTAGTGATATTCCAAATATTCTTTTAAATGCACTTAGTCGTACCATTTTTTTCATAACTGCTTGTTTTTTAAAGAGGTCCTTTTCAAATATCGCTAATCTATGCTTAGGATAAATATAATTAATAAAAATGGTAAGAATGAACGTCATCATCCCATTCAAAAAAGTAAGTGGGAAGGGGAGCCCTGTAAATTGACCGCCCTGTATCAAAACGCACTTTTTGTTACCATTTTAGAATTAAAGAAGGACATACTGTTGACCAGTTGGAAATGGAGTTCCAAGAATCTGAAAAGCTGGAAGATTTAAGAAGCGCAAATTTTGAAAATATGGATGCAGTTGGGCTGCACGAAGAGTTTGAAATCAAAACTGAGAGTGATCAAAGTGATGGACATGATTCAGCATCGAATAGGTAAGCTTCCTTTAATCCACAAACTCTGCTACAGTGTATTCCAGAACATGTGAACTTTCAATATAATACAAAAGATAAGTAAAAATGTCCTCATTTGACTATCCATGGAAACCATGTACTCATTTATTTGCCATTAGGCCAATATGATTTAGTGTAAATTTTTTGTGCAATATTGCGTTCGTCAGCTGTCAAAATTTTGTCGAATTCTACAGTGTTGTACAAATGTTATATCCCCATAGACATTCTTTATAGTTCTATATACGCAACCCAGAAATTGACATGTTATTTTTTGACAGCCTGTAAACATGGATGACTTGTCGTTGTACTAATCCTATTCCTAATTGAAACAGCGGAAAATCCAAGTTGATCTTTGAGATTTTCCGCGGCCCAATACAGGAATCTTTGCTTGCTGACAAATCCACTCAAATGAAAATGAGCTTCACTAAAAACGCACGGCGTAGATGGTGGTCCTGCGGTTTCAATTCCTGCACTAGTCGAAAAGTATACGGGTGCAATTTAAGGTCTTTTCTAGAACGCCTTGCAGATGTTCTTGATATGGCGAGCTTAGCTGATAACTGTGGATCGTGCCGTATGCATGTCGCAACTTCGTTTACAGTTTCCTCTGTTCGTATTGACCTTGGATGCCCCGCAACTTTCTGATCCGCGACCTGATCACACTTTCAATAGGACATTGATTTAGATCGTGTAAACTGAACTCAGAGCGAAACAGACGCCGCCCAATAGTGCACGAATCTCTGCCTTAACACAGAACGCACGCTGCTCATCGGTGAAACGCTCCATGGCGACTAAATTTCCGAGCACCAAGCTACTTATCCCCACTACCCGTGTCCCTCACTCGCGTGCCTGACTCGAGCAATTCTTGCTTAAGGGAGGAGCAGCGACAGCAAAATAAAATATATAGGGTGTTCCATTAAAAAAAATATTACAAATGATTTAGAAAAGAGTAACGTCGCAATGTGTACTAGAGAGAATCGCGCACTCTTTCTATGGATATCAATCAACAGTTTTCGAATATTTTTTATAGATTTTCTATAAAACCACTTCTCATCTTCGTTGAGTCATCCCGTATAGTAACCTTTTGATGACCTTGATATCTGTGGCTGCTCGGATTGGGATTAGGAATAGTATACGAGAATCTAACGAAGTTAAATAGACAAAAAAAACTGAATGTCAGAATGTGCCGTGTTTTTTAGCTTATTGAAATGAATATTATAAACCAAAAATGGCTGCGTAGATGGCGTTTATTCTATATCAATGCTAAATTTTCAAAAAATGCAATATGCAAATAATGTACGCATTATTTTGTTTTTATAACAACATTCAATGGGAATTTGAGATTACGTGGTTAGTGAAATTACGATAGGAGACCAATAACATAGAAGAGATTTTTTTTTCAGCGCACAAATTAGGAAAAAGTGGAAAAAGGAACAGACATATTCACAGATCGAAGAAGAAAAAAAGTTGTTTAGCTGCGATGTTTGTAGCTATGCGAGCCATTGCAAAAAGGATTTGATCGCTCATATAAAAAGCAACAATTGTCGTTTAGGAACGAATTTGAAAATATCACGATCTGTATCCAAAAAACAGTACTGCTGTATCAAATGTAACGCGTCACTTACAACTAAGCGAAATTTAGATCACCACATTGTACGGAAGCATCCTGAACTTACTGATTCGGTGACTCGTAGGATACGTACATGTACACTTTGTGAATATAAAACCATATTCTCGTACGACTTAGCTAGTCATATGATGAAACATACTAGAGCTAAGCTCAAGTGTACAAAGTGTGATGCGTCATTCAAAAGCCAACGATCTCTAGACGATCACGTTCTGCAGAAACATCCTAAGCTTACTGCTTCCGTATCGAGTAAGATACATGAATGCACACATTGTGAATATAAATCTGTAAAAAAGCAACAATTAACCATACATATGATGAAACATATTGAAGCTAAGCTCAAGTGTATAGAGTGTGATGTGTCATTTAAAAGCAAACTGTTGTTAGACGATCATACTTTACAGAATCATCCTGAGCATACTGCTTCTATGTCTAGTAAGATACGCGAATGTACCCATTGTGAATATAAAACAACATACCTGCAGAAATTAACCATGCATATGATAAAACACACTGGAACTAAGCCCACATGTGCAAAGTGCGATGCGTCTTTTACAAATAAACGATCGTTAGACGACCATATTTTACAGAAACATCCCGAGCTGACTGCTTCTGTGTCTAGTAAGATACATCAATGTGCACATTGTGAATATAAAACTACATTTGCACACTGCTTACCTAGGCATGTGGTGAACCATACTGGAACTAATCTCAATTGTATAAATTGTGATGCATCGTTTACAAGCGAATCATCGTTAAACGATCATATTTTGCAGAAACATCCTGAGTTTACTGCTTCTGTGTCTCTTAAGATACACGGATGTACACATTGTGAATATAAAACAACACGCCTGCGTAAATTAACCATACATATGAAGAAACATACTGGAACTGACCTCACGTGTACAAAGTGTGATGCGTCATTTACAAGCAAACTATTGTTAGACGACCATATTTTACAGAATCATCCCGAGCTAACTGCTTTTGTGTCTAATAAAATACGCGAATGTACCCATTGTGATTATAAAACAATATACCTGCAGAAATTAACTATGCATATGATAAAACACACTGGAGCTAAGCCCACATGTACTAAGTGCGATGCGTCTTTTACAAATAAACGATCGTTGGACGACCATATTTTACAGAATCATCCAGAGCTTATTGCTTCTGTGTCTAGTAAGATACATGAATGTACTCATTGTGAATATAAAACTACATTTTCCACGTGCTTCAGTAGGCATGTGATGAGTCATACTGGATCTAAGCTCAAGTGTAAAAAGTGTGACGCGTCATTTACGAGCAAACTATCGTTAGACGACCATATTTTACAGACACATCCTGAGCTTATTGCTTCTGTGTCTAGTAAAGTTCACGAATGTATATATTGCAAATATAAAACTACAGCAAAACACAAATTTACTAACCATGTGAGGAAACATACACAGTCAGATTCATAAATCTGTGGCAAATAGTTGGAAAGGCACATCAATTACACTGGTCAACACTGGTTTTGCCACACGAACTTTGACAGCTTATTTTGTTTTATCAGTCTACCCTCATTATTACATGACAGCTGTCATATGTCTATTAGCCTCATATTTGTTGTGATACGGTAATACTCATAACTAGTACTACGGCAGTAAATTAACAGAAAGGCTTACAAGTAAATCCTTATAAAAATATTTGTTGTTGAATTTGAACACTTTTTTGTGATTTATTAACCCTGTGAATATGTCGAGGAAGTGTAATAATGATCCTAACTCTTTTTGTTATGTCTGCGGAGAACTAACATTCAAAAAACAACGACGAAATTTTACGAATCTTGTGTTGGAGTGTTATCACCAATGTTTTGGTTTTTCTGTCGCCCATCAACAAATCCTGGGCCCCTCATGTCTGTTGCATAACGTGTGTGAAAAATTTAACTGACTGGAAGAAAGGTGCACGACCTATGCCGTTTGCTGTACCCATGATATGGACTGAACAGCGAGATCACGTTTCAGATTGCTATTTTTGTCTCACAGACATAAAAGGTATAAATTACAAGAAAAAAACCACAGTTATTTACCCTAACTTATCTTCGGCTATAAGACCAGTCTTTCATTGTAAAAAATTGCCAGAACTAATACCAGTTGCAACTACGTCTGTTGAGAACAATTCACAACCGTCCACTTCAGGTGAATGTGTTGATAACTCAAGGAGACCTAAACGATTTGGGTCGGGATTTAAATTTGTCAAAAAAGCAGTCAGAACTATTAGGATCACGTCTACAAGAATGGAATTAGGCTACATCATAATACAAAAGTTAGCTATTTTCGAAACCGTGATCAACACTTCAGAACGTATTTTTCTCAGGATGGAGATTTGGTGTTTTGCAATAACATAAATGAGATTATGAAAATGTTGGACATAGATTTTGATCTCTCTCAGTGGCATTTATTCATTGATTCTTCGAAAGCAAGTCTAAAAGCATAATGGAAATAAGCTTCCGACTGTACCTCTGGCCCATGCTGCAAATATGAAAGAAACCTATGAAAATATGAAACTTTTACTTGAAAAAATAAATTATAGCATATATTCCTTCAAAATCTGCGGTGATCTTAAAGTTGTTGCACTATTACTTGGACTTCAGCTGGGTTATACAAAGTTTTGCTGCTTTTTATGTGAATGGGATAGCCGAGACAGAACTAATCACTATATAAAAAAACATGGCCTACGCGTGCATCGTTAGTTCCTGGGCAAAAAAACGTAAAGTATTTACCCCTTGTACAGCCAAATAATGTGCTTCTACCACCATTGCATATCAAATTAGGATTAATAAAAAATTTTGTGAAGGCAATGGATCGCAATGGGAGTGGATTTTTGTATCTAAAAGAAAAATTCCCTAAAATAAGTGATGCAAAGATAACAGAGGGTATTTTTGTTGGCCCTCAAATTAGGGAGTTAATAAAAGATTCAAGATTTGAAGAAAAATTAAGCGATTTAGAAACATCTGCATGGAAGGCTTTTAAAAATGTTGTTTCAAATTTTTTGGGTAACCACAAGAGTGACAGCTACAGAGAGTTGGTTAGCGAGCTATTATTGTCATATAAAGCATTGGGTTGCAACATGTCACTTAAGATCCATTTTTTAGACTCGCACCTGGATTTTTTGCTGACAATTTAGGGGCTGTCAGCGACGAGCACGGTGAGAGGTTCCATCAGGACATTTCTAATATGGAAAAGCGGTACCAGTGCAAATGGAGCCCAAATATGTTAGCAGATTACTGCTGGACAATTAAAAGGGACCAACCAGAAGCTAAATATTCAAGAAAATTTTAGATTATTAAGTCATTTATAAAAAAAATAACTTTTGATTTACGAGATCTGTGTTTTTTCTTAATATTTTAAATTACTCAATGGAATAAAATCCTTGTATAGCAATTTTTTTTAACTGTTTATTTTTTCTTACAATCACCAATTAAAGTAAAAAATATCAAAAAAGTCCGTGTGGCACGACAAAGTTAAAATTTTGTTGACCAGTGTTATTTGGACTTTATAAAATCAACTAGCGGCTTTTTCACCAAGGAGGCTAGACGAATTTTATCGTGACCTCAATTTTTATTGTGACTTATTGGCTTTTTCTTCATATATCTACTTATGCAATTTTACTGAATTGTTATTCTCGTCGCTCTGTCAACGAATACGTAAAAATGTCATAGGTAAAGAAAATTGGCTTAAGCTTTTTTAACTTTTTTCCACAGATTATAGTTATACAGCAGACGCTCGATAATGTAAACTAATTTAGTCCAAGTGTGGTTCACATTATCGAAATGTTTACATTAGCGAACGTGATTTATATAATATTTGATTTATTAAAAGAAACGTTTAATACATACTATTTATAACAAAATAAACAAATATTCTAACAGCGATAAGTATTTTTTTAATTAGAAGAAAAATGATTAACAATTTTTGTCTGCGTAAATTTGCGCTTAGCATTGTCTTCCAATGCCTGCGCCCGTAATTTACGAAGAACTAAAATATCCGTGTATGAAACTTCTTTTCTTTCAGCCCAATCTAAAGCTTCGTTAAAAACTTGTATAGCTTGCGCGTCAGTCACTACACTTCTGACTTCAATGGGATCGTTCTCATCAACTGTGTCACTCCCGCACCTAGTGCAACTTCGTCTATGATTTTCACTTTCTCACTCAACTTTAAACACTTTCTTTTATAGGATGTGGATGCCATAGTCGTAAAATATATTAACGCGTGCAATGTATTCGCTTAAGTTCAAAAATGAAATACATACGTACGTATAAACGTACCCTAAACGATCATACGACTGACCGAGTTTGTCGTATTTTATCGCAGAGGTGAATCATCCCCTACACTCTACATCATAAATCGGGGACTCCCTGACGCCCGACATAAATCATCGAGGCTTCAGCATTTTACCGTCGCGCTGTTTCCGTGCGCCGAGAGTTGTTTACGTTATCGAGCGTACACATTGTTTACGTTATCGCGCGTTCGTTTGATCCTATAGAACGAAGTTTGTGTTTACATTAGCGCAAGTTTTCATTATCCCGTGTTTACGTTATCGAGCGTCTGCTGTAGTTACTTCTAGTGATGAGAATATTGTGAGCAGACGCCAAACTAGAAAAGAAACCTCATGCACATAACATTTCACTGTATCATTTTCAATGCGACAAGGTGTAAGTTTTATGTATGTTATAATGTGACATTTGGAAGCGAATTGACGTTTAATATTAACGCAATAAAAAGCATATAAAAGTGATATTTATACGAATTTATAGAAATAACCAGATAACCGTTCAAATAAAGTAGTATAAACATTACATCAACGAAAGCTTTTAAAATGCGAATCTGGCGGTGTAAAATATACAGGGCGTTCGAATTGAAAGGTTTGAGAAAAACATTTTGCGCCTTGCAACATCCTTTATAAACAAATCATGTTATCGGCACTTTCGGCGTACTAAAATTCAACGAAAAACTACGCAAAATGGCGAAGGTCAAAGCCTAGAGCCGTGGGTCTTTTATCAGAGAAATGCTAAAATAACCAAACAAATGACGTTCAAAAGACTGTATATTATATATTATATCAATCTTCCTGATTGGGAAAGGCATTTCCAAATGCTTAATAAAATATAAGGTGATCCATTAAAAAAACATCTTTGCTGTGACGCAGAATTCTGCAACACCCTGTATATTTCCTAATCATTTAGAAATATATACATGTGCGATATCAATAAGGCTGCAAAAACGTATTCAAATATGTTTTAGATTTTTTCTAGAGAACGACGTTCCGTTTTTGTTGGGACACCCTGTATAGCAACTTTTTTTCTTACCCTAAGTTTTGTGAATTGGGATTAGGAATAGTATACGAGAATGTCAGAATGTGCAGTGTTTTTTAGCTTATTGATATAACACAAATGCCCTACCGACATTATTTAATTTACCTTAAAGTTTGTTTATTTTTTTGAGGTTACAAAATATTTTTTTTCTTTGATAAGACTTTGAAATACATTTTATGATTGAAACTCTGCAGCGACATTTTAAAGCAAATCGATTCGCAGAATCAATTCTTGAATCAAAACTTAAAATTGTAAATAAACACTTTTTGTTTCTATCGCCTGCTATTATTATTTTTTTAATATCGTATTGCAAATCAAAAATTGTTGCGTAGATGATGTTTATAAATTTATTGTAGTATTCAGTAAATTTTACAATCAATCTAGCCATTACATTAATTTGTTCTTAATACCATTCAATGCATATTTGAGATTGTGTTGGTAATAAAAGTATGATGCATATGATTGAAGACCATTAACATTTTTTTCAGCGCACAAATAAGGAAAACGTGGAAAAGGGAACACAAATTTTCACAGATCGAAGAAGAGAAAAAGTTGTTTGGCTCAGTGTCGTGTAAAATATATGGATGTACAGTACACGCTGCCGCGAAAGCTCGTGAACTATTCATATGCAAACATTGTAATACGTTGTTCAAAAAAAAGCAATCGCTATTTGATCATATCCTAAAGAAACATCCCAAATTTAGCGGGACAATTCCTAGTAAGATATATGAATGCATGCATTGTGCTCTTAAAAAAACCAGACGGTATGATTTTATACAACACATGGCAAAACATAATACTCAACGGCGCTTTGAGTGTATAAAATGTAATGCGTTACTCAAAACTAAGACGGGGTTAGACAACCACATTGTACGAAAGCATCATGAGCTTACTGCTTCCCTGTCTCGTAAAATACATGAATGTCCACGTTGTCCATATAAAACTACATTCAAAATGGATTTATATAGGCATATGATGAAACATACCGGAGCTAAGCTCAAGTGTATAAAGTGTGACGCGTCATTTATGAGGAAACAGTCGTTAGACTATCATACTTTAAAGAAACATCCTGGGTTTACTACTTCAGTGTCTCATAAGATACACGAATGCACACATTGTCAATATAAAACTACATGTACAAGGGATTTATGTAGGCATAAGATGAAACATACTGGAGCTAAGCTAACGTGTACAAAGTGTCATATGTCATTTACAAGCCAACGATATTTAGATAACCACATTCTGCAGAAACATCCTAAGTTTACTGCTTCTGTATCTAGTAAAATACATAAATGTATACATTGCGAATATAAAACGGTAGAAAAAAGCAAATTTACTAAGCATGTGACGAAGCATGCTCAGTCAGATTCATAAATGTAGGTATAGTTGCTTCTACTGATCAGAATATTGTGAGCAGACTCTAAACTAAAGAAAATATGATGCTGATCTCATTTTACCGGATCATTTTCAATGCGACAAGTTGTAAGGTTTATGTATGTTGTAGTGCTGATTAATATGAAACATCATTGTCTGAGTGGAAGCGATTGCAGATAAAGAAACACTGAATAATTATATTAAGAGAGGCTTTTTCATCGCCGAATTAGGTATTTTTATCTATGGAACGTAGTAATCCTGGTCTAAGCACAGCACTGATTATTTAAAGTATATTTGTCTGTCATAACTGATTTCCATAAAAAATTTATGAATAAAGCTGCATATAATCTGTTACGTGTATTTCCTCTTATTTCAACCACTACCTATTACTTCACACGACAATTGGCGAACTATTGTAATAGTGAAGTATTTCTAAAATCAGATGTTATTCTAACGATAACACCGTTTTTACCATTCAATTATAACAGCATTTACAACTAATATTTATAGCCATTGTCGACTGGACTATCGCGCCTCACGCACTGGTAGTTCATTGTCAACTGTCCTCCGACTAGAGATGATCGATATATCGGTACCGGCGACCTTTCCCGGTGACTTAAATGGTCGCCGTTAGTCCCGGCGACCTGATTCTCCATGAAGCAGCGACCCAGATCGCTGTTTGGAAGTATCGGTATCGGTAACCACTGATCGGTAGCTGTAACGCTGTTTCGGTCGCGGTCGCTGCCAGGAAGCATATTATACACATCGCGTTCGCGATCATGGCGCGGGAAGTACAGGGTCGCTACAGCGTAGCCTAACCTATTTTGTTAGTTTTTATTGTTATTGTTGTGAGTTCCTGTTTCATAGAAAAATGTTTCGTTTATTAAGCAATGTTCAACATATAAAAGAAGCATTTTTATACTACATTTGTTATGTTTTAAAAGTTTTATTTAGACTGGTAAAATAGAATTTTGTTTAACTTTTTAAGATTCATGGAAAGATATTTTATGTATTTTTATGATTTTATGTGTTTTGTGCTCAATATTGTTAAAAACAAAAAACTTAAATATAGCTTAATTCATATCTTCAGGAACCTGAACATCTACACCTCGTTAATATCAATGGATAACCGCCGCCAAATATCGAGTAATTTAATCAGCGCCAGGGAATCGCTGGCTGCTGGCAGCCACCATAGATAAGCAGTGACCTAAATCGCTGCTAAATCTACCGGCGACTTTAAGGTCGCTGTCACTGGTATCCCGGCGACCTGCAAGTCGCTGCTAAGATCATCTCTACCTCCGACTGACCGAACGATTTTGCTGGGATGTTCGATACGATGCGATATTTAGAAGTATCGATTCTTTTGCTTCTGATACCCGATATTTTGGATCGATATTTTTATACACGATACTTGGCTGTATCGATGCGTTTCACGAGTATCGTTATCTTTCGATCCGGACTGTGTCAAAAAGAGAGACTAACTTCAGATTACGTTTCTTCTTTGTTTCCTTCTACTTCACGATCTCACATAATTTATTTTGGATTCCAGGGTTGCCATTTTATGGGGATTTCCCATTTCAATGTGGAAAATTTTGGGGACATTTTTTTCTGGTGATTTCTTTTGGGGATCGTAAGCCTATGGTAACAAAAAATAAATGGTATTTTCGGGGAATCCTGAATTTGGGGGATTGTTACATTTCGACTGGAGAAACTGAGCTAAACGACCTGGCAACCCTGTTGGATTCGGTTTCGGGGAATTACACACAAGATTTAATTTGCGATATCGACAGCTTGAATTAGAATTGCACTAGCCTGGCGTGGCCGACCAATACAGTTACTTCACTACATAATATTGTAGCAGATTTATGCTATAATATATCCTTGAAAATAGACAAATTATTGACGGTGTGTGGTTTAAAGCGCGTGGCATAACAAAAAGGTACCAACACTCGAACATAATGGGCTAACAATACAATGTACTGAAATGGCAGAATTTGAGAACTAGTTTTCGTATGTGCAGTCGTTTCAGTTCATTTTAGAGCATCGGTCGTTGCAGATTGCAGTGGCGTGTAAATCCCAGATGTACTTTAATAATTTTCTAATAAACATTTTGATACCATTACTTCGGACATTTGATCGTCGCATTTTCGTCAAAAGTATAATCCAGATGAGTGAACAACATCTCTGAATACGGATCTGAACTTCATTGTTGTCAACGTCAAAGACTAATACAAAGATGTCGCTTTTGCGATCAGCTGGTCATCTCAGTAGACGTCAAAACGTAATGGATACTACAAAACACTGATGGATACTCGGGAAATAGGGATAGATGTGTCTAGTTGAAAAATTTTGGTGACATCTACCAGAAGGAGACTAAATAATTTCCTTTCGACTAGATTTCCCTATTAAAACAATCTTGATTGAAAAGAAAAGGATTCCTAGATGTCGCTACATAGCAACCATGATGGAAACGAGATTTCCGTTCCTCGATACGAAACGAGTCGGAGGAGATAGTCTAGTCAACAAGAGCCTCAATATTTTAAAGATCAATTCTGTCCAGCATTGGCCAGATGTCCAAATATTCACCAACTAAAAAGTAGTTGCTATGACTACTCATTGGACTAACAAAATTTTTTATGAAAGATGTTACTTTACGACATTAATTATATTGAATGTAAAAGTCATGTGACTTTTGACTAAACAAAATTTTGCTAAACAGTAGGTCATGATGTGACTTATTTCCAGTTTTCTTGCTAATAGAGTGGATGATAGACTATATTTATTCTTAAAAATCTGACAAAGAGAATTGTATGCATATTCAAAACAACCTAAAACTTTGGAATTATAAAATATCATAGTTTCATTCAACACATAACTGGATGTGTGTGTTATACTATATTAACAAGCAAACAACAATCTAGAATTTGCTTTTTGTAGCACAACTCTATATATTATCTCAAGTAAAATCTTTGATGATCAATAAAAATACATGTATTATTTGAATATGTTTATTTTACATAACATGTGAAATATTCAGAAAAACATAATGTACAGAAAAAAATGTGCTAATTTTGACTTGAGATCTCATCCTCCTAGAACAACTAAAACATTAGCAAAAATAGATTTACATACATATTCGCTTTAAGCGTTTTTCCCATTTAGAATAAGTGTGGATCACGAATCTGTAAGTGCCGAATCGTCAGCCATTCCTACAATTATTTATGACCTCCTTGATTTTCATAGTCTTTTCTCTCCTTCAGAAAGGCTGGGGTATTTCTAGGTTTCTACTGTTCCCTGTCAGCGTCACGGTTTCTTATTCAGATAAGAGATAGACCGGATGTAAACAAAAGGTTCGGGTGATTTTCACGCTAACGCCGCCGTGTCGACGTAAAACAGGAGCCCTCATTGGTCAATTCGCAATTAAATGCCTATGCCGAGCGGCAGAGCAGTCGTATCAAGGCAGAGTCACATTCAGGTTCAGACGTGTTACGTATGTCGTGTGCATCATTGCAATTTGATATTTCTTTGGACGTTTTCGTTTGTTATCTTATTAAGTTGTTGAGTTTGTCGTTGTTATTGTTATACCTTGTTATTGATTGTTATTGTTATCAACTGCTTGCGCAAAATGCCCAGTAGTACAGATACTGCCGATGAAGTTGTAAACTCCTGTAGTCCACCTAGGAAACGCTCTAAAAAAAGACACCTGAGTGCAGAAATGAAAGAGGTCAGGTAAGTTATAAGTAATTATAAAGCTACTGTATTTTTTAATTAATTATTGACATTTTTGAACCCATTTTGGCAAAACCTATTCAAGAATCTACTTTCTGACAATGTTCAACCATGCACATTTTTTTACGTTTTGAACGTTTTAATTTGGTTACATATTTACCTAGAAATCAAAAAATATACTAATCAATATTCTAAAAGCAATTTTAAGAGATATACGATTATTTTTAATTTAGGCTAATTTAAACGCCATTTTGAGATTATATTCGACTGTATTTCACCAAACATCAGGCGGCATCCGAAGCTGGAAATCGAAGCGAAAATTTTGAAACCCTTATGTATATTTACATCATTATATATTTCTTACCCCACCCCCACATGATCCTATATCCATCACCAATCGTATACACATCGAATTGTGCTAATTTACTACAAAGTTACGCAAAGCAGCATCTACTATCTAAAATATGTACTGCGTGACTCTTAATACGTCCCTGCCGAATGTTACAGCGTTCGATGATCACGTGGTCTTGTTTATGTCCGGTCTATCTCTTATCTGAATATACTGTAGAGAGATAGTTTAATTTTTGGCAACATTGGGATGCAGCGTGTTGCTATATTGAAAACTTCTACTGATTTTTTATGATGTTCAGGACGGCCGCCAGTGGGAAATTTTCTGAGCAGAAACTCAAAGAACTGAATTCTGCCTGCAAAGGTACGAATTTGCCACAAAAGAAATAATTACTACGACTGTATGTTTCCTCAAATGTTAAGCAGGTATGTTTCTGTAAAATGTGATTGTCAAACCATCGTTTGCTTGTAAATGTCGCATCACACCTTGTACACGTGAGCTTAGCAGAATGTTTCATCACATGTCTATCTAAATACCTCGTGTATATAGTTTTATATTGACAATGTGTACATTTATGTATCTTATGAGACACTGAAGCAGGAAGCCCGGGATGTTTCTGTAAAATGTGGTTGGCTAACGATTGTTTGGTTGTAAATGACGCATCACACTTTGTACATTTGAGCTTAGCTCCAGTATGTTTCGTCATGTGTATAGGCAAAAGTCTTCTGTATGCAGTTTTATACTGACAATGTGTACATTTATGCCTCTACGAGACAGAGAATCAGTAACCTCAGGATGCTTCTGTAAAGTGTGGTTGTCTAACGAAAGTTTACTCGTAAACGACGCATCACTCTTCGTACAGGTGAGTTTATCTCCAGTATGTTTCATGATATGCTTAGCTAGAGAATGCTTGACTGTAGTTTTATATTCACAACGTGTACAGTTATGTATCTTACGAGACACTGAAGTAGTAATCTCAGGATGTTTCTGTAAAATGTGATTGTCTAAGGAAAGTTTACTTGTAAATGACGCATCGCACTTTGAACAGGTAAGCTTAGCTCCAGTGTGTTTCATCATATGCCTATCTAAAAGCCTTCTGTATCTGGTTTTATATTGACAATGTGTACATTCGTGTATCTTGTGAGATACTGAAGCAGTAAACTCAGGATGTTTCTGTAAAATGTGGTTGTCTAAAGATCGTTGACTTGTGAATGACTTATCACAATTTTTACACCTAAGCTTAGTATGTTTCAGCATATGCCTATCTAAAAGCCCTGTGTATGTAGTTTTATATTGACAATGTGTACATTTATGTATCTTATGAGATACTGAAGCAGTAAACTCGGGATGTTTCTGTAAAATGTGGTCGTCTAACAATTGTTTGTTTCTAAATGACGCATCACACTTTGTACACGTGAGCTTAGCTCCAGTATGTTTCATCATATGATTGGTTAAATTCCTCGGGTGTGTAGTTTTATATTCACAATGCGTACACTGATGTATATTATAAGACACATGATGCTTTCGTGAAACGTGGTTGTCTAACGATCGTTTGCTTGGAAATAACTCATTACACTGTATACATGGAAGCTTAACTCCAGTATGTTGCATGTCATGCTCAGCTAATTCCGACGCGTATGTAGTTTTATATTCACACTGTATACATTCGTATATCTTGCAAGACACAGAATCAGTTAACTCGGGATGCTTCTGTACAATGTGATGATATAAAGTTTGCTTAGCTTTGTATGACGCATCACAGTTTATACACTCGAAGGGTCTTTGAGTATCATGTTTTGCCATGTGCGTTTTAAAAGAGGCCCTTTTGGTTGTTTTGAAATCACCATGTACACATTCATATATCTTATTAGAAACTGCCTCGATAAAGTCAGGATGTTTCTTTAGAATATGGTCAAAGAGCGATTCCTTTCTTTTAAAGGACGTGTTACAATGTTCGCATATGTGCAGGTTAGAAGCATTTGCATTAGTGTGTTTAGACATGTGCTCGGTTAAATTATTTTTATGAACGGTTTTGAAATCACAAAATGTGCATTCATGTATTTTAGATGAAACTGAACCGATATATTCGGCATGCTTTCTAACGATATGATCATCTAGCGACGCTTTGTGTTTGAACGCCATGTTACATTTAAAACCCATTTCAGACCGATCGGTATAGTTACAAACATAGCGGCTAAACAATTTTTTTTCTTCTTCCATCTGTGAGCATCTGTGTTTCCTTTCCCAATTTTTCTTTATTTGTGCACTGAAAAAAAAGAGATTAAAGATTCTTATTCTTCGCCGATAATGAATCAGAAATTCACATATCATCCTAGAATACCATGTAGAGTGCGAGGATTAAATGAGACTCACCTATCGTGCGTCAAATCATCGATTTCGTCACTCTCAGTTTTGATGTCAATTTCTTCATGTAGCACTAATGCGTTCATATCTTCAGAACTTGTGCTGCTCATAGGTGGTTTTTCTTCAAGCTTTACTGACTCTTGGAACTCCATCTGGTCAACATTATCAGCCGTCGAGTCAGCTTCAATTCCACGCTCTAATTTCTCTTCAACTTTGATTCTAATTATTGATTGAAGGGGGCATTTTAACATATGTTGGCTAATTTACGGAGCGACTCAAAAAGGTCGCCCTTCCTACTTATTTTTCGAACGGGATGATGAAGTTGACGCAAAATACAATATTTTAACGTGGCATTTGGAAATTTCAAAATGACGGTTGGGCCACGTCTTGCGTGTTTTTTTCCTCAATAGAATATAATCACGTAATGCAACTGAGTGAATAATAATAAAGTGACATTCACCAACTTTTATTAAAATAAAACCATTTAAACTGGGTGTTCGGATTTATATGTCACTTAGTATATATATATACTGTTTTGATCAGATTTTTGAGAAGTTCTATACCTATACAGGGTGTTCCTTAATGACATGCGAATATTTAAGGGTGTGAATCTACATGAAAAATTAATGTTAGCAACTAGATATTATTGCTAAATTGCATTCTTCAATTGTTACATTAATTTTCTCGGACAATAGAACGGTTTTTATTTTTTTACTCCGAAATGGCGTATCGAGGGAAAACAATTCAAGAGAGATCATTTGTTTTAAATTGAACGGGGAATTCAAAAATAATTTTTATTTGGCAAAAAACCATTGGCATACCATTTTTTCTTAAAAAATACCTAAGTCAATACCCGCGTACGCACGCAACTGTTAAAGCTAAAAATTATTTTTGCGTTGAAAAATATGCGACTTTATTAACTTTCACTATGTACTAAATATCGGTGAAATATCTGAAGCGGTTCTGAAAATATTAATTAATTTCCATTTTTTTCCTAAAACTTCAACACCCCAACTTTTGCAAGGAAATATTTTTGGACCATAGTTTATAAAGCAAAGTAACAATAATTTTTGATGTAGATACACACCCTTAAATATTCGCATATTATTAAGGAACACCATGTATATGTATGTCAGGAAGAACAATAAATAAATAAAAACGTGTTCTTAGATCCACCTCTGGCAATTTCTTCATTCCAAATTTCAGCTTGCTAACTTGACCCATCCAAAAAATAAATATGGGCGACCTTTTTGATCAGCACTGTATAACTGACTGATTTGTTTCTCTGGTAAGCAAAATTAGGCCCACCTATCCCATGTTAAATCAGATATTGTATCCTCAATATATTCAGATTTAATGTCTAATTCTCCATTCAGAACAAAAGTCTCTATATTTTCACACTTGGCGCTGGGCACAGTTGGTTCTGTATCTAATTTTTCGGATTTAACTTCAACCAGTAAATCCATCTTTGATTCTAAAACAATGTTAACTTCAGACAATGATTAGTATATAGTCAGAATCACGAAAGATGACCATACCATAAATTGTACTGAAGTATTCAATGGACGTACGTCGATGATAAAATCACGATGTCAGGAACATAATGGCAACACATTTATATTATGATTTTTCGAAGTTAGGTTATTTCACTGATTATTTTTATTTTCATTTTATTTCATGGTTTTGAGTGATACCTTAATAATAGTGGGGAGTTTTTGTTATGAAAAAAAAAAACGGTTATGAGTAGAATACCTTGACAGGAACACCAAATAAAAAAGTATTATTCGAAAACAACATAACCTGCTTTAACATAACCTAACTATTCATCTTTCAAATATGATCGATCATGCAACATGAAAATATCGTCTATCTTTATCGTATATGTACATGGAAATTAGCAATACAGCTTGTTTAGACAATAAAATTCTGTTTATCTCTGTCTAACGTATCTGAAACTTCATTAAAAATATTCACAAATCGCTGTCGTTTGTCTTTACTACAGACTAAAATGATGTCGAAATCGTCATATTTCGTGATTTCGATTATATTCTACCAAATAATAATTGTCATACAACAGGGTGTTTCATAATTGAATGTCAATATTTAAAGAAACGGGCATTTTTTAATGTACCATTTTTTTTTTAGTTCCAGTGGTGCTGGTACTGAATTTCTCCTACCTATTTTGGTAGAGCAGACTTTGCTGATACACCACTGATCTGTCTTAAAATAAAAATTATTTTTGAAGTTCCTAATCGTTTCCAAGCAATTTGATTGCTTCTTCTTTTTCAATCCTATGCAGGGTTTCCGCTCAGAAAAATAAAAACTGTAAATATTTTTTTTTTGTATTTTGTTTTGCGTGTCGATGTTTTTGAATAATATTCCGGAACGGGTATTACATAACTTGAAAAGTAAAATATTTTTTTTTGACATTTCGTAGGTGTTTTGTGACATAACGTAGGTTTTTCTAAGGGCCGTATCGTCAGCCGTCCCTACAATTGTAGGGCGCGTTTATGGCCTCCTTGATTTTCATACTTCTTTCTCTCCTTCAAAAATTTCTAGATTACACTTGTCCCGTATCAGCGTCAGCGCTCTCCTATTGTGAAGATATGTTTTCTTTTTAAATTGTAGGAAATTTCAGGCTGATAAAACATGATATAACTCAAAAGCAAGAACAATTTGATGCAAATAGATGTTTGTGACATAACCTCAAAATAGAGCGCTGACACGCAGAAGTAGAAAACTATGACAATCAAGGAGGCCATAAAGGCGCCCTAAAATTGTAGGGTGCGTTTATGGCCTCCTTGATTGTCATACTCTTTTCTCTCCTTCAAAAATTTCTAGATTACACTCGTCCCGTGTCAGCGTCAGCGCTCTCCTATTGTTAAGATATGTTTTCCTTTTAAATTGTAGGAAATTTCAGGCTGATAAAACATGATATAACTCAAAAGCAAGCACAATTTGATGCAAATAGATGTTTGTGACATAACCTCAAAATAGAGCGCTGACACGAAGAAGTAGAAAACTATGACAATCAAGGAGGCCATAAAGGCGCCCTACAATTGTAGGGACGACTGACGATACGGGCCTAAGACAGCACATGTTGTACACTTGTGAATTCGTTTTATGCTGTACGTGTTGCTTAAACGTCAGCTAAAAGCGATCATAGCGAGCAAAAGTGGAATGAACTATTTGTAGGTTTTTCGCATAATAGCCCTGCTGGCAAGCTTCAAAGACAAATGACAATGTCGCGACATGACTGGTATTCATACCTATCCTAATCTGCTACTAGAAGGGTTTGTCTCTGTCTGCTACGTAGTCAGAATAAGTTTGTTCTGACCTCTTAAAAGCCTTATCCGTTCGAAATCAGTCTTTGGCTTCATATAATACTGGATATAGGCTGCTGTTCGCTTAATATTGAATAAAATAACTCTCTCAAAGATTGTAAACAATGTTCTCAAATTTAAAAATAATCGGCGCGACGTTGAAAAATGAAAAGTAACAGTAAATAAAAGCATCACTTTTCTACTTTTCTGTATTGTTTTTCTTTTTCCACAATCTACGTTTGACAGTTTTGATCACAATCACACAAGCGCTGCCCAGCGGGAGAAAATTGGACTTGCATACCATTGGTTTGACTTAAAATTCCTAGATGCCGCTAAATGGTCATTTTCCTTTTTTCGATACGAAACGAGTCAAAATATAAGGCGTATTCTTTAATTCACCGGTTGAGTCTATAAACTATATAGACAAGTTTGGTGTACAACCGGTCGCTCAGATGAAAATTAAAAGAAGTAAAATTGGTTAATTGGTTGCACCGGTGACTCAACCGGTGAATTAAAGAATACGCCTTATATATCTGCTTCGACTCGTTTCGTATCGAGAAATAATAATCTCAGGTCACTCCAAAATTACATTTAGCCATATCTGTGAGTAATTTAAGAAAATATATGTAACTTTAATACTAAAATCTGTATGAAAAGTAGTTACTTATCTATTGCCCCAGCAGATGTCACTTATGACTTAGCTTGTGGGTTAAGCTTAAGCCTCCGTTTCCCGTTTGATAAATGTGCTTGTTTTGTGGTTGAGTTGTTCGTTGCGTTTGATTATTTAACACAAATCCGGGTTTGTAGATTCGTGGTCTTTGTGTGAATAATCTTTGAGACGATTATTTTATTTCTTGTTGCCTCGCTTTTTTAATTGATTTGGAAATTCTTTAGAGGTTAGGCAAGCAATTCAATATTTACTATGGAGCCAAAAACTGATGATAAGCCTTGCAGAAAATCGGAAGATTACGATAGGTATGATTTGGAGTCATATATAATTCCACTTATCTCTTCATTGGACTTAAAGGTTCTGTAAAACGTGTGAACCCAGGTTGTAGGTTTCCTATTTTATTGAGTTATAAGTCATATAAAAATGTGTACTCTCAAAGTAAAACCATTCCATTCCATACATTCCTAATCTGAGATTAATTTGATGGTGACCCATTTTCTAGTCTCAAATTTCAGTTATCGCCATATCCTTAACAAAGTGATATCTTGGATCTTTCCACAATACGATTAGTTGTAGCATCTAAATTGAGGAAACTAATATCATCAAACAGGATAATAACTTTGAAAAACCATTATTGTAGTATGCAGAAAAATGAACACTGGATTGGTGTTAACCAGGTGAAAATGAAGAATCAGTTAGTAGTTGAGGTTAAATCTGAAAAACCAGATACAGAACCAACCGTGGACGACCTGAAGATTGAAAACATGGACACGATGATACTGAATGAACAGCTTAACATCAAATCTGAATATAATGAAGATCCTGTATGTCATTTAATATGGGACAGGTAGGTTTCGTTATGCTTTGTACCTATGTCATATATGTTCTAATGATACCATAGAAACAAAACATTCAACTATACAGTAGTTTTCAAAAAGGTTATAAATAAACTTTTTTCAAGTTATTGTTTAGGGTAAGCTTCAAAATAAGATATCATCATGGTGTCCCATGTTTTTTTAACAAAAATGCTCGAGGTATGTTGAAGATTTCAACATTCTATGCTAAAATGTAGGATTTATGCATAAAAACCTCATCATCCTTTCCAAAAAATAAGTGAGGAGGGCGACCCTTTTGAATGGCCTTCTGAAGCATATGACTGCTCAAATCATAACATGCTATTTAACAAATTAAACAGATACAGAGTGGCATTGTCCTGGGTAAAATCCTAAGTTGGCCACAATGAATTAAAACTCTAGCTTGAACATATAGAGTTTGAGATAGCTTGAGCATGGCTTGAAATAGCTTGAGCATAGCTTGTGATAGAGTATAGCTAGCTTGAGCATAAGATGTGATAGCTTGAGATAGTTCGAGCATCACTTGAGCTTAGCTTGAAATAACTTGAGCATAGCTTGAGTGTAGTTTGTTATAGCTTGAACATATTTTGAGACATATTGAGCATAATTTGAGTATTGCTTAAGCCTGAGCATTGCTTGAGGTAGCTTGAGTATAGCTTGATATAGCTTGGGCATGGCTTGAGATAGCATCAGCATATCTTGAGCATAGCTTGAGTATTGTTAGTTTGGCTTAGCTTGAGTATCGTGAAGCCTAGCTTGAGCATAGTTTGAGTATATCGCTAGATTGAGCATGGCTTGGGATAACATGAGTATAGCATGACAGTAGTTTAAGATAGTTTGAGCATAGCATGAGTAATGCTTACCCTTAGCTTGTACATAGCTTGAAGTAGCTTCAGTATAGCTGGGTTGAGCATAGCTTGTGATAGCTTGAGTATAACCTTGAGATAGTTTGAGCATCGATTGAGCATAGCTTGAAATAACTTGAGCATAGTTTGAGTATAGCTTGTGATAGTTGAGCATAATTTGAGATAGCTTGAATATTGCTTATTCTCTCAGCTTGAGCATTGCTTGATACAGCATGAGCATTGCTTGAGACAGCATGAGCATTGCTTGAGACAGCATGAGCATAGCTTGAGCATAGCTTCAGTCTAGCTTGAGTATTGCAAAGCCTAGATTGAGATAGCTTGAGTTTAGCTAGATCGAGCATAGCTTGAGAATAGTTTGAGATAGCTTGAGCATAGCATGCGCTTACCTTGAGTATCGCTTAAGCTTAGCTTGTGCATAGCTTGAGATAGCTTTAGCATAGTCAGAGGATAGCTTGAGTATACCTTGAGATGGTTTGAGCTTGAAATAAATTGAGCATAGCCTGAGCATAGTTTGGGTATAGCTTGAGCTAGCACGCGCATATCTTGAGCATAGCTTGGGTATAGTTTGAGCATAGCTAGTTTGGCATATCTTGAGCTATATATTTTGTGTATTGCAAAGCTTAGCTTGAGCATGGCTTAAGATAGTTTGAGTATAGCTAGATTGAGCATAGCCTGAGTATAGCATAATACATTGAGATAGCTTGAGCATAGCGTACGTAATCCCCCTGCCAAATGGCATTAATGCTCTTTGAAAAAATGTTTCTATATGGTATCCGTGCGTGTACATCATCATCCCATTCGAAAAATAAGTGGGAAGGGGAGCACTGTAAATTGACCGCCCTCTTTATTACCGTTTTAGAGTTAAAGAAGAGAAAATAGAATCGGGGATTGAACCTGACTCGACAGCAGATTCTGTTGAACAGAGGAAGCTGGGGTTCCAAGAATCTGAAAAGATGGAAGAAAAACCAGATTTAAGCAGCACAGATTTTGAAAATATGGACGCAGTGGGGCTGCATGAAGAGTTTGACATCAAAACTGAGAGCGACCAAAGTGACGACCATAACTCGCCGACCGATAGGTGAGTCTACTTTTACAGTTTACAAAGGAAAGGGGTTGACTTGCTAGCCTTAACGTCACTGCTACCCAAATGGCCTACGGCAGCCCCCATATATAAGAAAGAGAAACTCTTATGGACTGTTTAGGGCGTGTTCTCGTCACGCCACACAAATGTTCTAATCTACACAAAGATCAGACGGTTTTTAAAAAATCACAAAATCGGTAATTTTTACTCAAAAATAAATTTATTGACGGATTCGGGTTCGCAATCAAGTGTGGAAGCGTTCTTGAAAGTTCGCGAAGACTCTTCAACTCTTTCAGAGTGCGGGGCTTGTGCTCGTATACTCGAGCCTTGAGGTGTCCATATAGGAAAAAATCGCAGATGGATAAATCTGGGGAGCGAGGAGGCCAACGAACATCGTCAAACCTGTAAACAAAGCGACCACGGAAGAGAGAATGAAATAGTTGATCGTTGCTCTGGCTGTGTGGGCGGTCACCCAATCCTGTTTGAACCACACACGTCGGAATGGAACGCAGCACCATCTAGCGGTGAGACCGCCAACTCATCAATGACATTTAGATTTCGTTTGGCTTGTGCAGCGCCATCTAGCGATCGATTTAAAAACTGGTGAGACCGAAACCGCTTAGACTATCTACTATCTTGGTCGCCAACTTTAATTCCAAAATAAAGTTCATATGCTTTCAACACCAGGAGAGTAAAAGTACGTTTTTGGGATTCAAAAGTTAGCTCTCTGCACACATAAAAAAAACTGTTCGCTCTGTTTGCACAATCTTTGGGCATTGTCCATAAAGCAAGTATTGATCACAATAAACTAAAAACAACACACCGTTTTAACATAAATTAACAGTACTCAGAACATCTCAGACTCTTCAACACAGAAAACGTTACTGACTCGGCTGCTATTAGTCTACTAATATGTTCTCTAAACATAGAGCTCGCATATAATAAACAGGAATAGACAGGTCTTAACATTATATATGTGCGTCATCGCATAAACGCCGAGAAATACAGCAATATGAGATGTTACATATTGTAATTCATAAAAGTAAATATTACCAAATAGAAAAAATATGTTTTTAGATTTGATTTAAGGGTCTCACAATACATAAGATACACCCAAAAATTGTCATGTCACAAATCCTGTGTTTATCAGTGTAATTTAACACGGCACGATGCTGCATCGTCTTGGAGGCCATTGCCGACTGTAAAATCGGTAATAGATTCAAGTGGTCATCACAGACACATCGCTTAGGAGAAATATTTATATATTTTAGCAATATTTGGATATTAGGAGTACGTACCACTTTAGCGTTCTGCGATGCATTTGTAAGTTGAAAGCTTTGTTTTTGGCACATCACTTTTAGCTACTATCAACACAGCAGGAAAAAATCGATACAATGACAATTTACCGACGTTTAGGATAGAACATTTCTAATTCTAACCAAATAAATAAAATCATCGAACGTATCGGATATACACCTATATCAAGTGATGATATTTAATCATGATATACAAATCAATAACTTCCTTGAAAGGATCATGTATTTATAGGAACAACGTTCAATGCAAACTTCAGACTTTGCCGCGCAATACAAAACTGTAAATCGATCATCTTTATCAATTAAAAAACGTAAACTATAATGGAACTTTTTTTCAGCGCACAAATAAGGAAAAAGCGGGAAACGAAACTAAGAAATCCGCCGGCTGAAGAAGGGAAACAGTCGTTTAGCTGCCATATTTGTAACTATACGAGCGATTGTAAAAAGGGTTTGATCTGTCATATCAAAAGGAAAAATTGCTATTTAGAATCTAGTTTGGGAAAATCACGATCTGTATCCAAAAAACAGTATCAGTATTGTATCAAATGTAATAAGGTGTTCAAAAGCAAAGCATCACTAGATAACCATTTGGTTAAAAATCATGCAGGATCTATTGCGTCAGTTTCATCTAAAATACATAAATGCACATTCTGTGATTTTAAAACCGCTTATAAAAAGCATTTATCCAGGCATATGCTAAGACATACTATTAAACTGATCATATGCAAACATTGTAATACGTCATTTAAATCAAAACAATCGCTGTTTGATCATATTTTAAGAATACATCCAAACTTTATCGGGTCAATTTCTAGTAAGATATATGAATGTATGCATTGTGCACACAAAGGAATCCGTAGGAGTAGGTTTATAAAGCATATGGCAAAACATAATAGTCAAACGACTTTCAAGTGTATAAACTGTGACGCTTCGTTTAATACTAAACTACGATTAGAAAATCACATTTCGCAGAAACATCCCAAATTTGGCGCATCCGAGTCTAGTAAAATACGTGAATGTACACATTGTGAATATAAAACTGCATATAAGGAGCATTTAGTTAGGCATATGTTGAAACATACTGGAGCTAAGTGCACGTGTACAAAGTGTGATGCGTCATTTACAGAGGAACGATCGTTAGACAACCACATTTTACAGAAGCATCCAGAGTTAAGTGCTTCTGTATCTGATAAGATACATAAATGTACACATTGTGAATATAAAACTACAAAAGCGCAGTATTTAGCTGAGCATATAATGAAACATACTGGAGTTAGGCTGACGTGTACAAAGTGTGATGCGTCATTTATAAAGAAAATATCACTACACAACCACATTTTACGGAAGCATCCAGAGTTAAGTGCTTCTGTATCTCATAAGATACACGAATGTACACATTGTGAATATAAAACCGCGCACTCGCACCACCTTGCTAGTCATATGATGAAGCACACTGGAACTAAGGTGACGTGTACAAAGTGTTATGCGTCATTTATAATGAAAATATCACTACACGACCACATTTTACGGAAGCATCCAGAGTTAAGTGCTTCTGTATCTCATAAGATATACGAATGTACACATTGTGAATATAAAACTACAAAAGCGCAGTATTTAGCTGAGCATATACTGAAACATACTGGAGTTAAGCTGACGTGTACAAAGTGTGATGCGTCATTTATTAGGAAACTTTCGTTAGATAACCACATTTTGCAGAAACATCCAGAGTTTACTTCTTCTGTATCTCGTAAGATACATAAATGTACACATTGCGAATATAAATCTCTACATAAGCCGCAATTTATCATACATACGATGAAACACACTGGAGCTAAGCGCAACTGTACAAAGTGTGATGCGACATTTACAACCAAACGATCGTTACACAACCATATTGTACAGAAACATCCTCAGCTTACTGCTTCTGTATCTAGTAAGATACATAAATGTACACATTGTGAATATAAAACTACACTTAAGAAGAATTTGACTAAGCATATGATGAAATGTGATGCGTCATTTCCAAGAAAAGAATACATAGACAACCACACTTCAGAGAAGCATCCCCAGCTTACCGCTTCTGTGAGCAGTTTCGATACGTCGAGTTGTGATATCTACGAATGCTGTAATGTGACATTTGATTGCAGATCGACATTTGATGATCACGTAATAAAAAATCATGCGGATATCATTCGATGAACTGGAAAAAAACATCGCGTAAAATACTGATAATGGTCACGTTCATCGGCATATAGTCATACGGAACTCTGAATCGATCCCCTTTATCAATGGCAAAAAAGTAAACTATAATGAAACTTTTTTTCAGCGCACAAATAAAGAAAAATCGGGAAAAGGAACTGGGAAATTCACCGATCGAAGAAGGAAAAAAGTCGTTCAGCCGCCATATTTGTAACTATACGAGCCATTGTGAAAAGGGTTTGATCTGCCATATCAAAAGGGACAATTGTTATTTAGGATCTAGTTTGGGAAAATCACGATCTGTATCCAAAAAACAGTATCAGTATTGTTGTATCAAATGTAATGAGGTGTTCAAAAGCAAAACATCACTAAACAAACATTTGGTTAACAATCATGTAAGATATATTGAGTCAGTTTCATCTAAAATACATGAATGCACATTCTGTGATTTTAAAACCGCTTATAAAAAGCATTTATCCAGGCATATGCTAAGACATACTATTAAACTGATCATATGCAAACATTGTAATACGTCATTTAAATCAAAACAATCGCTGTTTGATCATATTTTAAGAATACATCCAAACTTTATCGGGTCAATTTCTAGTAAGATATATGAATGTATGCATTGTGCACACAAAGGAATCCGTAGGAGTAGGTTTATAAAGCATATGGCAAAACATGCTAGTCCAACGACTTTCAAGTGTATAAACTGTGACGCTTCGTTTAATACTAAACTACGATTAGAAAATCACATTTCGCAGAAACATCCCAAATTTGGCGCATCCGAGTCTAATAAAATACTTGAATGTACAAATTGTGAATATAAAACTGCATATAAGGAGCATTTAGTTAGGCATATGTTGAAACATACTGGAGCTAAGTGCACGTGTACAAAGTGTGATGCGTCATTTACAGAGGAACGATCGTTAGACAACCACATTTTACAGAAGCATCCAGAGTTGGGTGCTTCTGTATCTGATAAGATACATAAATGTACACATTGTGAATATAAAACTACAAAAGCGCAGTATTTAGCTGAGCATATAATAAAACATACTGGAGTTAGGCTGACGTGTACAAAGTGTGATGCGTCATTTATAAAGAAAATATCACTACACAACCACATTTTACGGAAGCATCCAGAGTTAAGTGCTTCTGTATCTCATAAGATACACGAATGTACACATTGTGAATATAAAACCGCGCACTCGCACCACCTTGCTAGTCATATGATGAAGCACACTGGAACTAAGGTGACGTGTACAAAGTGTTATGCGTCATTTATAATGAAAATATCACTACACGACCACATTTTACGGAAGCATCCAGAGTTAAGTGCTTCTGTATCTCATAAGATATACGAATGTACACATTGTGAATATAAAACTACAAAAGCGCAGTATTTAGCTGAGCATATACTGAAACATACTGGAGTTAAGCTGACGTGTACAGAGTGTGATGCGTCATTTATTAGGAAACTTTCGTTAGATAACCACATTTTGCAGAAACATCCAGAGTTTACTTCTTCTGTATCTCGTAAGATACATAAATGTACACATTGCGAATATAAATCTCTACATAAGCCGCAATTTATCATACATACGATGAAACACACTGGAGCTAAGCGCAACTGTACAAAGTGTGATGCGACATTTACAACCAAACGATCGTTACACAACCATATTGTACAGAAACATCCTCAGCTTACTGCTTCTGTATCTAGTAAGATACATAAATGTACACATTGTGAATATAAAACTACACTTAAGAAGAATTTGACTAAGCATATGATGAAATGTGATGCGTCATTTCCAAGAAAAGAATACATAGACAACCACACTTCAGAGAAGCATCCCCAGCTTACCGCTTCTGTGAGCAGTTTCAATACGTCGAGTTGTGATATCTACGAATGCTGTAATGTGACATTTGATTGCAGATCGACATTTGATGATCACGTAATAAAAAATCATGCGGATATCATTCGATGAACTGGAAAAAAACATCGCGTAAAATACTGATAATGGTCACGTTCATCGGCATATAGTCATACGGAACTCTGAATCGATCCCCTTTATCAATGGCAAAAAAGTAAACTATAATGAAACTTTTTTTCAGCGCACAAATAAAGAAAAATCGGAAAAAGGAACTGGGAAATTCACCGATCGAAGAAGGAAAAAAGTCGTTCAGCCGCCATATTTGTAACTATACGAGCCATTGTGAAAAGGGTTTGATCTGCCATATCAAAAGGGACAATTGTTATTTAGGATCTAGTTTGGGAAAATCACGATCTGTATCCAAAAAACAGTATCAGTATTGTTGTATCAAATGTAATGAGGTGTTCAAAAGCAAAACATCACTAAACAAACATTTGGTTAACAATCATGTAAGATATATTGAGTCAGTTTCATCTAAAATACATGAATGCACATTCTGTGATTTTAAAACAGCTTATAAAAAGCATTTACCCAGTCATATGCTAAGACATACTATTAAACTGTTCGTATGCAAACATTGTAATACGTCATTTAAATCAACGCAATCGCTGTTTGACCATATTTTAAGAATACATCCAAACTTTATCGGGTCAATTTCTAATAAGATATATGAATGTATGCATTGTGCACACAAAGGAATCCGTAGGAGTAATTTTATAAGGCACATGGCAAAACATAATAATCAAACGACTTTCAAGTGTATAAACTGTGACGCTTCGTTTAATACTAAACTACGATTAGAAAATCACATTTCGCAGAAACATCCCAAATTTGGCGCATCCGAGTCTAATAAAATACTTGAATGTACAAATTGTGAATATAAAACTGCATATAAGGAGCATTTAGTTAGGCATATGTTGAAACATACTGGAGCTAAGTGCACGTGTACAAAGTGTGATGCGTCATTTACAGAGAAACGATCGTTAGACAACCACATTTTACAGAAGCATCCAGAGTTGAGTGCTTCTGTATCTCATAAGATACATGAATGTACACATTGTGAATATAAAACTACAGACAGGAAGAGTTTGGCTGGGCATATCATGAAACATACTGGAGCTAAGCTGACGTGTACAAAGTGTGAAGCGTCATTTACAAGCCAACAATCTTTAGATAATCACATTCTGCGAAAACATCAGAAGCATACTGCTTCTGTATCTACTAAAATACATGAATGTACACATTGTGAATATAAAACCACGCACACACACGCGTTTGCTAGTCATATGATGAAGCATACTGGAACTAAGCGCACGTGTTCAAAGTGTAATGCGTCATTTATAAATAAAATATTACTATACAACCACATTTTACGGAAGCATCCAGAGTTAAGTGCTTCTGTATCTCATAAGATACATCAATGTACACATTGTGAATATAAAACTACAAAAGCGCGGTATTTAGCTAGGCACATAATGAAACATACTGGAGCTAAGTTGACATGTACAAACTGTGATGCCTCATTTACAAGCCAACAGTCTTTAGATAATCACATTCTGCGAGAACATCAGAAGTTTGCTGCTTCTGTATTTAGGAAGATACATGAATGTACACATTGTGAATATAAAACTACGTACTTACGCGAGCTTGCTACTCATATGATGAAGCATACTGGAGCTAAGCTGACGTGTACAAAGTGTGATGCGTCATTTATAAAGAAAATATCACTATACAACCACATTTTACAGAAGCATCCAGAGTTGAGTGCTTCTGTACCTGATAAGATACATGAATGTATACATTGTGAATATAAAACTACATACGCGAGCAGTCTATCTCGTCATATGATGAAACATACTGGAGCTAAATTCCTGTGTACAAAGTGTGATGTCTCATTTATTACGAAACATTCGTTAGATAACCACATTTTGCAGAAACATCCAGAGTGTACTACTTCTGTATCTCGTAAGATACATAAATGTACATATTGCGAATATAAATCTCTACAAAAGTCGCAATTTATCATACATATGATGAAACATACTGGAGCTAGGCTCACATGTACAATGTGCGATGCGTCATCTACAAATAAACAATCCCTAGACAACCACATTTTAAAGAAGCATCCGGAATTGATTGCTTCTGTAACTAGCAAGATTCATGAATGCATACATTGTGAATATAAAACGACATTGGGGATGCATTTTCGTATACATATGATGAAACACACTGGAGCTAAGCGCAACTGTACAAAGTGTGATGCGTCATTTACAACCAAATTATCGTTAGACAACCACATTGTACAGAAACATCCTCAGCTTGCTGCTTCTGTATCTAGTAAGATACATAAATGTACACATTGTGAATATAAAACTACACTTAAGAAGAATTTGACTAAGCATATGATGAAATGTGATTCGTCATTTCCAAGAAAAGAATACATAGACAACCACACTTCAGAGAAGCATCCCCAGCTTACCGCTTCTGTGAACAAATTGAAAAAATCTCTCGATCGTTTCAATACGTCGAGTTGTGATATCTACGAATGCTGTAATGTGACATTTGATTGCAAATCGACATTTGATGATCACGTAATTAAAAATCATGCGGATATTATGCGATGAACTACAAAAAAATATATTACGTAAAATACATCATAATGTAACGCATATAGTCACAGGGTATTCTGAAAGTTGGAACTTATTTTTTAAGATTTGTTTAGCATTAAAGTTACAATGTCAATTTTGTATAATTATTCGTTTATACATTTTTGTAAACCATTTTCTGTAATTTTACATTCTTCTCTATTAAAATCACATCACAATGCATTTTGAGTAGGTATTCATAAAGTGATTTTTTAATTTCACCTTAAACGTTTTTAAATTCCAACACTGTTTAATATGATTATTCAATTTATTATATTCAAATACTCCCTTTTGAAATACAGATTTGCTAGTTATGCTACAACTACAATTTTGCAGATGAAAATCTATACTGCCTCTAGTTTCGTAGTTATGAAATGACTATTTAATTTTGTGATTTTTTTTAAATGTGGTGGTAATAAATGATTTTTTAATTTGAATATGAAATGAAAACTAAGTAACATATGGAATTCTTTACATTCAACCACTGTAGTTCTTCTAAAATAGACTTAATCCTCATAGCTTTATTTTGCAGAATTTGTAATTTTGAAAAAATGTTTTCATTTCAATAAATAATTCCGTCCTAATCGAACCTCATCAGTCTAGTTTTTTATTCGTCGACTATGTGTTCCCTTCACTGTTGCTCAAAAACAATTTCAGCAACAATCTCGACGACTTAGTAAGTAACTATTTTTCCTCCTAATTGTTATTTGTTGCTATGGTTAATAATCGTTTCCAGCTCCAGACGATGAAGACATAGATCTTAGAAAGCTAGGGCTTAAGTTATAAGAGTGTACTTTTGCAATACTTTGCCAAAGAAATTAAAGGATATTCTCCTAACAGTTCACGCAATTAACTATGAATACTATATATATATATATATATATTATAGGTGAAAAATTAAAGCTTCCGCCTTTTGTTGGGTACTTCGACAAAATTTAAGCAAAGAGGACTCTTTATACTTTTTTTTAATTCTCTCTAGCTTTCAATGGACTTTGCCGTCATCATCAGGAGAGTAGTATGTGAGGATGTTGCTAATTGTTGTTTACGTATAGGATGAGGGAAACGACCAGTAACATGGTGAGAGCTGGATACATGGTACAATGGTCAAAATTATATAAAATATGACAAGACAAGTTAAAAACAGATTAAAAATTATTTAAAAAACATTAGAGCATTACGTCGTGAAGCCACTTGATGATTGCACGACGTAATGCTCTAAGTAGATGTCTTATGGGGATTCGGTCTCAAAACTTCCAAAATCCGCCACCAGAGGCGCTGGCGTCGCGCGCCATTGACAGGTTGTTGGACGGAATCTGTATTCATGAGTTGGGGATTCCGCCGCTAGATGGCGCTGTCAAACCAAACGGAATCTGTGTGTCATTGGACACCTGTCATGCGTCATTGGGCATCTCACGCATAGATGGCGTTAAAACGTCATCTGTTATACGTCATTGGACACCTGTCATTGATGGGTTGGGCATCTCGCGCATAGATGGCGCCGATTTGTTTGGCGCTGTACAAACCAAACGGAATCTATGTGTCATTGGACAGCTGCCATTGATGGGTTGGGCATCTCGCGCATAGATGGCGCCGATGTCGCACCTGTCTGGTGTTGGCGTGGATTACGGGGGGCATTCAGAACGTGTATACAGGGGTGCATCGAAAAATAGCGGATCGATGGACCGACGGTATATCGTTAAATCGTATATAGCAAGGCGTGACCTAAATAGCGTGGTGGGCTCCTCTGGTCGGTCGGTCGGTCAGAATGTCTCATAACCTGTATACGATGTACTGTTATTATTATACAGGATGATACCGTTCAAAATGAAACTTTATGTAGTAGAATGATGGTGGGGGGGTGGGGAGTCGAAGGAACCGACTGTTTTTTTTTTGTTTGACAACAGGCTGAATACGAAATAAACATAGCTTTCTGAAAAATGTATTTTTTAATGATATACAGATACAAGTTTAGATAACAGAGTTTTTAGTTGATGTAACAAATCCTCGCTGGGGCATGGTACTCCAAATAGAGTCCAATGAAATGGTCCGGTCGCAACAACTTTTCTTGTAAATTGATTAAATTTATAG